>OZ007578.1:4446468-4998968 GCA_963931925.1 Onchidella celtica | reverse complement strand
GATGGATGGTTGGATGAAGGAAGGGATGGATGGTTGGATGAATGGATGAAGGGAGGGATGGATGGTTGGATGGATGAAGGGAGGGATGGATGGTTGGATTGATGAAGGAAGGGAGGGATGGATGGTTGGATTTATGAAGGGAGGGATGGATGGTTGGATGAATGGTTGAATAGAGGGATGAATGGTTGGATGGATGAAGGAAGGAATGGGTGGTTGGATGGATGGATGAAGGGAGGGATGGATGGATGAATGGATGAAAGGAGGGATAGATGGTTGGATGGATGAAGGGAGGGATGGATGGTTGGATGGATGAAGGGAGGGATAGATGGTTGGATGGATGAAGGGAGGGATGGATGGTTAAATGAAGGGAGGGATAGATGGTTGGATGGATGAAGGGAGGGATGGATGGTTGGATGGATGAAGGGAGAGATAGATGGATGGATGGATGAAGGGAGGGATGGATGGTTGGATGAAGGGAGGGATGGATGGTTGGATGGATGAAGGGAGGGATGGATATTTGGATGGATGAAGGGAGGGATAGATGGATGGATGGATGAAGGGAGGGATGGATGGTTGGATGAAGGGAGGGATAGATGGTTGGATGGATGGAGGGAGGGATGGATGGTTGGATGGATGAAGGGAGGGATGGATGGATGGATGAAGGGAGGGATAGATGGTTGGATGGATGAAGGGAGGGTTGGATGGTTGGATGGATGAAGGAGGGATGGATGGTTGGATGGATGAAGGGAGGGATGGATGGTTGGATGGATGAAGGGAGGGATGGATGGTTGGATGGATGAAGGGAGGGATGGATGGTTGGATGGATGAAGGGAGGGATGGATGGTTGGATGGATGAAGGGAGGGATGGATGGTTGGATGGATGAAGGGATGGATGGATGGATGGATGGATGAAGGGATGGATGGTTGTATGGATGAAGGGAGGGATGGATGGTTGGATGGATGAAGGGAGGGATGGATGGTTGGATGGATGGAGGGAGGGATAGATGGTTGGATGGATGAAGGGAGGGATGGATGGTTGGATGGATGAAGGGATGGATGGATGGATGGATGAAGGGAGGGATGGATGGTTGGATGGATGAAGGGAGGGATGGATGGTTGGATGGATGAAGGGATGGATGGTTGGATGGATGAAGGGAGGGATGGATGGTTGGATGGATGAAGGGATGGATGGTTGGATGGATGAAGGGATGGATGGTTGGATGAATGAAGGGAGGGATGGATGGTTGGATGGATGAAGGAAGGGATGGATGGTTGGATGGATGAAGGGATGGATGGTTGGATCGATGAAGGGATGGATGGTTGGATGGATGAAGGGAGGGATGGATGGTTGGATGGATGAAGGGATGGATGGTTGGATGGATGAAGGGAGGGATGGATGGTTGGATGGATGAAGGGAGGGATGGATGGTTGGATGGATGAAGGGAGGGATGGATGGTTGGATGGATGAAGGGAGGGATGAATGGTTGGATGGATGAAGGGATGGATGGTTGGATGGATGAAGGGAGGGATGGATGGTTGGATGGATGAAGGGATGGATGGTTGGATGGATGGATGAAGGGATGGATGGTTGGATGGATGGAGGGAGGGATGGATGGTTGGATGGATGAAGGGAGGGATGGATGGTTGGATGGATGGAGGGAGGGATGGATGGTTGGATGGATGGGGGAGGGATGGGTGGTGGGAGGGAGGGATGGGTGGTTTGAGAGATAGAGGGAGGGGTGGATGGTTGGATGGATGGGGGAGGGATGGGTGGTGGGAGGGAGGGATGGGTGGTTGGATGGATGGAGGAGGGAGGGGGGTGTAGAGAGAAAGAAATCACGTATATATTTATGCCACCGGGGGATCAAACTGGATGGCTTCTTGTATCGGCGTGATCACTTTGCCCCTAAATCGCGTCACAAGTATCATAAGGGGTGGAGAGATGTTTGTGATGGAAATGGACTTTTAGCTCATTCATTGGCAGCCCTTTTAATTAAGATTTGACTGATAGCTCTGTGTGATAGACATGCCATTGGTCAATTAACCGAGAGATGATGACCCTGATTCTGAAATAAAATAGCCGTACGTACAACATGGCGGGCTTTTGTCCTAATTTTATTTGTCCTTAATTTCATTCATGTCACGACACTGAAGTCCCATTTTGTGGACAAGTTCTCAAGACAGATCAGATCTATGGTTATTTGACCTGCATTAAAAGGTCATGAATTTGACAGCCGGAAGAACGTTTGATTCTAACTGGGAATTTAATATGTAGATGATCAGAGAAGGCAGAGTGGCATTGTTTCTTGTATGATTGAAATCAGTGGCGGAGCTAACCGGGGGGGGGGGTGGTCGGCATTGGGGGGGGGGGGCAGGTGTTAGAGACACATTCTTTATAAATGGGAGCCTTTCCAGTGATTTTCCTTTTGAACTCCTTAGTTCCTGTCATCGGTCCTTGTCTCGTGGCCTTTTTTATGTCCTCGCCACCCCCCCCCGCCCACAGTAGAACCTAGCCCCGCCCCTGATCTAATCTCTTTCCGCCCCTGATCTAATCTCTTTCCGCCCCTGATCTAATCTCTTTCCGCCCCTGATCTAATCTCTTTCCGCCCCTGATCTAATCTCTTTAGTTCGTGATTTCTGTCGCGATGTGGGTTAGATGGGGATAATTCGAATGACACTCTTTCGAGGTCCGCTCCCACAATCGACGAACACACAAAAAAAATACTTGCACTCTAAAAACTAAATAAATCAATTGCTTTGATCTTTAGCAGAACTGTAGGGCAGTTTAATTACAGGAATTAATGTAACAAATATAATTATAAATATAAATATCAATTCAAAGGCAACTGAATCTAACTAATGAAACTACAGCTTTCTATAAAGACTAACTTATTCACTCTAACTACTTGCAGGTCATATGAGTTAGATGCCAAATAGAATCCGCGCACGTGGCGACGGATATAACAGTTTAAATTCTATTAATTCAATGAGACATGTTATGATATGGACATTTCCTCTAGACACGCCATGGAGAATGCTTGTACAACCATGCGTTGTCTGGCGGTAGCTCTGAAACTGTCTTCAAAAGTAAGTAGAACGGTTCACTTTCATCATTACAAATTAGTATGGACTCTCACCATGCGGCCCTCACTGGGAGTGAGAGCGCTGGATGTAAACGCTGTGGGTTTATATCAAACCAAGTAGCTTAGGCTCTGGAGCTTTAACTCATGGCGCTCCTCACAATATGGACTGCTCAACTGCGTCTCTTATGTCTCTCATCTGGCTGAGGACGATCGCCGTCCACCTCGTAAATGGATTGTCTACATGTGGCATCTATCTAAGCTCTGCACGGGTTTAAATACTAAAGCTATGTCTCGACCTTCCGTCCAGATTCATACATTTGATTGGTGCAACCACCTCTAACTCAGCTGCCGAACCGAGTTATTTTAAGTAACAGCCCTACGCAACGACCTTGGGTCGACATCAAAGGTCGAATCACTCAAGACAATAAAATGTAATTTTATAGCAATAAATTCTTAACATGTTCAAAACCCCGAGCTTTTACTCTGGATCATGGATTTTCTGTACGTCAACAGACGTCTCAATAACATTTAATTCCTACTCACCCCTTCCCTCTCTACTAAACCTAGTTCAAAACACGAGATATAAAAAGTGCTCAGTCATGCACACCTACGCTGTCCGTCTATCCTTCCCCACACCTTCTGTCTATCTATTAGGAAAAAAACTGTTCAAAACAAATTGTTTACGAGACCAAGTTATGCTGGCTCGCACAATAATTACGTTTGTAAAAATTACTCACTGCTCTATCACAAAAATTTACTCAGTGGAAACATTTATGAATCAAATCTGTTCTTGACAATTTCTACCTAACATGTTAACGCCATGCACACTAACCGTTTGTCACTTCAACGCCTTGCCTGTCAGACTCCTAAAAAACATAATTATTAATCATGTTGTTGATTTTGTAGGCAGCCTATGGATAACACGACTAGGTTGTTGATTCTGCACGATAACTGATCAACTTCCGCCTGTAGGTGCAGTTTGAACTCACAGACCCCAGTCGATATTGTTGTAGGAGGAACAGTGGAGATTAATGGTACATGGTGATCATTAGTGGACAATCTCGACTCTGAAAAGAAAAAAAAGTTGTCACTGACAAATGGCAATTTTATTTGTTATCCGACCCCACTAGGGCGTTGCCCGGCGCCTTAGTAATTTTGTTGACAGAGATAGGATTTTTACCTCATCAAATTTTATAATTACAATGAAACTGGCCTGAAATTTCAGTGAATGATATTGGTAGGCTAATAACTGACCATAACTGACCAGTTTCGACTTTTCCCGAGAAGGTATCCCAGTAAAGTCTTTTTTCCAGGAAAGATATTGCAGTAAAGTCTTTTCCAGAAAAGAAATTCCATTAACGTTTCTTTTTTTTTGCAGGAAAGGCATTGCAGTAAAGTCTCTTCCAGGAAAGGTATTGCAATAAAGTCTTTTCCAGGAAAGGTATTGAGGTAAATTCTTTTCCAGGAACGGTATTGAGGTAAAGTCTTTCCAGGAAAGGTATTGCAATAAAGTCGTTTCCAGGAAAGGTATTGCAATAAAGTCTTTTCCAGGAAAGGTATTCCAGTAAAGACTTTTTCCAGGAAAGGTATTCCAGTAAAGTTTTTTCCAGGAAAGGTATTCCAGTAGTCTTTTCCAGGAAAGGTATTGCAATGAAGTCGTTTCCGGGAAATGTATTACATTAAATTATTTTCCACTGGAGGTATTCCAGCTAAGTGTTTTCTAGTGAAGGTAACACAATTCTTACTTAAATTGACAACATATTTCAGAAACTCAGGGAAATCTGTACGGCCACAGCAAAACTTAGAACAAAGATAAATGTGGCAACCACAAAGTGAAATGTTTATGTTGCAAAGCCTGGCGTTATGAGAAAAAAAAATTATACGATACACTCCAAACGAATTAGAAATGGAAGAACAAAACAAACAAAAAATGCTGTCCAACCTTAAGTCCTTCTCAGGTTTAAACAAACATGCTATATCATCGAGTGAAACAATGCCTGAAAATGAATTACAGAACGACTACATACCTTGTCCTTTAATGGTTTGGATAAGAACTACAGAAACGACGGGAGAAAAAGTTCATCTGCGTACATATTTAAAAAAAAAAAAAAATTAAGACAGATTGACCTGATTAAACCGGGTTAAACTCGGTGATGGATTTCATAAGATTATGTTTAAGGGTGGGGAAGGGGGTCATACTAAGCCTGCAACGGCACAGTCAGTTGCTGGCAGACAAAAAGTGCACACCATAATTTCGTTTGTTGGTAAATCCGGGAAGACACTATGATACTAAGCCCGGCCAGACACGGTCAGCTTGTGCCATTTTTTCTTGTGTGTGCATTTTGCTGGCAGCAACTTACTGGCTGTGACGATCTGGGCTTAGCATGATAGCTATTAACAAAGGAGTAGGATCAAGCGTATTACAATGTCGTAAAATTTCTCTTTTAATAACATAGTTGCAGTTTCGTACAATGATCGATTCACTGTGATCAAAGGTGCTTTCTAGATTATTCGTTCATGTAGCCCCTTCCAGAAATGCTACCCAAACAAAACAAAAAAATCACAAAAGAACTCAAAAGGGAACAACCTGGTCCAGGGGCACGCTGCTCCTCCTCTCATGCGGAAGGTAACGGGTTCGATTCCCTGTCGCTGGAGACACGTTGGGATTTTTTGGGGGGAAAAATTTCTGTCCCTGATCCTATGGTAGGTAGGCTCAAGCACCAAGTCTTCTCGTAGGAGGACGAAAAACTCCGAGGGCCCCTGCGCACGTTCAGCACGTTAAAGATTCCTTGGCAGTTGACAATCGAGAAGAGCAGGCCAAACAGAGCCACTCCCCGGGGGAAATTTTAAAGCAAAACTAATCCTTACCACAAGAACACACAGAATCACGAGGATGAAAAATATTTAAAAACAAAACAAAACAAAACAAAAAAAAATCGAGGTATAAATGCCAAGGGCAGTGAACCTCCCAAAATATAGACAGAAAGAAAACAGCAACTTGTTTCGGTCCAGATAGATTTTCTTCACGCCAGAAACAGAATTGTATAACTATTTTTCAAAATTTAACTGTCAGTGTGTTTGTACATCCAATGATGTAATCATTCCAGTTTTCACAAGCGTGAGAGTTCAGGTATTTTCCACCAGTAAACATCTGATTAGTTCAATTAATTTTCTGCAAAATTAATGTCCTAGATCCTACTATGAGTAGAAACCTGTGTAAAGAACATTCTCTTCCCCGTCTCCGTATTTCACTCTAATTTCTCTTTTCTTTCACCCATTCTGCCCGCATGTGCCTCAACGCTCGCTACACTATGCCCTCCTCCTCCTCTTCTCCGTGTGACTGCCCTAACACATCGGTACTTGAGATGTATTATCGAGGGCAGTAAAGTGTCCGAACCCTCTCCTTGCCACTTATGAAGACCTTATCCTGAACAGTGCACGAATTGCCACACATAACAAATAACATACATACATACACACAATAGGAACGATTACATTTTCCCCCTCTTTAACCCCCCCCTACACACACACATAAAAAATAAACACACACTCCACTACCACCACCGCCATGATTTTTCATGTCAACTCTTTGCAGTTCCTCTCTCATTTCTCTAAATAATACAAACAACAACAACAAAAAAAAAAGCTTCATGAAAACAATTTCTTTCCTTCTGTACGTTTTGTGTTATTCATCTGAGCTTCTGGATCCCATGGGGGGGGGGGGGGCGCTACACTAGGGAGTGTTGCACCAACTGCCTCAACGTCTGGCGGTCATGGGCAAGGGTCTGGGTTGTGGCAACGTTTTGCCCTGTCCATTCAATAAAATGTATTGTCTTCTCGTTCCCTGAACTGTCCCCTGGAGGAAGTTCTTTCATAGTCCACTGTTAGTCACCTGGGTAATGCGCGTCAAACGTTTCTAGAAGAAGGAGGAGGTGAGAGGGATACTTGGGTGCTATTATACTTTCAGAATTATGAATGATTGATCCGACTCCGAACAGACGTGGCACTGCAGGCCCAATGTTTCTTTGTACCTACAGGTGGCTGCACCATCCCCTCCGTGTACATCTCAGACAGATGAATAAAATCCAAAATACTCAGATTATTATAGACCCGTCAATTATGCCGGTTTGAGACAGGAAAATGTTGGCCTTTAAGAAAAGGATCGTGGAAAAAAACCATGCGGATCGGACGGAACACTCGGGTGGCCCGTGTACACGTTGCGCAGAGATGACGCAATTGAAGGTGGAGAAAAGCAGGCCGAACAAGGCGGCTCCTCGGGCAAAATTCTGAAAAGCTCATCCTTACCACAAAAACACAAGGAAACACCACCACCACCAACACCAACAACAACAACAAAAATAAAAATGAAAACCAAATAAAAAAAAAGCGAGGCGTAAATGCGAAGAGGTGCGAACTGGCAAAAATAAAGAGCTAAAACACAGGATCAATTATCAGGCGACAGTTGTATGACTTATTATTTTCTTTTTGGTTACAAGAAACCTTTTCTATAGTCAAGACCGCATGGAACCAGATACAATAAGATGAGACAGCTGGCGCGTTTAGCGTGCACGTGTTTCACACTGCCACCTAGCGGCGAATGCGCGGAATTCATGAACAATGCCGTATTGTACAAAGCCAATATGGGGAAAATACTGTTCACTGCTCAGCTATGGCTGTGGGCCTTGATTGAAGTCACTTATTTGGTAATTACAACTTCTATGGTGGTATGAACACTCTGTTGCTTTTTTTTTTTTTTTTAGTCGCTGTAGCACGGTAATAAATCTACGTCATACATTCAGCGCGCAAACTGTGTGCACGATCATTTTAGAGGCGCAAAGAAGGGAGTTTCATCTTATTATTTCTACTATCTTTGGTTTTACTGCTGTATGTTTGTGTGATTGTGGGGGTTGCAGGAGAACATGGGCTAGAACAAGGAAGTGTGAACGCCATGTTTAGGAGGGCATGTAACTGGAGGGCAGAATGCCTAAACCTTTATTGTGTAACTATGGTAAGCAAAGCCCAGTGTCAGAAACATTACAGGAACATTACATTGAAGCATTTCTCCATTGCTTCGAACACAGGGCTTTGCCATTTGTTGTTGTTGTTGTTTTTGTTTCAAATCTGCTGCAACCCATCGATTCTATCTGTGTGTGTGTGTGTGTGTGTGTGCGTGTGCGAGCTTATTTCTTTTTCTGTCCACTTACTAAGTAGCAATTTTCTGACCTAACCACAGACACCAGCAAGCTAACACAAAGGTCATCAAACTTACCCACAAATAAAACGATTCATTAACGAATTAAGAAACGAATGAATTAAAGCTTTAACTAATCAGTTCAGTTTGTTTCTAAACCTGGCACGCTTTGGATATCAAAAGACTGATTGACAGTGACGTCTTCATAATCGGTTTATCCACACAGATCAAAATTTGTGAATGTAAACAGTTTGATAAAGCCACTTGTTCCCACCGTGACATTATATAACTTGCTTTAAGTTACAAAACTGATAATGTCAACGGTCTTATATTATGGACATGTCATAAAACTGATTATGGCAATGATAGAGAGAACTAAAATAATCACGTTTATAGTCGTGGAGATTGGCGAAGAGACAGAACATGAAAAAAAATGGGGAGAAAATATTATGGAACATTGGGAGAGTGGAAAGCCAGTTGGTTGTGCACTGACTGGAGAGAAGTAATGGTACTGTCACAGGTCATGAAGGTTACAGTCTTAAGGCAGTGGTGTTCAACGTGGACAAATCCCCCCCCCCCCGGGGGCAATTTTGAATGCGTGTGGAGGGGGGGGGAGAAGAAAAGGGCGACAGGGGCAAAACAATAAAAGTGGAGAGGGGGGGGGGGGGGCTCGACCATGATTTGAAGGCAATTTTTTTACAGGGCAGCCACTGACAGGTTCAGCAGCATGTGTAGGTAGGCTTTATGAAGAGAAAAATCCCAGGTTTTTTGTGTTTTTTCTGTATGCCTCTATATATTCAACACGCCCGGGAGAGTTTGAAAAAGAAAACTTAACATTGTAATGTGTGCCTGGTTGGCCTACTTGTGAACTGTAGCTGTTGGTTTTGTGTATTTTGTTGTTTTTGTTTGTTTTTTTTTGGGGGGGGGGGAAGGAGGGGCAGAAGGCGGGCGATGAGAGAAACTTTTTAGCCTATGGTGGTGATTTCCTGAAAAAAGTTTGAGAACCACTGATCTAAGGTCTGAACTTCTCAAGTTCCAAAAGCCAGCTTAATCATTGTTATCATTATGACGATGAAAGGTCATTTAAAATTAATTTTTATGGGCTATGTATGAAGAGTGGCGGCGAGAGAGAGAGAGAGAGAGAGAGAGAGAGAGAGAGAGAGAGAGAGAGGGAGAAAGGGAGAGAGAGAGAGAGAGAGAGAGAGGGAGAGAGAGAGAGAGAGAGAGAGAAAGAGAGAGAGAGAGAGGGAGAGGTGAAGTAAACACGGAAGACAGTTGATCGGTTTTAAAGACAATTAGGCTATCCCGCAATCAGCGAAATACGGATTTCTCATCCTTTGTTGGGCGTGGCCCCACGTTTGTGAGAAGTTTCGTGTCCAGTCCATAGTTACAAGCATAGGTATAATATATACATCAGAAAGTAATGTAATACGAACTTTCGAACGGGTGCCAAAATCTTTCTTAATCTCAATTTGGTCGAAACTATTTTTTGTGGGGCTAGCCCGCGTATTTACAACCGACGGAGAGTGTTACATGGAAGGGTACGAAGATCATCGGGAACTCAGGCATTGTTCAGAGTAATGTTGTTTTTTTTTACGCTGGAAACACAGTTTTCATTTTCTCTCAGACTCCGTCTTTGATTATGAATTAATCTGTTTGCCTCGTTTCCATAGAAACAAAAGAAAGGGAGGGGGGAGGAGAGAAGGTGAGCGAGAGAGAGAGAGAGAGAGGGGGGGGGGGGAGGGGGGGAGAGGCATTCATATGGAAGAGCACACCATAAAGCACCCGGCAGATTTTATAATGTTAGTTACTTCTCAGCACATACATTACCTTTCGGCTCATAGAACAATAAGATATTCACTGAACCAGTCCATGTCAAAAACCAATTAGATGAGCTTAGGTTTTATAACCATCCTCATTCATAAAATTGGATTGGCGTATAATCTGTCTTTGTGAGAAATCCTTTAGGCACCTTATAATTGGTCGTCAACTGTATACATAAAGATAATTATAATGGATAATGCACGGCCTTGAATGTCTGGTCACAAGAGTGGAATCTGTCCAGTTATTTTATCCAGCTTTCAATCTTTCAGTTTAATGAGAGCAAAGAGTTAAAGTCCGTCTCGTCTAAACGTTGGCTTTCCATTCATTGATCTGAGAAAGTATCAGGTTCACAAACGGGAATATTTTTTTTTTACCTTAATTCGGTTTCATGGTCATTGCACTGTCTGTTTCTATTCGTCCCAGAGATTATTCGAGCTGAATCTCACTCTAATTAATCCAAATGTCCTTCGGGTCAAACAAGCTCAGGATATGGTTTGCCCTCTAGGTTTTTTCTAGACTCCCCGGTCAGAGCCTTTTCTCTCACACAATATCCTTGGGTAGTACGAATAAGCTAAACCAAGGCCAAAATATTTCCGATTGTCAGTGGCATTTCAGAAGGATCAGCTAGATTTTCTGCCAACGGTGTTTGGAATGAGAATTCTTAAGGTCTCGGTTTTGATCCAACCCGTCCATCCATCCACCCATCCATCCATCCGTCCATTCATTCATTCATCCATCCATCCACGTACCCACCCATCCATCCATCCAATCATTCATCAGTCAATTCACCCATCGATTCATACATACAAACAAACACACACACATAAAATTATGGGGAAAAAAAAACTTCCTTCTTAGCCTTCAGCAAACATGCCTTCTTGCCTAGGAAACAGGCTGCAAATGCCCTGTAAGAAGCCATGCCAGGGAGTAGACCTGTAAATAAGACATTTTCTCTGTCACCCACGACGGAAATATTTATGCCTAAAACTAAAACGTGTCATCAGGACATGTAAATGATCACAGCTTAGAGGTAATTCAATTGACTTGTATGCCGGAGGATTTCTAACCGGTTCCCCAGCAGGGAGTGGAACTATTTGGAACTTTCTCTTTGTTATTTTGTTTGTTGATATTTGAATCATTAAAGCCATCACTTTGGGGTTTAGGGAACTTTGGTGTGATACGGTAAATAAGATGGAAACAGGACAATGTTTGGACATAGTTTATGAAAGGAGTTGTTGACCAGCAATGCTCTTTTCGATTTATGAACGGAAAACTGTCTCAGAATTTTTATTCTGTTTTACTGTTGTTGTTTTTTTTTTTTAGGCGACTTTCTTTCCTCATATTTCCCAGGAGTTTGGTGTTTAATTAACTTCCATCGCTAACTGCAATGTAATAATGTAATAATTAACTAGTATAATGCTCAAATCCCAATAAAATAATGTGCTTCGAGGCGCCGAACTGACTTTAAAAACAAGATTAGCATAAGATCAGTTCATCACGTTCCCACTCACACACATTAACAAACACGTGATCTACTCTCATCCTCAAACCTCTGAGGCCAAAACGGGACGTCATTCAGTTTCAATGAAAACACTCCTAAACAATTCAGTTTTGAGCCTAGTTTTAAATGTGACGATGTTCTCACTTTTTTTCCTGGTGTCAACGCTGATGTTCCACAATTTAGGTCCAGCAACAGACAACCTGACTTTGGGTGTCTCGAGAAGTTTCGCATCTACTGATCTCACAGTACATGATGGCTGGTAGGATTGCTAGTTACTAGCTCTAACTGTACGAGATCATTTTTGTTTCTGGAAGGCCTCAGACCACGGCTTGTGGGTCTATTTCACAGCCAGTGTGAAGATATGCATGCTGTTTGGTGAATTTTTCCCCCAACCAGACCAAATTAAATAAAATGCATCCCTAGGCCCTACCCCCCCCCCCAAAAAAAAATCCACCTACCGACGCTGCACTGTGGCGACGACGTGTCTGCTCCAGCTGTAAGTGGGCTGCAATGACACAAAGGCAAATTTCTCAAATAGGATTAAAGAAGTATACAAAATACAAAATGCAAAATATACAACAAATGCACATTTTGACACTTGTTTAAAATGCGTCGTGGCACTTATCAAGATGTTTCACAGTCCCGATTTATTCTAACCCCTTATCGTAATAACATTAAAACCGCAAACGTTTAACGTGGAATTTCTTCGGTTGTGCAAAAGTGGAATTGGAACAAACAAGAACTAAGGTTGCTGTGTAGCATAAGAAAAGATACGTCACGTGCGACACGGTGCCGTGTTGCAGTGGTGTCTCACTTTCTAATGGCTATCGGCTTTGCAGTGTAGCCGTATCTCGTATGTGTGTGCATCTCTCCATTCGTTCGCCTACAATTAAAAAAAAAAAAAAAACAACGCACGCAACTGCAACGCAACTGCAACGCAACAACTCCGCATATTTAAAGAAGTATGGACGCCTGACCTAAAAAGGAGAAGAATTAATGTAGATTAGAAAAGAAGAATGGATGTGAAAAGGTCACGACGCCCTCCGAACACAACTGCTGTAAATTTAAAATACAGGTAAAGTCAGGTCACCACATATTATTCCCCCAATAAATTTGCTGATTCCTTCGTGCCCCCCCCCCCCACCTTTCCATTTTCCCCATTCTTCACCGCTTATACAAAGACGGGTATTATAGGTTATCCCCTCTACTGAGTCTCCTCTCTGATGTGGCCACTCGTCCATCACGATAAGAAAGTCCCCAAGTTCCAGCCTCGATGTTGAAGACATGACAGTCCAGACAGATCTGGTAGACCCGCCCTTGCACTGACAGACCTCCCGGCACGCACGTGGAGCGCCCCAACGTGAGTGGATTCAGGTGAACAAGACAGGACGCTGGGGAATCCACTGTGTTGGTATTAATACGTTCACATTGTTTCAGCGTTCGTTGACTTTTTAATGTTGTTGGATGTTTCCAGCCGAGTTACCCGACAGTGATGTATGTCAGGAGGGGGTGGATGGAGGAGGGGGGAAGGGGGTTGGGTTAAAGTTCAACAATTAGTTTCGGGTGGGTGGTGAGCGCATAAACACGGCTTCAGGGCACGTTAGAAATACGGGAATTAAACCGTTTAAAAAGTGCTGAACAGGCGGCAGGGTTGAAGAATGTGTCCCATGGGAGAGGGGGCTCCCCCACAGGCTCCGCCACTGGGACAGAGAAAGACCAGTTGATAGATCTAACTATAAGCAGTAGCGACAATGACAATAGTTTAAAAAGCATATTAGGCTATGAAGTGCTCAGTCCGATTGCGGCAGGGATCACTTCACACAAATCCCCAGTCATACTGCTCCTGTCTTTGTCTGCCATGAAAGACGGCCACAGGCATGAACCTTGAGAAAGTAGGAATTCTCTAAGAGCGGATAAACCTCAAAAACTATTGGGGCAAGGGAAGGCAGAGAGAGAGACAGAGAGAGACAGAGAGAGAGAAAAAGAGAAGAGGGAGAGAGAGAGACAGAGAGAGAGGGAGGCGGGAGAGAGAAAGAGAGAGAGAAACAAAGAGAGAGAGAGAGAGAGAGAGAGAGAGAGAGAGAGGCAGAGAGAAAGAAAGAGAGAGAGACAGACAGAGAGAGACGGAGACGAATCCGAAATTCCTGTTCAGTTTCAGTTGCCGTTTCAGTTTCCAATTTGTGAAAAGTCCTCGTTAAGAGTAGGCAATTTGTGCATTGCAGTTCAATGATACTTGATAGAATCAGACATAAAACGTAAGATCAGCCTCCATCCCCTTAAAAAAAGAAAAAGCAGGGGATACCTGTTCATCCTGGGGGGACACGGTGGTCTTAAGGCACGATACTCTACTCTCATGCCGAAAGTTCCGGGTTCTGTTCCAAGGTTTTTGAAGGTAAGATAATCGGCCATGAACTATCTCGCCACTGTTTTCTGTCTACACTGATCTCTTCGTCGCTACATTTCTGTCTTTTCTTGTCTTCCCTTCCTGTTTTCTGTCTACATTGATCTCTTCCTTGCTACATTTCTATCTTTTCTTGTCTTCCCTTCCTGTTATTGGGACAGTTGTTGTCTCCCTTCTCCTACATCCGGGGCTGACAAAGTTAAAAGGGAAACAATTCGAAAAACTCAGTCTGCAATGTCATACAATCACGCGAGCGTACGGTCTTCGAGTTGAAAATAACCAGTAAATCAATTCCAAATTAACTTTATGATTCATGAAAGCATTTTTTTTTCTTTACTTTTTAATACAGCTAAATATCGGAAAGGAAAAAAAAAACCAGAGCCTGCAGAAAAAAGGGGGAAAAAAGTCACTGAAACGTGGGTTAATTTGACATGCTGGTTATTTTTGCCTCATTTCCCACATTCAGGATTTCAACAACTTCAATTGTTCTCTAATCATGAATACTGCAGTGGTTTCTGTGCCAACCTCATTAGTAACGCCGGTAGTGAGACTGGAAATCGGCCTCGTGTCTGGAGAAAACGATTTGTTGATTATAGAAAGAACTCAAGTTCAATAGCGAAAGGTATTTAATGAAGGTCGTGGGCGTATGGAGTGAAACAGATGGTTTACAGGGCCAGAAACAACAGGAACTTTAAAGTCGCTTTGATGCAAGAATGATTTAGAGCGGGACTGATAGAATAGATACCAGGGAACTCTGGGCGGTTTGAAAGAGATTTTTTTAACAAGTGGAAAAATGATTTTGAAAAATGGGACCGGTTTGTTTTTTTGTGTTTTTTTTTTTAGTGTTTTTTTTTTTTTTTTGTACTTGTTTTTTTTTTTTTTTGTGTAGTTGTTTTTTCGATCATGATTGTGTGGCTAGTAAGCAATCTTCATTGATTAGAAACGATTGTGACTGGTGTCTGGATTTATCAAGGAAGTTCTGACATGCATTAATTTTCCAGCAGGACTTCCGACAGCTATTTCTTTAATAATACGAACGCTTTTGCTGTTGTTTTTGAAAATGTCGGTCCTCATCTTTACAAGAGTGCACTAATCATTCAAAACAAAACAACCTTTTTTTTTTTGTTGAAGATAATGGCATGAAAGAAAAACAAAAATGTCAATGTGGGGAAAAGGACCAAGAGAATTTACACATTACAGGAAAAACAAAACAGAAATACGCTGACTGAGCCCCCCCCCCCCCCACCCCCCACCCCCACTCATGTTGTGAGTGTGAGTAAAGACAGGAAGCTGGGACGTGTAGACTAGCAGTGGCATAGCGTGGGTGTAGGCCCCCGGCGCATAGAATTCAAAAATAAATTTGTAACAATAAAAAGAACTGGCCACCACCCTACCCCCTTTCCCCCTCCCCCACCCCACCCACCCCTTCCAACATGGTGCACTATTTTTCAACTAGACGGAGCAAATAAAAAACTTTGCCACATACTAACTGTTACAGCCCCCGGGGATAAGGGGAGCTGCAATACTTGCCTTGCCCCGGGCGCTGGCAACCCACGCTACTCCATTCCGGACTAAGAAACAACACCGGTTCCTCACCCCCCCCCCCTCCCCGCGCCTCCTCTCTCTCTCTCTCTTCTATTAGTTGACATAAAACTAAGTTGGGCTTTATCTCCCCTTCAAGTCACATCAAGAGTTAAGCCAGGGGCCAATTTACGAATTAGCCATCAATAATTCAGCCAGGTGTCAACACGGAATGTCAAGACCAATTTGTACACGGGGCCCTTAAATTACTGACACTCTTTAAGTTACTCAATATTTCGTTTTTATCGTTATTGTCGTTGTTGTTATTGCTTTTACTGTCGCTTTTTGGTCTTTCAAACAGATAAGGCTGAAATTGCGTCATTCAATTTTTAAAATCCGGTCAAAACGAAGCCAGAAAATTTTTCTTCTCCGTCAAAGTAACCGGACCGTAATGAGTTTTTTTATTTTTTTCTTTTCGTTTCTGATTGTCGTAGATGTACAGAAATCAGGGAAAAGTTAATCACTCGTCATACACACAGATTTGTAATCGCTCAGTACTAGATCTAGACGTGCTCTGGGTCAAGACTGTTTTTGCTGACCTTTCAGTGTGAGATGTGAACTAAGGAGTTAAGCCGGGCGGGAGCGACACAATTCTGACTCGTTAGTGGATTCAAAAGAAGTTTTAAGTCTGAGTCAAAACTGTCTTGTTTCTCAACGTTCTTTGACCCCGCCCCCAACTTCAATTTTCGAATAAAAAAATAAAAAAATAATGCTCCCCACCATGATCAGACACAGCTAGTGCACGATATAACAAACAGATTAAAAATGAAAGGCATTGATATATTCAGTATCATCCTCATCAGTTGCCCTGTCTGGAACAGACATTGGCGATAATGGCCCTCCGCTCAGATCTGGCATCAGCTAACCTCAAGCAGGAGTTGTTGTTGTTGTGACGTTTGTTTGTTGTCCATGAATTAAGACTTTCAGTGAACGTTTTTCTCTGTCTAGCCCTGCTTTTTCCTGCCCTCGATCTTCCCGCATTCAGTATATTTACACTCAAAACAGTTTAAGTGTAAACTTTCTTTCAGGTTTTACTGACACTGCCCCTGGGATTCGCTTAAATTAGAATACTCGTCCCCCCCCCCCCCCACAGCTCACAGGCGTTGATGAGAGAAGCATGGACAGCAAACAGCAACAACATTGGCAGCAACAACTGATCTGTACACCAAAAGGGGAGATCAACTCAAAGTATCCACGAACAAGAAAATTGTGAACGCCTTTACAAAAAAACATCGGGGTCTTGAAAGACTTGTCAGTTGCCTAGCAATGTTGAGTACATGGATACTGTCTGTGAGTTATAGGTGAGATCGTGTTCCTTGAAGGTTATAGACCTCAATATAATTACATGGCGTAACAGACACAGATACAATGCAGCAATTCATTAGACTCAAATCCTGACGAAAGTTTTCTATTATTAAAAGCGAATGACAGGTGATGTTTACTCACGTGTACACGATTTTCTAATACCCAGTACTCCAGGACCACATTGGATGCGATGCTGTCATTGGGGTTAATTAGATATTGTCAACCTTCCTGGACGATAACCTTCAGTGACAACGCGTGCTCTAGAAAATGCCCGTAAGATTTGTCAACTCTTTACAACAAGACTGAAGTGCGAAAAGACAACAGTATCAACCGGTTGAAATACAGTGCCCCCCCCCCCCCAAAAAAAAATATGCACAAATGAACAACTTAATGTTATTTGCAAAACTACTGGACTGTATTGTCATCAGTGTCTGGCCCTGAAAAGCCATCAGTTTGACTACATGCGCTAACTTGAATGAGTTTACACCTTTCCTCTTTAATATTGATTATAAATCTCCTTAACTGGCATTGTAATAATAAATATTCAGTGTGTGAATACATTTTTGCGAAACCCTGTATAACTGCGACTCAAAGGAACTAAATACAATTGCATTCAATTTGCTATGTGGAGTTATGCGTATTGATATGTATTTCTAGGTTTGACTGATGAACCTGTTTCTGTCAGCATAATAACGAATATTTTCTGTAGTTAATGAATTTAACATAAATTCTGGGCCACTCGTGAGCAATTGGGAGACTTTTTTTTTGCGGCCATGAATAAAAACATGAAAACTGCCAAATAACAGGTTTGAGATATTGGAGCTGCGATTGCCATTCATCATGTCTTTCTGAACAGAACGGATTTGCCCAGCTTCTATGACATGTGGACTTGCCAATATCTTACACGTGATATTGTAGACCAGTGTAGACAGACCGTGGCACAAGACGGTTTGTTTCAACTGAGATTACACTAAAATCATGTTGCCCGTAGTATTCTAATCATGACTGAAATATTATAACCATGACACAAGCGTGATATGTCGGTTCGGTGCAAGAAGTGAATATCTCCTTTTCCACAAAAGAGGAGATGATCGCTTCTTGCACTGAACCGGCGATCCAACATATTTCTGGCGCTACCAGCTCCCCCCCCCCCACCCCCCCCCCCAGACACAAAGGGTTCAGGAAATGTACGGCGTTTTAAAAGCTGTCCAAGAGAGACAAAACCACCGTTTTTGAAGAATTTAATCTCATGAAATATTCACACCAGATGTTAGAACCTCAATGTCGTAAAACTTTGGCCAGTGACATTGATTACTACACGGGTCCCTTGAGGTTGAAAAGTTTTTTAGTTGGAGTGGCGGCCGTTGTGTAGCGGGATGGGAAATTGCCGGGCAATGTTACTGTGTGACGTGGAGGGTGGTGGAGGGGTGGGGAAAGATTGCTAAGGTGACAGAGGAGGGACAGAATAAATGACTGACTTGTCAGTAAGGGTAAAGGTGTACGCGTAACAGAAACGCAAGCAGAGAAGTATGTAAAGGGTAAGGCAAAGTTAACAGTACAGAAGTGTATTAAACATCAACATTGGTGCAGACGACATTTTAATAATGATACTGTTTATAAAAATAGATAGATAGATAGATAGATAGATAGATAGATAGATAGATAGATAGATAGATAGGTAGATAGATAGATAGATAGATAGATAGATAGATAGATAGATAGATAGATAGATAGATAGATAGATAGATAGATAGATAAATAGATAGATAGATAGATAGATAGATAGATAGATAGATAGATAGATAGAATGGTAGATACATAGATAGATAGATAGATAAATAGATAGATAGATAGATAGATAGATAGACAGATAGATAGATAGATAGATAGATAGATAGATAGATAGATAGATAGATAGATAGATAGATAGATAGATAGATAGATAGATAGATAGATAAATAGATAGATAGATAGAATTGTAGATAGATAGATAGATAGATAGATAGATAGATAGATAGATAGATAGATAGATAGATAAATAGATAGATAGATAGAATTGTAGATAGATAGATAGGTAGATAGATAGATAGATAGATAGATAGATAGATAGATAGATAGATAGATAGATAGATAGATAGATAGATAGATAAATAGATATAGATAGATAGATAGAATGGTAGATACATAGATAGATAGATAGATAAATAGATAGATAGATAGATAGATAGATAGATAGATAGATAGATAGATAGATAGATAGATAGATAGATAGATAGATAGATAGATAAATAGATAGATAGATAGAATTGTAGATAGATAGATAGATAGATAGATAGATAGATAGATAGATAGATAGATGGATAGATAGATAGATAGATAGATAGATAGACAAGCATGTGGGTAGCTTGGTGGATAGATAGGTAAGCAGGTAGGCTGGAGGGTGGGTAGGTAAGTAGGTGGTAGGTAGGTAGGCAAGTGGGTAGGTAGGTAGGTGGGAAGGTGGGTGGGCAGGTAGATAGGTAGGAAGGTAAGTAAGTAGGCCGTCAGGTCGGTGGGTGGGTGGGCAGGCGGGTAGGCAGTCAGGCTGGCAGGTGGGTGGGTACGAAGATAGGTAGGTCGGTGGGTGGGTAAACGTAGACTAGTTGGATTAATTGTATTTGCATATTCATGTACCTGAAGGTTTGTTTTGAAGCAATCCCCTTCCTAATGACTGTCTTTCTCTATCATCTGCCCTACCACGCCCTCCCCTTTCATCTTAGATAGATAGGTATTTTCCCTTGAATTTTACCCCTCCCTCCACCCCCCTCCTCCGCCCCCTCCCCCGCCCCACCAAAAACAAGTCCACTTCCCTTCTCTGTCCACCACCCCCACCCCCCACCCCACCCCTGCCTTTCCTACAACCTGCCTGAGTTAGTCCTCCCAGTGGCCAGCCATACAGTCCCCCCTGCTGGACAAAGTGACCCTTCAGCCGTTCTCTACAACTCTTCATTACTGACAAACCAGCTGTTGAGAGACGAAGCCATGATTATCTAGGTCTGTCGTCATCCGTTCTTCTCATTCCCTCCTCGTATCCGACTTCATGCTAGCTCTACAGTCCCGTGATCGTTTAGAACAAAACCCACCCTATTTTTCTGTCTTTCCTGGTATCATTCGTACGTCATTTCTCTGCCATGGCTGTTTCTCGGTTTCATTACACATTTGTCCATTTTGAAGGAGTGATGGGAGGGTGTTGTTTTTTGTTTTTTCTACCATGCTTTGGGGGGGGGGGGGAGATTATGTAATGGCAATGGCTTATTTGTTGTTGTTGCCGTCGGCCTTGTTGTTGTAGATGTTGTGTGGGTAGGTTGTGGGAGGAGGGGAGATTTGATTGGTAGGACAAATTACGTCCATGGAAATTCGGCTCACCCCCATTTAGCTAGACCAGCGTTCATACCTGTGGATTTCACCCTGTGACCCTGTCTACAACTTACTCACTCACTCACTCACTCTTTCACTCAATCTCTAAGACGTTTACTTAATCACTCCCTCTCACTCACTTACTCACTCACTCACTCACTCACTCATCCCCCTCACTCATTCCTCATTCACTCACGCTCCTCACTCACTTACTCACGCATCTGGTCACCCGCCTCACTCTGCCACTCCTTTACTTACTCATCCATTCCCTTACATACACTCATTCACACACTTACTAACTCATTCACCAGATATCCCAATAGTCCGTTTCTTCACTCGTGTAGCTGCTGACCTCCTCAGCCAGGCTTACACTGGAAATCTGTGAAGAAGCCAATGGGTTTCCTCATTCAGCGTCTCAATCCTCGATACTGAGTCATTATTTATGTTTTCTTTGTCTCCTTTTTCCGACCACTGTCTCATATAAACTAGCTAAAAGCTGAATTGATGACCGATCCGTACCGAAACAACCGTAGCATAACCCGTCTTTTATACATAATGGGAGATTCGATACCGCCACTTAATACTCCTCGTAAATGTGAGAGTTCCAACTTGAGAATCTTGCCTTCTTGACGTGCAAGTAAGAGTTCTGACGATCAGTTTTTATTCATTAGTATTGACGAGCACTTTTAACTATGATCACACATTGGAAGTAGCGCAAACTATCTGAAATCACCAGGCTGGAGGTTGGACAGCACTGTTTAAGAGCGTTACTAACGCATCAGACGCCTTGGCGATTCAGAACAATGGGGGAGAGATACGACTTTCTGTTTGGGATACAATCATAATTTGGTTTTGGGTCTTCATTCTAGGACAGTGGTTCTTAACCTGGGTTGGACCGACCCCCAGGGGTTCGGTGAGTCAGTTTCAGGGGTTCGGCGGTTTGGTTCTCCCCACTCGTATGATATACATATGTTTTGAATTTGAAGGGAAAAAAAAGCACATTTTATTTTTCCAACTACGAAGGGTTCGATGAATGCATGTGTGGAACTTGTGGGGTTCAGTACCTCCAACAAGGTTAAGAGCCACTGTTCTAGGAGGTTCCCTGGTCTTGGCATTTACACCTCACTTTTCTTGTTTCCAATTTTTTTTTTTTTGCTCTCCTTTTTGTGTGTTCTTGTGTTAGGGATTAGTTAAAACTCTCAACTTTTTAACCTGCTTTACCCCGTGCATTTTTATCCTTATCATAATATGTTTAGAAATGTTTGCCTTTGAGCATTAAAAATTTATTTCTCTTGCCTTCTACCTGAAGCCAGCGTACCTTGCACCGATCTGTATGTCAATACATTCGTAAAGTAAATAGTTTAATAAAGTAAATAGTTTAGCACACCGTCCTCTTAGAATGACAATAATATTGTAACTCCCTTCCATCAACTTTTGAGAAATTGATGAATGAAGTTTCGTGTGCCCGTAGCTTTTAGAGGTAGGACTTTTTTTTTTCATTTTAGTAATGTTTGCTAATTGCAAACCAAATCCGCTTGGCTATTAAACACACAATAGAAAAGGCCCGGAGAACAGCAGAAGTAGTGTGCAGTGTGTAATTCAGGTCAGCCAAAACGTGGAGATAGAACCTTGACATTCTATGTGGACGACGTGACGGTGCCCGAGTTCTAAATACCATAGAAATTGTTCCAGTGTCAGATAAATGTCATGTATATTGTTTTACTTTCTCATTCATATTATTGTTTTGATCATATGTTGCCATAGATCCATGGAAAATTAATCTGTATATACGCCTATGGTGGGTCAGGACACTTGTGTTATGCAATCAGTGGTCACGTTACTGCTCCATTCTCTCAGAAAAATCACCGCGTCAAGGCTGAATTTAGATGAGAATCACAGTGTGATATGAGTATTATTTTGAAATCGTAATAATAAGACTGTAGTTCTATTTACTTACCGTGCATTTCTGATAGAGCGGTCAGGGGCACTTATTCTGATCCCATTGAATATAAGATCAGCTGTTAGAAAGGTCTTACCCCCTTTATCAACTTTGGTCAACTCCATCATTTACGGACATTCTAGAGTTGCTTTCAGTGCATGGCCGCTTTCTTAGGTACTCATTAACCTCCCCCCCCCCCCACCCCTATCCCTACCCCCAACTCTCGATCATTACTCACAGTTTAAAGCCACCAGACTCCTCCCACTTAACCCGTTCAGAGTGTACCAATACTGTAGATAATATCCCCCTCTTCCTACCACCAGCCTCTCAATATCTGCAGACTTTGGCGAGTTTAGCTGAGCCCTCGATAGAGTGGCCGCTTAGGACTCGCGATATGACAGGCGAGCAGCGGCGGCTCCCAATGGGAGTAGCGACACTGGTAGCCGGTGCTCTTCATTTCCACGGATTAAGCTGTGTTTTTATGTGTACGGAAGAGGAGACGGAAACAGCAACGGAAAGGTCAAAATCCATCAAGCAGTAAAAAGAACGAATGTTTTTATGAGAACGGAAACGGCGTACGGAGATGCATAAAAACAGTCTTTCTATTTCACTTCGTGAAGGATGATTGACGTTTTCGTTGCTATTTCCGCACACATGAAAAACCAGCTTTATGATAAAAAAAATTATTATGTATCCACTGGTCTTGCCTGGAACAATCGTCAGGGAAGAGGACAGCTAAAGGATGCGGTGTGTGACAGTTTGCCTTAAGACCTGTGCGAGTCTTGACCATTTGGGACTTCAACTGAACACTCGTGGAGATAAAATATTTTTAATGTGGGGGGGGGGGGGTGGGGGGGGGGTTTATACGGATTGTCAGATTAGTAGGTCATTGTGTGCTTATAAAAAAGCTGTGTCAGACTGACGATGGCCCTATCAAATTTAAATAAGTCTGTCAAGGTTCTGAACTTTATGAAAAGTGAACACAATAGTTCAATTTGCAATATTCTGAAAACATTTTCCGTCCTACTTTAAATTCTGTACCTGCGTCCATTTGGTCAAATCTAGAACCTTGCGGTTAATAATTTGAATTTTTATGGCAGCTGACGACTTACAGTCTTGCAAATTTTAATTCATATAGTAACTGGTTAAGCACGGGTGGTTTCATGTTTTCTTTGCGAATGGACACATTTCCAGGCGGAAGTTGATCACAGGCTTGAGATCCCCACAAGGGAATTTCTCACACTTGATTTTACTGACAATATCTCAAAATGGATGTGAAATGTTCAGGACGATGAATTGTTGAAATGCGAGGTTTCTTAATGTATTAAATCTTGGACGGTTTGGAGGAAGATTCATCACCGACACGCGCAATCCCAGCTCCAGGGGCCATCCATAAAGAACGTACGCTCCATCTTCAGCAATTCTTCTCTCTCTCTCGCCCCCCCCCCCCCGCCCCCAATTTTTTCTCCTCATGTAGGCTTTTTTTTTATGCCCTTGGCCTCAATCCCTTTCCCGTTTTTACTTGTGTCCGATAATTCAAATGATGAATATCGACCATAAAGCTTGAAATGTTTAAGTGGTATTTTCCATGCCTAGTGGACTGGTTTAGTGGATACAGGACTGGTTCAGTGAAAATTGGACTGGTTCAATGGATATTGCTCTGGTTCAGTGAAAGTTGGACTGGTTCAATGGTTATTGGTCTGGTGCAGTGAAAATTGGACTGTTTCAGTGGATATTGGACTGGTTCAGTAGATATTGGACTGGTTCAGTAGATATTGGACTGGTTCAGTGGATATTGGACTGGTTCAGTGGATATTGGACTGGTTCAGTAGATATTGGACTGGTTCAGTGGATATTGGACTGGTTCAGTGGATATTGGACCGGCTCTGTGGAAATATCATTTTTGTATAATCCAAACATTTAATTTCTTGAAAAAAAAGTGAATTAAAGTAAACTTGTATTCATTACCACTTTTGGACGCTCGTCAGACACCACCCCCCCACCCCGCCCCACCCCTTCCCCTGGAAGGTCTTTTGTTTTCCTCGGCCCCCAGTTCTTGCTTGCTGTCTGGTTTCTTGTTCCTGGTTCTTTTTCTTTCCGTTCCTTCTTTCTTGTTCTTGTTTGTTTCTTGTCTTTCGTGGGCGCCAGAATGATAGTCTAGAGATACCAAGAAGCAGGAGGAAGAAAGGTCCCACCACTAACTCCCCCACCACCCTGGGGGGGGGGGGCTTTAACCCTTAAAACATTTAATGTGTTACATTTTAAAAACGAAATTTGTTCGCAGCACCGGCAGCACATGCCGACAATGTGGTGACTCCACACCCCACCCCCTCCCACCCCACCTCACCCCACCCCAAACCCCTACCGCCCTTTCTGCCCGTTACTTTATAAGCAAATATTGATTGATACATAGGCCACAACTCAATGATACTGAAGACACGTTCTCTTCTCTCAGCATAGGGGCGCGGCATCGGATTGAATGGCCGGACTAGTTGGATGGTGACGTAATCACACAGAATTTCAGAGGAATTCCACCAGTTGGCTAGTGCGCTGGTGTTCATTGTAACTAAATACCATGTGCTCACCATTCAATTAGACGGCCGATCAAACTCTGTGGGTGTGCGTCTAGCCTAGGGGCGAGTTATGAGTGCTGATGGGCGCCTAGTGGCTCGGTGATCGAATTCGGTGGCCTTTGTGTGGCTACCCTTAGACAACCACATTCATTTTGCTGTGTTTTCTTCAGACATCTCCTTCCTTCCTTCCTTCCTTCCTTCCTTCCTTCCTTCCTTCCTTCCTCCCCTCCTCCCCCTTTTTTTTTTTTGTTTGTTTGTTTAAATTTCACCTCATTCCCCGTTTCCATTACTTTCCTCTCAGGGTTCGTTCACACCAAACTGACGACAAGGGGCGTGCCATCAAGGCCGAGCGACAGTGGTACACAATTTCACTAAATCATATTATGATCGGACTCAGACCAACCTGCCGACAACAGACGAGTCATTTTCTCTTGCCCGTCCGACTTTTTCACTTTTGCCGCTGTAGTAAAATTTCAACGACACTCAGCCGTGTCGCCAATACGCTCATGGCGTCTAAAAATAGCACAGGCGAGGTGCTTGAAGCAAAAATTTCAAATACATTTTTTTTCATCAAATGTTATTTTTGAGCACAGATTTAAATTCAAAGATCCAAAAATTAGATGCGGGCGCGAAGGCAAGGCGTTTTATCGCTTTATAAAGAATTTTTTTAAAAATTATTCATGTTCAGTCATTTCAAAACGGACGCTCGGCCATGTTCACGCGTCCATTGTCGTCAGTTTGGTCTGAATGTGGCTTTATTCGTTTGACGTCCTTGCCTTCATCAATATGTGATATCTAAAAAAAAAAAAAAAGATATTACATACATAAATGAACAACTTATATTATTTTGTTTGCAATTCTGTTGAACTGCGTTTTAACCACTGTCTGGCCCAGAACGGCCATTAGTTTGAACACATGGGATAACTCAGATAATTCCACATATGTCTTCTTCAGTTTGAATTATATAAATCTTGCCTATGTCTTAATTGACATTGTATTAGTAAAGATTCAGAGACTACATATAACATTTGAGACAGCATGTATTAATACAGAAGTAAAGGTTGCCAGCCTAACTATTGCATAGATGCCCAAGGCCGAGCTGTTGGCGTGCGCTGGGGTTAAGGTTGACTTGTATACAGAAATAATTATGCCTTGTTTCTGTCCGCGTCTTTTCCTGAAGGAGATTTGGGGGCTGGGGAGGCTCGAGGAGGGGAGGGGAGGGGGTGATCGAGTGTCCTTGTATATTACTGCATGCACGCTGGTTTATGCATCCCATTGTTCTTCTATCCTCATTGTCATCGCTTAGCTACAACATCATCAGATTCATTTTCTATATCTCTTTCTTCTGATCTTTGGCTTGCTTGTTTATTAACAAGCCATCTATCTATATATATGGCCTTTAGCGTCTTTACAGACGGTCTTAGCAGCTAGAATATTCACTTTCACTTTGACTGACAGCTTCTCTCGTGGCTTATTCTACCAATGTTTGACCCGAGAGTGCGATGGCAGTGATTGCAGGTCAGTCTTTTGGGTTCACTTTGGCGAGTGTTTTCATTCCGCCTCTGTCGTTTTGTCAGGTATGTTTCTTTTGCCTTGAAGTCTATTGCGAGCGTGCCACTGCGCAATTTTTGTCTCCATCTGCTTCGATCATTTGCAAGGTTCTCCCATTCATTGGGGTCGATGTTGAATGCTTTCATCGTGACCTTGCAAGTGTCTTTGAATCGCAGATGTGGCCTACCTCTGGGTCGGTTGCCAGTAGCAAGTTCCCCGTAGAGAATTTGTCTGGGGATGCGATCATTTTCCATACGGTGGAGATGTCCAAGCCACCGCAGTCTTTTTTTGCCTAGGAGAGCCTGAGTTGATGGAATGTTGGCTCGGCTCAGAACTTCGATATTTGAGATCCTGTCTTGCCACTTGATCTTGAGAATTTTGCGTAGGCAGCGCAGGTGGAAGGAGTTGAGGGATCTTTCATGTTTGGAGTAGGTGGTCCATGTCTCTGAGCCATACAGCAGGGTGCTTAGGACGCAAGTTTGGTACACGAGTACCTTTGTTTTGATGGTCAGCTTGCTATTGTTCCACACCCTTTTTGAGAGTTTGCCAAAAGCTGTGGCCGCCTTTCCTATTCTGGCATTTATTTCAGTTGTTATGTCTGTGCTACCACTGATGGTTGAGCCTAGGTAGCAGAATTTTCCCACTTGCTCCAGAGGAGAGCCATTCAGCATGATTGGGTTGGGGTTTCTCAAGCCTTGTGTCAAAACTACAGTTTTTGAGACACTGATCCTTAGCATGAATTTGTCACAGGCTTTGGCAAGGCTATTGATGAGAGCCTGGAGCGTGGTTTCATCGTGGGCCACGATTGCAGCATCATCTGCGAAGAGGAGCTCTTGTAACATAATATGCTCTGTACGAGATTTTGCTTTTAGTCTGGCAACATTAAAAATGGAGCCGTCCACTCTGGTGTTAATAACTACTCCACCTGAACATTGACCAAAGGCATTCTTGAGTAGGGCTGCAAAATATATACCAAATAAGGTAGGAGCAAGAACACATCCCTGCTTCACACCGCTGTTTACAGCAAATGAATTGGATGTACAGCCTTCAAAGTTGACACATGCCCTCATGTCAGTGTGGAAGGATGCAATAAGTTTTAGCAATGTTGGTGGACAGCCTATGGATTTAAGGACTGCATACAGGCCAGATCGGCTTACGGTGTCGAAAGCCTTTGTTAGGTCCACAAAGCATGTTATAAGCGGCCTGTTTTGTTCTTTACATTTTTCTTGGATTTGCCGAAGTGCAAATATCATGTCAATAGTTGATCGTTTGCTTCGAAAGCCACATTGTGTTTCTGGTAAGACTTTTTCCGCCAGTTGTTGAAGGCGGCAGAGGATGACGCGAGCAAAAGCCTTTCCAGTAATGCTGAGGAGGGATATGCCTCGATAGTTGTTGCAGTCGCCTTTGTCTCCTTTGTTCTTGTAAAGTGTGACAATTTTGGCGTCTCTCATATCATGTGGTATCACGCCTTCTTTCCAACACTGCAGTAACAGATTATACAGGTGTGGTAATAGTGGGCCTTTTAGGTCTTTTAATACCTCTGCAGGAATGTTGTCACTTCCTGTGGCTTTTCCAGCAGACAGGTGGTCGATTGCATTGGAAAGCTCGACTAAGGAAGGTTCAGCGTCAAGTTCGGCCATTATTGGCAGTTTTTGGAGGTGTTCCTCAAAATCTGGTGGAATATTTTTCTCAGTTGAATACAACAGAGAGTAATGCTCTACCCACCTATTCAGTTGTTCATTTTTATCTGTGATGGGTTCACCATTTACAGACTTAAGTGGGGCGCTTTTGGTGATGATTGGCCCAAGAGCTACTTTCATCTGACTAAAGGCGGTTTTCATATCTCCCTTTTCATTTGCCTCTTGTATGCTGTTACACAAGTCTGTCCAGTATTTGTTGGCGCAACGTCTTACCTCCAGCTGAAGTTTAGCTTTTGCATTTTTCAAACAAGTTTTTGTACTCTGATTGCAATTTTTGTTATACTCATTGAAAGCAGATTTCTTTTGCTCAATGAGAGGTAGGAGAATTTCGCTGTTCTGGGCTACCCAGTCGTTGTTTGAAACTTTATGCTGTCCAAAAGACTTGATGGCACAGTCACGAATTTTTGAACTGAGAGTGTTCCATGTTTCATCTACCGAGTCACATTGGGTGACATTATCCATGCTTTCAGCAAATAACTTTTCAAATGACTTTCTATTTGATTCATCTCTGATTGCTGTTACATTGATCTTAGGGATTGAAGGGGCTTTTGATCTGTATATTTTCTTGGCCGAAATTTTGATTTTGCTGACTACCAGTGCATGGTCGGTGTCACAGTCAGCACTGTGGAGGGAACGAGTTATTTTTATACAGCCCAAACCCTTCCTCCTTGAGAGAATAAGATCTAATTGATGCCAATGGCCAGACCTGGGATGGCGCCATGATGTTCTTTGGCATCTCTTAAGGTCAAAGTACGTGTTTGTAACACATAATGAGTTTACGGAGCATAGCTCCAGAAGGCGCTGCCCGTTTTCGTTGATGTTGCCAATGCCGAAGTGCCCAATGCACTTTGGCCATGCGGAGTGATCTGCTCCCACTCGAGCGTTAAAGTCACCCAGAATTGGCAGGCCTTCGGTGAGAGGGATGTTGTGGAGAGTCCTCTGCAATGCCTCGTAGAAAATGTCTTTGGTTTCGTCAGAGGAGGTAAGTGTTGGGGCATAGACACAGATAATGTTGGTAAAACCAGACCGGGTGTTCAGTCTGAGTGTCATGATGCGTTCTGACACTCCAATTGGAGTTGCGATCGAATTGATAAGGGAGTTTTTTACGGCGAAGCCCACGCCGTGGATTCTCGGCTGTTCGCTGCTAAGGCCCTGCCAGAAGAAGGTGTAGTTTTCTTCTTTGACTGACCCGGAGTCGGGAAGTCGAGTTTCTTGAAGGGCAGCGATGTCGATGTTTAGTAGCTGAAGTTCTCGATCAATAATTTGGGATTTCCTGATGGAGTCAATATCAGTGAGATCTTGCTGTTGCAAGCCTGGGCGCATTGTTCTGACGTTCCAGGTACCAAGTTTTAGTATTTTTCTGTTTTTGCCAGGTGCACACTTTACGTCAGCTTTTTGACTTTTGGTCTAGCTCCAGCCACCTTATGAAGCAGGCTGACGTGGCGGAACAACACCCAACTGCCTGGGGGCTGCCCAGGTTACGGCGGGCGGTAGTTGATCAATGCAGCTGAAAAGCCGCTCCCACCGACAGAGGGGATCCCTGGCGCTCATCCGTACGCCAAATGGATTGAGCTTATCACCGGTAACTGCCACCTCCCGTGTTGTGCCCATCCGTAACGGATGGCTGGAGTGTCCTCTCCAAATCGGAAATGGGTGGGCTTATAGAGGAGAGACAGACGCTTGCCAAGCCCGAGCAAACGCCTCCTCGTTTTGCTGCCTTGCCTGGGCTATTTTTAAGAGATGGTGCTTTGCCCAGAGGCACCACCCCTCTCTCTGCCATTCTAGTTAAACCCAAGGGAGAGACCAGGTCAATACATTTGGAACTAGTCCGGCTGCAGGAGATGCTGGAAGCCAGTTTGATGCAGTTCTCCCTGACAACCACCTTCGGGTCTCCACTCCTGATTTTCTGTCTGGGTTTACTCCCATAGCCTTTGCTATCATAGCAACACACAAGGCAGTGTGGTATTTGTATTCAGGGTTACCTTCCCCTAGTCTTCCTCTCTCCCGAGATGACCCACAAGACAGTGGGGGTGACAGTAGCAGGCTGTATTGTGTACTGTCATACAATAGCAGAAACCTCTGGCCTGACATCTATCTATGCTTTTGTTAACTTCATCTCTCTCTCTCTCTCTCTCTCTCTCTCTCTCTCTCTATTCCTCTCTCTCTCTCTCTCTCTCTCTCAACTCCATGATCGTTTTCTGTTGTTAACTCGTCATCCCCTTCCCTCGCTATCTCTGGCTCTGTCTCTCTTCCTGTCCCCCTGTCTGTCTGTCTGTCTCTCTCTCTTTCTATTTGTGTCTTTCTCTCCCCTGTCGCTCTCCCTCTCTTTTCCCCCACTCTGTGATCGTGTTTTCGCGGTGCAAGTATCTGGAGCTCGGCATGTTGTTGAGTCTGGTATTTGCGCGCCTTACTTCCGGGTCTACAATCTACCCTTTGTTCCCATTCTTTTCTTGCCATTCCGTTTTTCTCCCAACATTGTTTTGAAAATAATGTATTTTTCTCCCATGTTAAACTTTCTGTCTCTCACCCACATCCCTCTACCCTGCCCATCCTTCCTCTTTCTGTAGCCAGCCCTACCACGCCTACCACCTCTCTCCCTCCGTGTCCCTGTTACCTCAACATTTTCAAACTACCTTTTCTTTTTGCCTGTATCTTTCTTCTCCTTGATTATCCCATATTTGCCTCTGTATCAGGGGGGGGGGGCCAAACTGCGGCTCGCGAGCCACATGCGGATCTTTGACCTTCAAAATGCGGCTCCTGGAAATATGTTGGTCTGGCTATTTTTTTTTTTTTTCACCACAGTTTGTAAATAAGAAAAAAAATTCAAGTTTTATAATTATTTACTGGGCATGAAGTGAGACCCCACTGGTTTCAAAAGTTTAATAAGTTTAATGATCGTAGCTAGTAAAAATATTTAAGAATTTAAATCCTAATTTTAGTGCTATATCTGAAACTAATACAAATTAACATTTTCAAAGAAAAACTGCATACAGTAGGAAATATTGTCGCATACATGAATTTCTTGATATTTATATAGAATTTTAATAACAAAATGTGTAGGTACCATTATATTATAAAAACGTCTGTGCAAGTTTTGCTGATATCTTGTGGCTCTCGAACATCTGAAGTTTATCACCTATGGCTCTTACACTAAGCAAGTTCGGCCACCCCTGCTTTATAAGATTCGGCCTTCCATTTCCCTTGTTGCTCGTGTATGTGCAAGGCTGGTGGCCCACTGACTCAAGTCTCTTTTGCGTCTGTGTTGGCTCAGTGCGCAAAATCTCTCATTCCTCCCGCTCGCTCCAGACAGTGTTGACGTCCGTGGACATGTGGGACAGACATATATCGGTCTCGCCAATGGGCGAGGTCTCGTTTAGAACCACTACCCATAGCTCATACTTAAACCGAGATAAACACACTCGACTATGTGTGTCACCACCCTTAGTTATTTTCAGTCCGAACTGTCTTTCTTACAGATGCCGTCCTCGTTCTCTCGTACGATATTTTCTCTCATTTATCTCTCATGTCTCACTTCTTCAGTTCCGTTTTTTCTAAGGACCCTAGCAAACCTCCAACTCAGTGCTGGACCATTGTTAACGGCCTGAGAAAAAGCATTAGCTAATTTAGATAAATTGTTCTGCTTAGCTTGACAATATTGTTCCCCTAGGCCAACTTTATTTTTTTTGAGGGCAAGAAAAGGATAAAACAAGCTAGTTGACTTACTAATTTACTTTCAGAGCAAGCCCAGGGGAGAACTTGTATCGGTAGTTTGTAAACTAATTCTCTAATAACGGTTCAGTAAACTACAACAATGTCTGTTAAGCTCTCTTTGTTCTGCTCATGCTACGGGGATCTCTTTGTCTTATTCTTGCAGGTAGTATCAGGACTGTAATATGACTATTTGTGTAGCCTTACGTTTAGTGCAGGATTTAGTACAGTATGTAGCTAATCGCCGGCACGTACCGTAGTGCCATTAATATAAGCCCGACACAAGGGTTTAGTCAGTGGTCAGAGAAGCCCTTAGTTATTCTTATTGTAGACTAGAAACGATACTTCCTGCTGACCTTCAGCTCAGTCGTTGTTGCTGAATTCGTCTGAACCGCCCTGGCCCGTCACTGTTGATACTTTCTGTTTGAAATAATTAACGAGCTAAACTGGTGTGTGTAAGGGGGTGGGGTGGAGGGAAAAACTGTGAGACTTGAATAATATAAAGGTCAGATTAAAGACTTTAGACTGCTTGCGCACTGAGTCAAAACTGTTGCGTCTCGGCCCTAGAGTGCCACTCTACAGTCAAACGGGACCTCGCGCATTGATAAGACTTCAACAAATCTGTCTCACTAGTTCGGCAGGAGAAAACGGTCTTGTCTCTGCTGACAGAAAGTGGAACCTCTCGCACTGAGTCATGATAGACCCCATGCAGACTCGCTGACTCAGTGCACCGACAACCTTAAATATTAAATACCACTGTATTCTACACTGTGTTCATGAGACAGTCCTGAGTGTACAGTCCTATTGAATTCTCCTTGTTGAAGTAACCAGGTTTATTTAAGACTAGCCGGGGAACTCCACTTTGCTTAAAGGGGTCGCGTTGGTGTAAACGCAAGTTGCTCGCCTCGCATGTCGAAGGTACTGGGTTCGATTCCCGGTCGGTACAGACATGTTGGAAATTTGGGGGAATTTCCTTGATTATAGTAAGACGCACATAACCCACAATTTCATACGTCGATTGCTTACTACAATATTTTTTAAGGAATTAAGATGGAAACTGCGTGTTTTTAGGCTTTGTAATTATCACAGAGCTCTATCTGTAAGTTCTGTAACTCCCTTCATATATACAGATTGAAATGGATGATAGATATACTCACAGTGATTTGAAATATGTGAACGAGTTCTCAATCCGGAAACTGTGGTCTAGAATCTGATGAAATTCTGAGTTCTGAAGCCTTAGCTATGAGCAGTACGCATTCTGACTGCAATCTTTATCCTCAATACGCCTAAAGTTACAAATGGCACGTGGTGACTCCAATTTGGCATGCACTTTCTATTTTTGCCTGGCAAGAACATGAGATGAGATAACTTCACTTTATCAGGGGAATGGTCTCAAATTGAATAACCACTGCGACTTATTGATCCAGTATCTTACCAGTTTAGGTCACTGCTCTTGTCCACAGCATCCGCTCAGCTCTGGTATCTTTACGGACAGTGAAGTACTTGCCTCTGTATTCTTGTCCACAGCATTCCTTCCGCTCTGCTACTCACCGCTATGGAGGCACAGAGAGTTCTTCATATTATTATATCATTGACCGTAAAAATAGTGGAGTATGCTGTGGACAAGATCACTTAAACGCTACTTGTTTTCTTTGTTTCTTTACTCAACACTGTAAAAGAATTGGGAGAGGGTGAGGAGAGTGGGAGTGTGGGGAGGGGGGCGGGGGGTGGGGGGGGGTTATTAAACAGTGCATGTAGGAAGCCGGTATAGCTACTCCAATCAGTGAAAATATAGGATGGTACATACCCAGTTGGTCCTTATCTATGTTTTGTTTTCGCTACCATCGTTGTGTACATCGTTCGACTTTCCTTTAGTTTGTCGTTTAATGTTCTATCTTTCTCTATCCCCTCCCCCCCCCCACCCCCCACCCCCCACTCCCCACTTTTTCTTCTTCCTTTTTTTTAAACCTAGGAATGAAAGAGAAATGTAGCCGCCTGTATTGAATAGTTCCCTGGACGATGTCCTTTGACCCTTCGTAGACATTATAAATAGTGAATGAAAAATAGAGAGTTCTAAATTTATAGCGCATGAGAATAGTGTGTGAGGTCCTACTAGCGTACATCTACTAATTCCTTGTACATGAAAACAAAAAATGCAAACGGTTTCAAATAACAGCCAGGCGTGTGCTTTGATAATCTATGGGCTAAATAATTATAGTTCCGATTTATAACAGTTTTATTCGTTGTGCTTGTATCACATGCGTCATCAAAATGTCACGATCTGGACTGAAACCTCACATAGGATCCCTCTTTTTTTATTTTTTTTTATCAACGACCCCCACCCCCTCCTCCACAACTCTTTTCTTCCTCCATCCCTTGTGGCTGTTCGTGTTTGGTCATGCTGACCTCGCAACGGCTGATTCTGATTGGCCAATCAGCTGGATGATGTCGTCACAACAGTGAGTCGTTAAACGACGAAAAAAAAAAGAGTTTTCCCATCAGTTTCACGAACGATAAGTGTGACCAGCCCTGTTATTTGACAAGAGTTGACGTTTTTATATTTGAACGACAAACGATGAACGACGAACCTGCCTTAAACGTCGGTGTTGTCGATGGTAGAATTGGTCATTTTGACGTTTTATTTCGATTAAGAAAATTGAAAGCAACAGACTTCACTTGCTATTAATACCTGTAAGGTATCTCTAAACATAGTTAAGGTTCCTTTATTGTAGCCGGTGGTTCCTGGGCGCTACTATCCTATCCTTCTGTTCTATTCTGTCTATCATCTTGTTTATTTATAGCACAATATGGCCGCTTTCGTGTTGAGATGCTTCCAAACTTAAACTCAAACTCCGTTATCGTAACTGAAAGGGGGAAAAGTCAGGGAAAGTACAATATCTAAAGGGTGTACTGTGGAGGCTTTACACAGAAAGAAGAAAAAAAAATGAAGAAAAAACATATCGTCGGGGAGATTCAACACTCCTGTAACCCATATCAACATATTTTGTGGGTTACAGGACTGTTGTTCTACACCGACGATATATAATACTAGAGGACCAACCGGGCATTGCCCAGAATAAACAATCATATGATCCAACCCCCCCCCCCCTCTCATGTAATAAAAGTAATAAACTACAGTCTTGGTTCAGAACTCATGCGCACCAGAACACTACGCACCAAACTGAACGCTTGATACGGTTACTTTTTATGACATGCACGGTACTATATATTACGAAACAAACATGCAAAAACATAGATGTTACATAGCAATAAACATTGTTACTTTTTTTAATATACATGCTTGAAGTAAACAACTTTTAATTATAACCATCATCTTCCTTATCCCAATTGCCACCTTCCTGCCAAATTTAAGGCCTGAAGAGTGTATAGTTTGGTCAGTTAGTCATGCCAAAGGTTGCAAGTTACTGAAATATATAAATAGATTTATGATCTTGAACATTACAGGTTTTAAATAGAGGGGGCACCGGGATTCGAGGGCGGGGGGGTTGGGGGGGGGGCGGGGAAGAAAACACACACACAACATACGAATGGGAAAATAGAATGGCTGTGATATACACTTATTATTCCCTGGTTACAAACGTTGTGTACTGGCAGTCAGCAGCGCTGCTCCGAGGGTCCTGCTGTCGCAGTGTTTCCGGGAAACCGACTGAGCTCGAATACTGGTCCTGTCTCGGTGGGTCCCTCGTACAAGGTGTATGCGAACGAGTGGTACTAGCAGATGATCACCGTTCCGCCTATGACCATTCCGCAGCCTCCGGGCTCCGGATAAGCCCGATCCCAGGTCTGGAGAGACCCGGGGAGAATTTCTTCTCGACCGCCACGTGGTAGCAGCGGGGTAGCCCAAGCTGGGGGCTAGCTAACGGGGACGGGCTGACGGCTGACCTTCCCGAAGCCGTTAAACACTGGGAGCTTTCCGTTGCTGTAGGCAGATGGGGGCAAATTGCCTAGCAGAACGCAGTGGTGGCAGTCCCCGATTGAGGGCCGGGGACTGACCAGATCGATCTTTCGAAAGTCGTGCAGCAAGCACTACGTGACAACGACTAAACAAGACAATGACCGCACGCTGGCGGATGAGAAAGAGAGATTCTGATCACGACGTGATACGAATCAGTCGGTTCAGGCTGTCACCAGCCTCCTTTTGTCTGAAAGGGATCTAAGCAGCAACAAATTCCCACTTTACATGATGGTACAATATGGCAAAAATAAACGTGGGGCTGAGAAACCCAGACATATTCTCCGTAGGGAGGATGGCAGTTACCAGGTCCCCCTGCGCAAGTATGCTACTGGTAACCTGTGTCTAAATGCGAGTGTGAATGAGTGTGCGAAAACCAAGAAGGGGACCCTAGCGGCGAGGGATCCCCCTGCGACACTTAACATGTTGCAGCTCAACGTCTGCGGCCTTCGCCCGAAGGTCTTGGAGCTTACTAAGCTCCTGAAGGCAAAACACATACATGTAGCTCTCATCCAGGAGACTCTACTGAATGGGAGAGGCGCGCATGTCACAGGGTATACAATGTACACCTGCTCGTGTACCAAATGCCGAGGCATTGCCACACTGGTTCGCAATGACATTACGGCGGTGAGGCAGAACGCCCCGACGAGTAACGGTGAAACTGATACCCTCACCCTTACAGTATGGAAGGACGGCGTGTCCTTTACCATCACGAATGTGTATAATCCCCCTAAGGTCCCCTGCGACCTAGGGCTGACAGAGGCTACCTTTAGAAAAACCATCATAGGAGGAGACTTCAACGCACGAAGCCCTGAAATGGGATACACCCCAGAATCCACGAACATCGCAGGAAGAAACGTCGAAGATCTCCTCCTAAGTTCGAACCTGGTCCGGATACAATCAAGCGCCTCCGCGCCTACTTGCTTGCATCGTGCAAACGGCGCGGAGAGTCGGCCAGACATTACGCTTCTATCCGCTGACCTCGTTACCAGACACAGCTACACAGTCCTCGAGGACGTAGGTAGCGACCACCTTCCTCTCCTCGTACAAATCCAGACCAAAACAGCTAAGAAGAAGGAGAAACGTTTAAACTGGAATTACAAGCGAGGTAGATGGGAAGAGTTCAGAGAGACTTTAGGTTTAACTCTGAACGAGGTGGACCCAAACCAGGGTTCTATTGACGAAGCCAACGCCGTACTGACTACGGCCGTGCTCGCAGCTGCTAAGCGGAGTATTCCGCGAGGACTGCAGCCCCTAAATCGCTTGCCCTGGTCAAAGGAACTTGAACAGGCGGTCCGACAGCGTAAGAGGGCGAGAAGAAAAGCAAAAACGAGCACGGCGGCAAGGATCGAGTACAATAGATTGACCGCCAAAGTCAAACTGCTATCCAGAAACACCAAGAGGGCAAAGTGGTTAAACCTGTGCGAGTCTCTGAACGTGGACCCGAGTGGTGGCCGAGCGTGGACCGTCCTGAATCGCCTTAATCGGGGGCAAAGAGTGAAGAATGTCGCTCCGATACGGGCAAACGGGACGGTCGCGGTGACAGACCATAAGCGTGCAACCATGCTTAACCGACACTTTGCCAGTACAAATAAGAGTGGCAAAGCTACGAATACGGACAAGGGGCTCCGTAAGGTCAGGCGTCAGCTCGAAAAGCCGCAGGTAGACAGCGATTACGATGGCTTTAACAGTGAGTTTACCCTAGAGGAACTGGAGAGAGCACTTGGCAAGTGTAAAAATCGTAAAGCGCCAGGCCCGGACAAAATCTCCAACGAGATGTTGCTCCAGATGGGCCACACGGCAAAGAAATGGCTCCTAGCCTTAATAAATAGAACGTGGCATGAAGGCAAACTCCCTATTGACTGGAAAAAGGCAGTGGTGTCAGCTATCCCGAAATCAGGCAAAGATGGTACCGAACCATCACATTATAGGCCAATATCCCTTACCTCTTGCATCTGCAAAGTAGGGGAGAGGATGGTTAACTACCGGCTGACCTGGTATCTAGAAGAGCGCGGTCTTCTAGACAGACACCAGGCGGGCTTCCGTAGTGGCAGGCAGACGATGGACCAGCTTATCCGATTGACCCAAGCGGTTAATAATGGTTTCCATAGGCGGGAGCATACTATCGCCGTATTCGTCGATCTCAAACAAGCGTACGATAAGGTGTGCAAAGGTGGGCTACTCCTTAAATTACTCAAGGCGGAGGTCAAAGGAAATATATATGCATGGGTAAAAGATTTCCTTCACAATCGAACAGTCCGCACCAGAGTGAACGGACAGACCTCAAGCCAACTCACCATGGAGAATGGCCTACCGCAAGGTTCAGCGTTAAGCTGCACGCTCTTTGCGGCTTACACCAGCGACCTTACCCAACACCTGAGATGCGAAAAAGCGATGTATGCCGACGATATGGTAATCTGGAGGACAGGAAAGCATGTCCAATGGTTACAGCGAGACCTTAACCGGGACCTCGCGACGCTTGCCTGTTACTGCCGATTGTGGAAGATGGAGATAAACGTCGATAAGACCGTTTATCAACTCTTCACCAACGGAAAACACGTCCAGAAAGCCACCATCAATCTTAAGATCAATGGCCAGACACTCAAAAGGGAAAGCGCACCACGATACCTGGGAGTCGAACTTGACAGCAGGCTCAACTTGCAGACGCACGTCAGCAAGCTCGAGACTGAGGCTAGGAGGCGATTGACACTGTTAAAAACGCTCGCCAGTACCAACTGGGGTGCCACTGGGAAGGTTCTCAGACAGCTATATCTAGCCTACGTCCGAGCAGGACTAGAATATAGCCTACCACTGCAACCAATGGCCAGTGACCGAACGCTGTCGGCACTGGACCGAGTTCAGAACAGCGCCTTGAGACTCATAACAGGCTGCCTCAAAACCACTCCTACGAATGCTCTCGAAATCATGACCAATGTGGAACCACTGGCAAACAGAAGGGAAGGAAGCGTACTACAGCAGTACGAGAGGTTAAAAAGGCTCGAGCCGGACTACCCGGCGCGGGAGGCGATCGAAATCGAACCGCCACCGAAAATACTCCAGAAGAAGTCGTTCCTGGGCGAAGCCAAACGGCTAACTGAGGAGTATGGGCTAGAACAAGACAGAATGCCCCTTCGGTTATGGACGAAAGAGCCACCTCACGCCTCCCTGAAACCCCCAGTGGTCAAAACCACGCTTCTAGATACAAACCTGACAAAGGAGGTCAATCCCACGATCCTGAAAACGGCAGCTGGCGAAACTATTGACTCGTACCCAGCACACATGATTAAGGCATATACTGACGGTTCGGCAGTACAGGCGACTACGAATGCGGGGTACGGGGCAATAATCTACTACCCTGACGGCACCGACACCGATAAGATCTATGGGCCATGCGGGGCGAATGGCTCCAACTTCGACGCTGAGGCGACAGCGATAGGGAGAACACTGACTACGGTTTTCAACGGCTTTGAAAACGGAACAGTATCGCCAGAAGATATTGTTGTGTTCTCAGACTCAAGGGCCACACTGATGGCCGTCCAATCGCTCAACCATAAGCTCGAGGCACATGGCGCAGATAAAATCAGACATATCTGCCACCAGATCATAAGTGGATACGGTGTCGAGGTCCACCTCCAGTGGATCCCCGCGCACATAGGTATCCGGGGCAACGAGGTTGCTGATAGCCTAGCGAAACAGGGTACCAGAGGCGAACAGCCAAAGCACCCAACGTCTTACCCAGCAGCCCGAGCCAGAATCCGCGCTCACGGACGCAGGAAATGGCTATATCAATGGGCAAACTCGGATAAAGGACGTAGGGTGTATCATAATCAAACCAAACCAGACATCAAAGACCCGATTTTGTCACTAGAACGCAAATACGCGACTATCATACAGCGTATGAGGACGGGGCATGTCCAGTTGAACGCACATCTAAATCGTTTCAACCCACTCCGTGAGCCAGTATGCCGGCACTGCGGGTCCCCGCAGGAGACTGTCGAACACATACTCGCGGAGTGCCAAGGACTGAAACAACTAAGAGCCCGCCACCTCCCAGATACCCCGACAGTCTCCAATTGCCTTTATGGGGACGTTAAACAATTAAAGAAAACTGCCATGTTTGCCATTGCCGTCACGAGTGAAAACTCGATCGGCCAGGGATGAGCACTCGGCAGTCAGCAGAATGAATGTTACTTGAAATCATCATAATGGAATACATTTATACAGCGTCTGACACCACAAAGTGGGCCCAGCCCCAGAGTGCTTTACAATGAAACAGTAACAACTCTGTGACTTTGTTTCTGTCTGTCTGTTTGTCTCTCTCTCTCTCTCTCTCTCCCTCTGATTTCCCCCACTGTTCTGCTCCCCCCTTCTCTCTCTCTCCCTTGACACTAAAATGAAATGAAAAATGAAGGAACCAACATTTCTGCTGCCTTTGGGAAGAGAGAAAAAACAAAAACACAGAGAGAGAAAACAAAACAAAGAAGTATGTCTTAGTATATGACAATCGCTTATTACAGAATAAAACATGAAAAAATGTACGAGTATTTACAAAATCAAGCCCGTTTGCCTCTCTTACCATCACTCACCCTCCCAAAAGAACAGCTGTTCGTTCACGTAAGGATATCACAAACATTTGTATTTTTGTATTTGTATTTGTATAACTCTTTAATCCCATTTGGGAAATTTGCCTTTGTGCCATTGCACCCCAGTTACAACAGGAGCAGGCACGTCGTCGCCACAGTGCAGCGCCGGTCGTCGTTTTTTTTTTTTTTTTTTTTTAATGGTGGGGGGGGGATGAGGGAGAGTGGGTGGTAGGGATGAATTTTATTTAATTTTGCCCGGGCAGCGGCCTGTTCGGCCTGCTCTTTACGATTTCCAACTGTCAAGGTATCTTTAACGTGCGCAACGTGCACACGGGCCCTCCGAATTTTTTCGTCCTTATCCAAGAAGACTAGGTACTCGATCCTACCCCTCAATAGGATCAGGGACATGAAAATATGAGAAAAATCCCAAACTTCCAACATGCCTGCACCGGCCGGGTTTAGAACCCGGGACCCTTGGCATGAGAGGCGAGGACCTTGCCTCTAGACCACCTTGACATCAGCTCAAAACCGTCGCATTAGAGCTATTACGAATGTTAACACTGACAGAATTGTACAAGGGGAAAAAGAATAAGACAAGAAGGCAGTCTGTTACCCAAACCATCACCCGAGCAAAACGTCAAACGTGTGGAGAAACCCCAGATACATCCATTCCCAATAAATGACCATTTTCAGAAACGTAATCTAAGGGAGGTAACACAAGCATTGCTAAACATAAGGGATTTATAGAAAAATATATTGGATTTGCATCCCTTGGTTGCTGTTCCGCAGCAAATCTGGAGTCGCCAGTCCGCTTGCGATAGACTCACTGCGAGGTCCTGCTCGTGCGAAGCAGTGTACCTGCCTGTAGAACTCAGGCGTGTATTTACAGTGTCTATTAAGGCCTGTATTAAAATTTAGCTTGTAAGGAGCGAGGTCCTGCTCACGTAGAGTGGTGTACCTGTCTGTCGGTCTTATTGTAAGACACAGACGTATATTAACATAGCCTATAAGGTGTGTTAAGTTAGCTCGTGTATAGAGCGTTTATGACTTTCAAGTCCGCGTAGGACTTAGTCATAGTAAATTACTGTATTTCTTGCTTCGTCAAAGCATGAAATAAGTTCAGTTAGAGCGGCGTGTGAGTCTAAGCTTAAAGTTAAAGTTAGCTCATGTACGCGGTGCATATTATTAAAAGTTAATGTTAATCGTTCATCGGATCCTGTTTTCATTTATTTCTACGACAGCTCGAGACAGTTTCGTTTTTAAAGAGTAGCAGTTCAGATCATCTGACTCTCCCTATCATAACGTGATGAAATTTACATCAACTGTTACAATAAAATTAACGGCGTTTGGTCATCTCACTTGGCCTCAGGCGAACGCCTACATTTCGAAAAAAGACGTTTTGTCTCGTTTCAGCAGAAAAAGGAGTTTTGAAAAAATTTGTATTTTTTTTTTTTTTTCAAAACTTGATAAGCTCATAAGATGATAATCCAAATTCAATGAAATAAAAATTTTCGAGCCAAAATGAAAAACAGGCGTTTTGTCAAATCGCGTTATTGTGCCATAGTGTTGTAACCGGCATTTTGCTGTTCTGAGGTTCTGTCATGAAAGTGTTTCTCTCACTCCTTATTTCACTATATAAGTGTCATTCCAATCAGTTAACTTTCGACTTGGAAAGGTTTAGGACAAAACCCTGACTTTACACACCTCTCCAAACTTCCAATCCTCATTTTCAAAAATGTGCAAAAATGCACATACAACAATATGGTAAATAGCCTACGATATACACAAGAAATTTTGAGTAGGTAGATAGGTAGGTAGGTAGGTGGGTAGGTAAGTAGATATGAAGGAAGGAATGTCGGTAAGTAGGTGGATAGTTAGGTAGGTACCTAGGTAGGTAGTTTGGTATACAGGTAGAAATTAGGTAGGCATGTTAGTAGATAGACAGATAGATAGATAGATAGATAGATAGATAGATAGATAGATAGATAGATAGATAGATAGATAGATAGATAGATAGATAGATAGATAGATAGATAGAAAGATAGAAAGATAGGTAGGTAGGTAGGTAGGTAGGTAGGTAGGTAGGTAGGTAGGTAGGTAGGTAGGTAGGTAGGTAGGTAGGTAGGTAGGTAGGTAGGTAGGTAGGTAGGTAGGTAGGTAGGTAGGTAGGTAGGTAGGTAGGTAGGTAGGTAGGTAGGTAGGTAGGTAGGTAGGTAGGTAGGTAGGTAGGTAGGTAGGTAGGTAGGTAGGTAGGTAGGTAGGTAGGTAGGTAGGTAGGTAGGTAGGTAGGTAGGTAGGTAGATAGATAGATAGATAGATAGATAGATAGATAGATAGATAGATAGATAGATAGATAGATAGATAGATAGATAGATAGATAGATAGATAGATTCATTTAGAGAGATAGAGGAAGAGAAAGCGAGAAAACAAAACACAGATTTCTCATTATATGAAAATCGTTTATTGTGGAATAAAACATGAAAAGAATTATGAGTATTTACAAAATCATGCCCGTTTGCCTCTCCTATTAGTCCATCATCACTCGCCCTCTCTGACATTCTTTGACCCCCATGATTCTCCTGTATCAGGAAGTAGTATAAGTTACCGGTGCTTGGTGCTATCTTGTTTTCTCCTCCTTTTGTAGAAGTACAGAGTATGCTTAAGTTCAAACACTTAATATAACATGAAGAATACGTAAGTCTGTACTGTGCCTGTTCAAGATTGTGTGAGAGCCAGAGTGTCTGTCTTGCCCAAATCACCATTAAATTAGTATTAGAAAGTTTATTTAGGTTACACTTGCATTGCCATCACCGGAGACTGGAGGAGTGATTGTGTTAAATCGGGGCTAATGATGCCGGTTGCCCACTGAACCAAGCCTGTTTTGCATCTGTCCAGACTCAGTGCAAGAGCTCTCTCTTTCAGCCAGCAGATTCAAGACAGATTTGATGCACCCGAACTGGTGAGACAAAACTTGTTTCCGTCTCTCCAGTGGGCGAGATCGCCATCAAATTCATTGCCCACTTCTGTCAACAAAGCAGAGACAAAATAGACATGATCCCGTGTGCTATCAGTCTAGAGTTGAATTCGGTCACTCATTTTTAACGGTGCCAGAGAATGCCAGCCGTGACAAAATGTCCCAGGAATTCTTTAATATTCTATATATGGCCTTTAGCGTCTTTACAGACGGTCTTAGCAGCTAGAATATTCACTTTCACTTTGACTGACAGCTTCTCTCGTGGCTTATTCTACCAATGTTTGACCCGAGAGTGCGATGGCAGTGATTGCAGGTCAGTCTTTTGGGTTCACTTTGGCGAGTGTTTTCATTCCGCCTCTGTCGTTTTGTCAGGTATGTTTCTTTTGCCTTGAAGTCTATTGCGAGCGTGCCACTGCGCAATTTTTGTCTCCATCTGCTTCGATCATTTGCAAGGTTCTCCCATTCATTGGGGTCGATGTTGAATGCTTTCATCGTGACCTTGCAAGTGTCTTTGAATCGCAGATGTGGCCTACCTCTGGGTCGGTTGCCAGTAGCAAGTTCCCCGTAGAGAATTTGTCTGGGGATGCGATCATTTTCCATACGGTGGAGATGTCCAAGCCACCGCAGTCTTTTTTTGCCTAGGAGAGCCTGAGTTGATGGAATGTTGGCTCGGCTCAGAACTTCGATATTTGAGATCCTGTCTTGCCACTTGATCTTGAGAATTTTGCGTAGGCAGCGCAGGTGGAAGGAGTTGAGGGATCTTTCATGTTTGGAGTAGGTGGTCCATGTCTCTGAGCCATACAGCAGGGTGCTTAGGACGCAAGTTTGGTACACGAGTACCTTTGTTTTGATGGTCAGCTTGCTATTGTTCCACACCCTTTTTGAGAGTTTGCCAAAAGCTGTGGCCGCCTTTCCTATTCTGGCATTTATTTCAGTTGTTATGTCTGTGCTACCACTGATGGTTGAGCCTAGGTAGCAGAATTTTCCCACTTGCTCCAGAGGAGAGCCATTCAGCATGATTGGGTTGGGATTTCTCAAGCCTTGTGTCAAAACTACAGTTTTTGAGACACTGATCTTTAGCATGAATTTGTCACAGGCTTTGGCAAGGCTATTGATGAGAGCCTGGAGCGTGGTTTCATCGTGGGCCACGATTGCAGCATCATCTGCGAAGAGGAGCTCTTGTAACATAATATGCTCTGTACGAGATTTTGCTTTTAGTCTGGCAACATTAAAAACGGAGCCGTCCACTCTGGTGTTAATAAGTACTCCACCTGAACATTGACCAAAGGCATTCTTGAGTAGGGCTGCAAAATATATACCAAATAAGGTAGGAGCAAGAACACATCCCTGCTTCACACCGCTGTTTACAGCAAATGAATTGGATGTGCAGCCCTCAAAGTTGACACATGCCCTCATGTCAGTGTGGAAGGATGCAATAAGTTTTAGCAATGTTGGTGGACAGCCTATGGATTTAAGGACTGCATACAGGCCAGATCGGCTTACGGTGTCGAAAGCCTTTGTTAGGTCCACAAAGCATGTTATAAGCGGCCTGTTTTGTTCTTTACATTTTTCTTGGATTTGCCGAAGTGCAAATATCATGTCAATAGTTGATCGTTTGCTTCGAAAGCCACATTGTGTTTCTGGTAAGACTTTTTCCGCCAGTAATATTCTAAAGTGTTTCTTACCAGAGGTCTCAGAATTGATGTTTACTTTGGGTCCCATTTTTCAGATCTTTCGATCTCCTTTTTCTTTTTTCTCTCATGTGTTCCTCTTGTTTTCGAATTTATTTCCGAAAATGTCAGTGAAATTTCAATCGCCAGCTGCAAAACTGATTATTATAAAAAATACAATGGTAGTGAAAGTTCGATGAAATACTATTCTTAGACCTCTAGCTCCCACACGAAAATTGCCAATCCTTGAAGCTCTGAGATAATAATTATGCTGAACTGATTTTAAATAGTCAGATTATTACAAATATACTAATGATATTATGTAATAGGTAAAATTACTTGATAATAAAATTGGAAGAGTAATAAATTGTATCAAAGACAGAGCATTTTGTCTCCTGGTGACCTGTTTCAAATATGGCCCGCTCGGCTATTGAGGGTTAATGTTCTCTTTTCATTCGCCTGTCTTATTTCACAGAGCCTCACCAATGTGTCTTTCATAATTTTCTCTTTTAATGTTTCCTCTCGCTCTTTCGCCATTCAGGCTCATGAACAGGGCTCCCCAACGTTTTCCATCCAGTTTACCACTGGCAACTTCTCGAAAGTAAAATTTTCCCGACTTTTTTCATTCAGTAATTTGAATTTTCACTTCAACTGTAATAAAGCAACTGGCAAATTGGAATTTAAAAAAAAACCTTTTTCAACATATTTTTTTTTTGGTCAAATAGTAACAGGGAACAATATTACAGCAAATCCACCCCCTGGGTAGGCGAAATTTACTCCGCCCCCCCCCCCCCCGGGGGTATCAATCCCAACTCGGGAACCCTTGCTCAAGAGACTGCCAATTCATTTGGTGCACACGTATAAAATTCCCCCCATACATAATAATATGAACACATACACTTGTATGGCTAGACATTCACACACCAGCAGGCGGCTATGATAAGCCGTAACATGCATGCAATACGTCATAATATAAATGTATAATAAGTTTAGTTACAAAGAAGTAAATTATGAGTATTTCACGCTTCTGTATAGATAGTTTAAAATATGAATGAGAATGAATATTGCTGATGAACGTGTCAAGCTATGCCGGGATTAGGCTGTATTTTTGCTATGGGTAGAATGCGCTTATACAAAATGTTCACTGTTGGTGAGAATAATGACAATATGTTTCAACGAAAATGACTGTGTCAGTTAAACGGTAAATTATTCACACATCGATACAGCAGCAACAACAAATAATGATAACAAACCAGGCATCTCCAGGCATTAAAATCAACAATGCCAGCTTAATCAAATAAAACGTTAATCATACCGTAGCCAAGCTAGAGGGTGACCATACTAAGCATGATAAACATTCCTGGCCAAATACGATGAAACTTTGTGTACTGTCTCAGTTTTTGAGGTGAGTTACGGCATATTATTGTGAACCAAAAACCACTCTTTAATAATACACATTTTACGGTTTTCCTGAGCTGAGAAAATGAGACACATTTCCAACGCGTGGAATCAAAAAGTATGGTGGGAAATTCCTTTTATGACTGCGTGGCCACTCTTCTATGAACTAAATTTAACTAGCTTCTATTACGATTGCCAGAAATGTCCGCAGAATGTTCTTCCTGATTGTGTGTGTGTGTGTGTACAAAGGGACGGGGCTGGGAGATTAAGCGATTGAAATCCGAAACAAAAATGTAAAATGAATCATAGAGATAAAAACATGCGATGAGTAAAAATGATAATAGTGATGACTGGTGGTTGACTTTACAATTCTGTACACATACAAAGATGTACTTACATTTTATGCTAATGATCACATGAAAGGTCAGTGCTTACAATAATCACAAAGTTACTTTGCCACCCATGAGCATTGGACAATGATCAGAATATTATATTGGTCTTCTCTACGTAATGTAGCAAGTGAAACATTATTTATTCGTACAGCTGATGGGGAAAATATAAAAAACTGCTGTCTTTGATAAATAAACGTACTGGCTCTTTTCTAATGACAACACAGAATGTGTGCTCTTCAGCCGCCGTGCCACAAAAAAAAAAAAAGCGGCCGTGCCAAGTTTGGAGGTGGGCGGGGGTGGACACCGTGTCCACCATTACGCTCAACGTCACAATTTTGGGTAACATCAGTGAAATAGACCAATAGAAGAAGTGAGCGAAACAGGGCAGCCGGAAGGAATTTAGTCTTCGCTTTTATGTTGCTTACTTTGCCGAATAAAGAGCAGTGCAATTCTGTATTGGTGGAATTTGGACTTCAAACCGTCTCTCAATTTTTGTGAAACAAGGAACATTGATTTTGAATCCTCTACTGGTAAAATTTCAGGTCTTTCATACTCTCAGCTCTTACACTTCAACTCAACACTCTGGAATGATATTCGGCACTTCAATGGTGCATCCGTTTTGGTCATTTCTGACATTGATGTACTGGTTAATATTGTTGTTACCAAACAAACGGTTATTATTGTTATTGTTACTTGTAGGACCAATACCTGGTAAGTTGTTATTGTTGTTAGAATTGATACTAGGTCTTGCAACGATGCCAGGCTGCAAAACATTGTTATTATTGTTAATATTATTATTGATATTATTATTATTATTATTATTATTATTATTATTATTGTTGTTGCTGTTGCCACCAAAGCCAGCGAAGGCAGCGTCACTTGGTACAAAATTCTGCAGGAAGGTCGGGATGAACTTGTCCAGCAACTGCCCAACAGCGGTACATTCTGATGGCGACAAGCGACGTCCTCCGCGTGGGCTGAGTTTGAAGGGCACTGTTTCACCACTCCGGATAACGTTACAGGCTGGAGAAGTCCAAAAAGAAAAGAATTTGTCTCTCGCTGGCCAAGACATTGGATAACTGGTATATAAAATGGAAATTCTTCGGTAGGGAGAGTTAGGCATTGTTTCTGGAAAAGTTGTTCTTCATAACAGAACAAAAAGATGATAAGATGCGTTTTTGTTCTTGTTCTTTTGCATATTATACTGATTAGCATGTTTCTATGATGGTTTCAAAATACAAATTTGAATTAATTTCATGATTTTACATAATGCCATTGGAAAACGCTTATAAATCCATTTCGATGAAAGATAATAGTGTAAACAAAAAACCCCCATCATCTCCTTAAAATATCATGAACTTTATGAAAATTGTGCCATGGATGTTTATGTTAGTTTGGTTTGAATTGGGTACATACACACATACAAGAAATAATTCAATATGACTGCTATTGCCACAGCAGCGAAGAAGTGTTCATATCTTTTACATTTTGTTTCATGATTTATCATCCTTGATGCCTCTGTGTGGTTTTAATTTCCTGGTCCCAGTAATAAAGACTCTCCGATGCCAAGTGCCCCTCCCCCTTCCCCCCCCCCCCCCACACACACACTCAACTTGAGTGACAGCTTCTTCAGTTATGTGAGACCAAAAGGCACACCACCCCACAGCCCTTACCCTGTTTATTACCGGCGGGGGAATTCGGGAGGCCCTGTCCGGGTACCAAAGGTGCATTGCCTAGGAAATTAGCCAAGTCTGGTCCCAGAATATCCCTGAGAGAGCCCCTGATGACAGTGGCACTCCCGTCGTTGCTGATGATTGGTGGAGGAAGAGACGAGGGCGTCAGTGGCGACAGGAAAATCAGGTTGATTGCTTCACGACCAGACAAAGCTGAAATAATTTGTTGCGAGAAATCTGATTATAAACACGGTGCAAGTGATGCAAACATGTATTTATACCGAAAAGCTTGGGGGATAAACAGCACCAGACAAAATAACTCCTGATCAGGGTAAAGCCGTGTTTTCATGTGTACGAAAACAGAAACGGCAACGGAAACGTCAAAAATCCATCACGTAGAAAAAAAGAAAGAGTGTTTCCATATGGAGATTCCCTTTTCCGTACACATGAAAACATTCTTTCTATTTCACTACTTGAACAGTTTTGACCCTGCCTTTTCCGTACACATGAAAGCCCAGCTAGACGGCAAAAAATCCATTAAGTAGTAAAAGAGTGAGAACGCGCGAGAGAGTGTGTTTGCATGTGTACAGAAATGGAGTTTTCTAACACAGGAAAATATTTCCTCTATTTCCCTACTTGAAGCGTTTCTGACGTATTCGCTGCCGTTTAGATTTCCGCACATGTGAAACACACAACTTTAGGCAAATGTTTAGTTCTCAGAAATGCAGGAACGACAGAAAGAAGAAAGATAAGTGACTTCGGGGGGGATCTCGAACCCATGACCTCTGCTATAGCAGCAACCGCTTTGCCAAGAAAAAGAAAAGGATCAAAAGTGAGTTCTTGTGTTGTTTTTTTTCCTTCCTTGCAAGGCAGTTAGCGCCGTAGCAGAGGTGGTTGGTTCGAAACCTGTCCGAGTCACGTGTCTTAAAGTGAATGTAAATTGTAAATTCGTTTTAAAAATAACACTTTTTTTTCCAGAAATAAATATTTTTTAAAATTCAAAGTGGCGAACGGTGGTTGTGGCAGAGGAGTACTGAAAGAAATGTTAAGTGCTTTAAGTAATAAAACTGTTCGTGGTGACACTGCTGTTCATTGACAATAAAACGTGCATTTTTCACAGCTAATTGTGTAGCGAGCTATAGTGCAAAGTAAACTCAGATGTGAAGATCACTTACCTGTCGCCGCTTGGGTCTGTGTTGGCCGAGAAACTGGAATAATGGGAACTAACCGATTGCCGATACGGTTTGCGACATTTATTCCCCCTAGCTGTCCTCCGGGCACCGGAAGTAGAGCTTGGCGCTGCGCTACTGCTGTCCAACAAAGGATAGATTATGTTAGATCTATCTATCTATCTATCTATCTATCTATCTATCTATCTATCTATCTATCTATCTATCTATCTATCTATCTATCTATCTATCTATCTATCTACCTATCTATCTATCTATCTATCTATCCATCTATCTATCTATCTATCTATCTATCTATCTATCTATCTATCTATCTATCTATCTATTTGTCTGTCTATCTGTCTGTCTGTCTATCTATCTATCTAGCTATCTATCTATCTATCTATCTATCTATCTATCTATCTATCTATCTATCTATCTATCTATCTATCTATCTATCTATCTATCTATCTATTTATCTATCTATCTATCTATCTATCTACTATCTATCTATCTATCTATCTATCTATCTATCTATCTATCTAGCTATCAATCTATCTCTCTATAGATCTCTCTGTCTATCTTTTTTTTCTTTCTATCTGCCTGCCTTCCTGTCGGCCTGTCTGCTTGTCGTCTGTTTGTCTGGATATCTGCCGACATATCTGCCCCTATCAATTAAAACGATCAATGTATTAACATGACTTATGGGACTTATTCATCTGGTTGCATATAGGCCATCCGTCTGTACCCTGGTCAACCTTCCCACCCAGCCTAGCTACAAGTATATAAAGTCATCACTGCATGCCACTGTACAGACATGTCGGTCACTACGACAGATCAGCGACATAACGAACCATCCATACAGTAGGTAACTGTTACTATGCTCGAGTTCGACTGTCATCCTTACTGCATTTCCCATAGCTTAACCCATCGCCCCTTGCGAGAACGTACAGCCATTAAAGTAATAAATGTTCATGTTAAGGCCTTGATGTCATAACATTTGAAAGTGTCATCTTGTATGGACTATTTGGCTGTTTCCTTAGCTTCCATACGTAGCTTATGTTCATTTTTGGTGCAATCCTACATTTCCTCTTTCATTCTAATGTAGATATTTATGAATTTCTGAGGGAGAAAATAAATAAAAAATAAACACTTTAATTCATCATCGGAATTCAAAAAAGTTTTCTTTTTTTTTCTGCCCAGAAATCCCTTCTGCCGTTATGTACGTTTTTTCATGCCCCACCGCCGCCAAATAAGTACATAGTGGACTGCCCTGTAGATCAGTGACGTACCTGTGTTAGGCGCCGCCACTGCTTGTGTTATGGCGCCTGTGGTAGGATCCACTATTGCTGCAGGGCTGCCTGTGGCGGTCACTGTCAAAATGCCTAGGGACAGACGAGACGAAACAGATTATGAGACAAGAACGATGTATCACGCCAGAAAATCGTAATAAGACCGTCATTTGAAAAAAGAATGTTGTTCCCAGTACGTATGTTCCCCAAGTTCTTGGCTCTAGGTGTACGTGCATTAAAGCCTTTCGTGACTCCAGAGCTAGAGAGCTCCTCCCGACATACTCCTAACAACAGCCTTAATTAATTATTCTTTCAGATTTTCTTTCTGCTTTTTTTTTTTGGGAGGGGTTGATAGGGTATGGGATAGGGTTAGGGATTCAATCAGATTAGGGTTGAGGATAAGGACGGGGTTAGGTATAGGTACGTATACGTAGGCGCCCCTTGCTCAAAACGCTTTGGGTGCGTGCGCACTTAAAACAAAAGCCTTTGAAAAATTGAAGCCACAACAAGTAGGCGTGGCGGGGCTCACAAAATGAGCTCGGTTACAGAAAACAAACAAAACAAAACAACCAAAAAAAGGACAGATCTGGAGTATTGTTCCTGGGGAATATGAGAAAGTAATGAATAAAAACTGTTCAGCTTCCATGAAACGAGAAAGGGAAGCCGTTTATGACTCAAGGTCTGGTGCGCTGTAAGAAAGCAGTAAATTGAGCTCACCTGTGTGAAGACTCAGATTTGATGGAAAAAGAATGATATGCACGATGTAACGAAACTATGGTACAGGAAACTGTTGGACGGTCGACCCAGTGAGAAGGCAAAAACTGTTTTAAAAAGTGTTTTCTCTGTCCTGACCATATAATATTTTAACAATCTTTAACCCTTCTCCCTCTCCCCTAGCTACATCTATCGACAGACAGACAGACAGACAGACAGATAGATAGATAGATAGATAGATAAATAGATAGATCATGGAGGTACTATTAAACTGGAGTCCGCACAGCCCTCTTCGCTTGCCCCGCGAGCCGCGAACAATTGAAACCCCAAGATGGCGGAACAAGTAGGGCAAGGCACGGCAGCGCAAGGCCGCTCCGTACAGTATTGTACATGTAATAGATAGGGCCTAGCCAGCGCTGTTCTGTCTATCTTTTCACGGATGTGATAAAAATTAAAAGATAACAAGCAGAAATAATAACATTTATTTTATTTACGGATTATCATATATTATTTAAGTGTTTGATAATAATTAAATCTATGATTTATGCTGTTTTTATATTGTTATTTTTATTGATTGGTCAATCGTTTGGAAGTAAAATTACAAGTAAAACTAGGGAAGGGAGCTATGTAGTACTCTTTTTACCGTATGCTATTTTAGCTCATGACGAGCCATGTTTAAAAAAAAAAAAATCACTGTGCGGACAGAGGAAACTTTACAAGTCAGTTTCTCTCAGATAACCAACAGTAAGAGGGTGTTCATAACAATCATTAAAAAAAACAAACAAAAAAAATACATGCTAAAGAACTGAGGGAAAGTTGGTTTTGCCATAGACCCATTAAGATCCAGGCAGCTGGTGCACGTGTGTGTGTGTGAGAGAGAGGAAAAGTCATAATAATAAATCATAGGCCTAGATGTAGTAAATGATCTGAATAGCCAAGAAGAAAAACATCTTAAACCACAAGCTTGGTTGTACTCACAATAGAGTTAGCCCTGCAGCTACCTGTGTCTGAAAATATTTCACTACTGCCATTAGTGTCTAAGTAGCAAAAGTAGACACAAAGACTGGTCCAAGCTTTACTTGTCAGTACTTCTTATCCAGGCCACCATACCACATACAGCTGAGCCTGTCTTATGATCTAAGCCAAATTTGAAGTCGGATGGGTTGGTACCCATCCAATTTGACAAGGTGTGCAGTGCACATTTTCTGCCATCCAACTTCAATTTCGGCTTGGACCATTTAAAGACACTCTCAGGCTCAGTGGTGCCCCCAAGTGACGGCAGTGTCTAAAACCACTGATCAGTGGCTGTTTAAGTGATTATTCAGGGGGACTCCTGATTGCACCGGAAACCTCAAACATCTTAAGTTAATTAAACAACACCAATATTTTATTTTCCGTAGTAATTAGACTACTACACCAACATTTCAGGCTCAACACTCAAGTGTTATCAATCATACATCTCGTTTCATCTATTGATATTAACCCTATAAATATCTCAATCAAGTATCTAGAAATCAGGAGAGCCTTAGCCTAGTTGTTCAAAGGTTTGAGCACAGCTGGACTGTGCATTCCAGAGCTTTTCCAAACAAAAATGTATAAATTCCTACGGCTAGTGAATCTAGATTCTAGATCTATAGTCAATGCACTGGGTGCAGTCAGGACATCAATGCGGTCAATATAATATAGTGGTAAAATCCAAATACATTGGCTATATTTTAAGGCATTTTGCAACTTGATCAAAGAATAGGCCTAGTATTATTATAGTAAATTCAGTGACTTAAATTGTATGAGAACAGTTCTCCCTCCTTTTAAAGCAGGAAAGAAAGTAGGCAGAGATTAGAGAAGAAACAGAAGCTACAGGAGCAGAGGAAAAGAAAGAATGAGTTAGCAGCGGAAAAGGAAAGGGAAGGTAGGAAGAAAAAATGTGTGTGTGGTGTGGTGATGAAGAGCAGCCCACAAAAATAAGGCAAAATACCAGCATGAGGATGAGAAAGAGTGGGAAGACATAGAATTAGAAAAAAGGAGAATGGGAAGGTTGTAAGTTGTTTATCAGATATCTATTTTGATATTGGTCGCACAAAGAGCATGCACTGATGGCACTTACGCAGGTGACTGCACGACCAGCAGCTTGTGACTGCACCACCAACAGGTGACCGCACAGACATGCAGTTGATGCTTAGACATGAAAAGTGTTCTGACTAGCACAGATTAACTGAGAGAGAATTTGGAAGGACTTCCGAATGTGTTCCATAGCCCGAGTGAAAACAATACATAGCTACCCCGGCGGCTGACTAGACCCTCACGACGTTACATATCAATCTGACAATGCCTATGCACTTGTCGAGCTAAGGAACGCATTCGGAAGTCCTCCCCATTGTTTACTTCTTTTGGACATTTGCCATTTACTGCCTCGTGACCGCACATAGTGCATCGACCACAGATATGATATTGATAAGATCTAGATCTAGATCTCTGTTGTTTTTTTTATAAAGATCCTTCTGCCTCTACAGATCGACTACATGTGTGGTCTAGTTCTGTATCATAGTCAAAGACAAGCCCAAGGTGTAGGCTATATCATTTCATTATACATGCCACCATTCTTTTATGCTAGTCTCGAGTTCTAAATCGAGCCTACCCTTCCTCGTGGTTACCGAGCGCGTCCCGATTAAAAATTAATCATTAAAAATCAACATTCTTCTTACCTGTGAAATGAAACTGGAGTTTCCTTGGTGCATCTGTTGTTGCAGTTCACAACACAGCAGTTCTGAACCATGATTTGTATACCGGTAGTCTACTAGCAGTTCAAACAAAGTTGAAAATCCCTCTCTCTGCTTTCGTTAGCTGTAGTGCAACGGATGTGTAAACACTGAGGCGCAGTCCGTGCTCGCCCTAAACAAGATGGCGACTATTGTCTTCTAATGCGCACGCATGAAATCAGCTGGTACGGACTCCAGTGTTATTAATAGCTCCATGAGATAGATAGATAGATAGATAGTGAATAGATAAATAAATAGAAAGATAGATAGATAGATAGATAGATAGATAGATAGATAGATAGATAGATAGATAGATAGATAGATAGATAGTAGATAGATAGATAGATAGATAGATAGATAGATAGATAGATAGATAGATAGATAGATAGATAGATAGATAGATAGATAGATAGATAGATAGATAGATAGATAGATAGATAGATAGATAGATAGATAGATAGATAGTAGATAGATAGATAGATAGATAGATAGATAGATAGATAGATAGATAGATAGATAGATAGATAGATAGATAGATAGATAGATAGATAGATAGATAGATAGATAGATAGATAGATAGATAGATAGATAGATAGATAGATAGATAGATGGATGGATAGATAGATAGATAGATAGATAGATGGAGCGCCACGAAAATTAAAAGTTTAGACAAATCAGAAAAATGAATATGAATCTATCTCTATCATAAATACCACAGCAAAATTGTGGGGTCGCAGCAGGGCTATAAACAATGTCAAAATTGGGCAAAAAGAAAAGTTGCATGTAGCGAAACCCTGCGTGAGAAATAAAACCAAAACGATACAAAGCAAACTAAAGAGAAGACAGAAATTACAATATCTGTAGCCTACCATTTGTAGGATTGATGGAAACGGCCGCAGGTAAGACTGCTTGCCCAGTCGCAAGGTCTATCACATTCACTGGCGTAGTGGTTCCTGCGGTGACGAACTGACCATTGACTATCTGGACATTGGGCACTGCAGCGACCTGTTGGTTGGCGGCAGCAGCAGCAGCATTGCCATTATTGCCGTTGATTAACCCTAACAGCAGCAGTTTCTTGATGAGACCATCATCCTTCCCGCCTCCATCTTTGCCGCCGCCCAATAGACCTGTGGGTGTGATCGTGAGAAATGAGTGAAACATGAGTGACAAAACGAAGAGAGCTACTTCTATAGCACGCCCAGTTCCACATGGATTCTAAACACACACGCACACACACATACATACATACACTCACAAACAGCAATTGTGGATAAAGGTCAGCGAGTGTACTGTCTTCTGTGCAAAGCATAGCAGGCCAGGGATGTTATAATTAAAATGGGGCACCCTGAAAGAGCTGAAGGTTTCAGAGTGATACTGTGGTCACCAAAGTCTTTTGCGCATTATGTCACTTTTAGTTTTTGTGTCTAAAGCTGTGGTTTCTTGTGTGCGGAAACGGAAACGTCAAAAATCCATCAAGTAATAAAAAGAAAGAGTGTTTCCATGTGTACGGAAATTACGTTTACGCACACATGATGACATTCTCTCTATTTCATTACTCGAAGGGTTTTTGACGTTTCCTTTGCCGTTTCCGTTTCTGCACGCATTGAAAAACCAGCTTAAGGCTTGACATAAAACTAGAAAACCCTTCAATTTTAACTCACTGTCAGCGGAACTTTTGTGAGGCGGGATGGGGAGGCGGGTGATGGGTGGAGTATGATAACACCATTATAATGTAAAGATATTGATTACTGCTGAATTATTTTAGGTCTCCTCCAAAGACTTTTCTGCGAGTGGGATGTGCGAGTGGAAGAATAACTATGGTTCAGAAACACACATGTGTCGACTAACATTGATATTTCCTGACATTTTTCACACATGAGTTCGACTATAATTGTTGTGGTGAGTACGTATAACTAAAATGGTCTGTCCTTTATCGTACCCAAGACACAGAGTACCGAGACGAACCATTCGTTCTTCCACTTTGTGTCCACAAATTGCGCACGTATAAGAATACGGTGAGCACTACTCATTTTATTTCAATTACAAATGGATGCGTTGAGAATTGTTGCATTGTTGACCTCGATGATACATGCGCAAGTCGACCGACAGAATAATATGACGAATTAATTCGTCTCGTTATCCTGTGTCTCGGATCATACTGCTGGTCGTTTTCTGAGTTTTTTTTCAACATAACATTGAGAACAGAAGAAGTAAAATTTGTTCTAGCGAATGTTTGATAGTTTTGGACTGGTCCCTGGTCTGTACTGAACCTAAGGGTGAGCTCTTCCCACTTTCGCTCTCCTTTAAAGGAGCGTCAGTTGTTGGTGCAGATGCCATCTCAATTTGTTCTTAAAGGTGCAGTGGTCCACTCTAAGGGGTGGAACAGAGCAAGGCTGATGTAGGCGCCAGACTGGTGGCTCGCCGCTCACAAATTTTGCTTCACACGGGGACAATAGGCACTGCCCACTGCATCCCGCTGGGTAGGGGTATGTCACCTGTCTGGTCTCTACACCAGCTTTATCTGTTTCACCCCTAAAGTGGCTATTTATGTTAGTTGGTTGACAACGGAATTATTGAGCTGTATGATTGTGATGAAAAAAGTGAAAACAACAATGACCAGAAATCTCACCTCCTCCCCCCAATAGTCCTCCGCCTCCACCATTGCTGTCCTTCAGCTTAGACAACAGGATTGACGTAACCAGGAGCTGCTGACCCCCCGTTGCCCCCAGCAGTAAAATGGGAAGTAAGTCACCAATCAGATTGCTACTTCCTCCGTGTCCACCCCCACTGCCGTGTCCCCCAGAACTTCCAGATCCCCTGTGATCGAAATGAAGATAAGCTGCTTCTTCTCCAATCCTGTCCAAGAGCTGTCGAATTCATAGAACGATAAAGAGAAGTATAAGCTGCGTGTCTTCAAGACATCGCGACCCATTATATAACAGATACATTGTTACAGACGGGTATTATGACGAAAATGGACAGGCTGTCTTCAGAAACTGTATGCGCAAATGAACTGCTCGATGTTGTTTCCAGCTCTCTCGTGCTGCCCTGTCATCGGTCTCTGGCCCAGAACCGGTATCAGTTTGGACACATACGATACCTCAAATAATTACTGTCCTCTTTCATTTGAATTATAAATCTTGGATTACCTGAAGTGACACCGTATTAATATATTATTCAAAGTGTGTAAACATGTTGAAATTTTGGGATTTTTCTCATATTTTCTATCTATCTATCTATCTATCTATCTATCTATCTATCTATCTATCTATCTATCTATCTATCTATCTATCTATCTATCTATCTATCTATCTATCTATCTATCTATCTATCTATCTATCTATCTATCTACCTATTTATCTATCTACCTATCTATCTATCTACCTATCTATCTATCTATCTATCTATCTATCTATCTATCTATCTATCTATCTATCTATCTATCTATTTATTTTTCTATCTATCTATCCATACTTTAGGTAGGATCGAGCACCTAGTCTTCTCGGATAAGGACAAAAAACTCGGAGGTCGTGTGTGCATGTTGCACACGTTAAAGATACCTTGACCGATGGAAATGGAGAAGAACAGGCCTCTGCCCGGGCAAAATTAGATAAAATTTATGCCTAGCACACTCAGATTCATGAGCTCAGTGTGGCCTGGTCCTCAAGGAGTATAACAAAGTCAAAAGTCCAGAAACCGGACGTTGGTGTAGTGTGATGTGGACATTTTTACTTTAATTTTCACAGGGCATTTGTCTTCATTTGACCTGCTGTACTCAGAACCGAACACACTTACCCCAGATTTGCCTGGCCCTGCCTTGATCAGATCTCCACTTTTGTAATCTTGATTGACATAATTGTTGTAGTAATTGTAATTATGTCTGGAGAGATAAGAAAAACAAAATGCTGGTAATGCAGAATTTATGATGTCTCAAGGGGCGAACAACGCCTCGTTCAAGATTAACTAGTACTGTCAAATATCGACGGATTTTTTTCATCTTTTCATGTTTTCATATTGATCATGGTAAAAATAATTGGATACTCACTCTGACAGCATAACAGTCTAAACGTCCGGTGGTTCGAACAAAGGTATGTGTGTGTGTGGGGGGGGGGTGTGACTGACCCCGGGATTGATCCCCAGCATACATGGAATTTGGGGGTGGGGTCAACAATCACAAAAATCGAGCGTACTATCTTGTTGATGGTCCCAGATCAATTTCTTGTGGTGCCGGAAACTAAATTGTATTCAAAATCACTGAGATTTTACGCACTCGGGCCACAAATATTGATGTTATTTGAGCCTTAATGAGTTAACCGTTCAGTGCCTAGAGTCCCATGTTTAAAACATTGTGACATATTGTCCAGCACTGTACGATTGGAGAATGTTCTAACTGAATAACCCTTCCTAATTATTTATTTTCCTTGACTTAATGTGCATCATAGCTAAATGTTTCATAATTTCTGGATAAAGCAGTCCATATCTAGGAAGTACATGTCTAACATTCATGTTAAAATCTTGTTCATCCTCGTGAGACTCGTGTATATTTTCAGATACAACACTAAAAGCGTACTTACCCGCCCTTGAATCCGCTGTTCTGGTAATCGCCAAAATCATAATCTTTCCCGGTACCGTAATCGTAATAGAAATTGGTGTAAGTACTCTGTCCCCAGCGTTTGTCGTTGTTGTCGTTATTATTGATGCTGTTGCTGTCGTCGTCGTCATAATAGTAGTAGAAGAAGTTGTTGTTGCTGCCCAACTTGTGTTGCTTGTTTGAGGTATCGTAGTCGTCGTCATCGTAGTAGTAGTAGTAGATTCCCTTGTTGTCGCTGCTGCCACTTGCCTTGTTCTGGCTTGTATTCTGTTTGACTTTCCTACGACAATGAAACTTTGGATCAGCAAGGGCAGTTAGTTCAAATAATATTTAAACACTCATAGTATCATATTCAAAAATAATCTGTCCACTGATTCAAAGGCAGTATCTGTCTATCTATCTATCCGTCTCTTTGTCAGTCTGTCTGTCCGTCGGTCTGTCCACTTATCTACCCACCTGTCTGCTGGTCTGCATAAATATCTATCTATGTCTATCTGTCTGTCTGTCCACCTATATGTCTGTCTATCTATCCATCTACTAATCTATCTGTCTATCTATCTATTTGTCTGTCTATCTATTTGTCTGTGTATCTGTGTGTCTGTCTATCTATATATCTGTTTGTCTGTCTGTCTATCTATCTATCTATCTATTTATCTATGTGTCTGTCTATCTATATATTGTCTGCCCGTCTGTCTGTCTATCTGATTATCTATCTATCTATATATCTATCTATCTATCTATCTATCTATCTATCTATCTATCTATCTATCTATCTATCTATCTATCTATCTATCTATCTATCTATCTATCTATCTATCTATCTATCGACCTGCTCACCTGACGCGTTTTGGTCTAGTTATAGGTTTAGGTGCAGGTGGTTGGGGTTGAGTTATTGCCTGGTAAATTTTAATCTGTTGAGGTCTCTGCGTGGGTTTTTGGGGTGAGTACACGGGCACAGGCTGTTGGAATGGGTAACTCGACTGCTGGTAGCTTGGCTGATTCTTTTGATATGTTGGTTGACGAGACTGGAAATTTGGATTCTGCCCTGGAAAGCCTTTGATAGGGAAGATTGGTTGAAATATGGGCAGGAATGGAAGATGGAAACCGCTGATTGGTAGAACAGGTGGAGATATCAAAGGTGGATACATTGAATTCACTGATGATCCCAGGTTGGACTGGAATGAGCCTGAACCTTGTTGATTTGACTGCAAGTTTCCAAACTTAGGATTGTAATTTTGGGAAAAGCCTTGTTGATGGGGAAGAGTTGGTGGTAAGTATGATGTTGGTGGTTTTGTTCCCTGGTAGTATGATGACGGTTGGTGTTGTGGCTGGTAGACTGGTTGTTGCAGCTGCGGGTGGTAAGTGGACGGTGGCTGAATAGGCTGTGGATTATAAGTGGGTTTGTAGCTGGGTTGATACGTTGGCTGGGCGCTAGGCTGATAGGAAGGTTGGTAACTAGGCTGGTGGGTGGGTGGGTTGCTAGGCTGGTAAGAGGGCTGGTTGCTAGGCTTGTAACTAAGCTGATTGTTCATTTGGTAGGTCTGCTGATTGGTGGGTTGGTGAATGGGCTGGTAGGTGTGTTGATTGCTGGGCTGGTAACTTGGTGAATAGCTAGGTTTACTGCTAGGCTGGTAACTTGGTGAATAGCTAGGTTGACTATTAGGCTGGTAACTTGGTGAATAGCTAGGTTTACTGCTAGGCTGGTAACTTGGTGAATAGCTAGGTTTACTGCTAGGCTGGTAACTTGGTGAATAGCTAGGTTGATTGCTGGGCTGGTAGGCTGGTGAACTACCAGATTGGAACTCGCTGTAACTTCCAGGAGACTGAAAAATGAGAGACAAAATTAAACATAATTATGATGTTTTTAAATTGTAGGACCAAATAGTTACGGTATTTTAGGAAAACGATTAATAGTAATAGTAAGGACGAAATGGCATTATCTGAAGTGGGTTTTCTGTGTGTTTTGCTCAATATTTGATTTATAAGACTAATTATCATGATCCGTTTAATGGCAAGGGGCGCTTCAGCATTTTTTTTTTTCAATTTTTTTTGGATTTCAACGTATCTCTAAAACGTGGGCATTGACGTAAATTAATTTGTCAACCAGGGAACACATTTTACAAAACACAGCCATGTTTATATTATCTTACACAGAGAAATGCACCAACGATAAGGCCACCTTAGCTTTTCGTATTCCTAGTCCTCTGTAACTGTGTCTTGTTGCTGCTCATTGGGGACAATGTGATCTAGAGGCAGGGTGCTCGCCTCTCATGCCGAAGGTACCGGCTCTGAATCCCGGTCGGTACAGGCATGTTGGAAATTTGCGATTTTTCTCATATTTTCCTGTTCCTGATCCTATGGGAGGTAGGATCGAGCATCTAATCTTCTCGGGTAAGGATAAAAAACTCGGAGAGGACCCGTATGCACATTGCGCATATTAAAGATACCTTGGCAGTTTGAAATCGAGACGAACAGGCCGAACAGGCCGCTGCCAGGGGTAAATTAAATAAACTTTATCCCTACCTCTTCCGTACCCCCTCCCCCCCCCCCCCACCAAAAAAAAAAAGAAAACGCCGACCGGAGCTGCACTATGACAAACCAGTGCCGGCGCCAGTTGTTACCGGGCTGCAATGACAGTGGGGCAATTTTCCCACATGTGATTAAAAATGTAAAAAAAAAAAAAAAACGTATCAAAAATTACTAGATCTAGTTTTAGTACTGCTAATAATTATTTTGTTCTGAAACGTTCGTAAGTTTGTTCCAACTGTCCAGATTAATATATCTCTGCGAGACCCGCTGGTATGCTGATGTTATTCTTGGGTTTGGTAATTTACCTATTGATGTTCAGACGGACGATTTCAAATCCCCCCCCCCCGCCCCCTTTTTTGGGGGGGAACCAGTAAAGGGGGACAAGTTTCTCATTTATTTTAAAACTTAGTTTTAAGTAAATTCGTTTCAACCATTCCTCTTGTAACATCTCATGGATACCAACTGAAGACAATGTCGTAATTTACTCACATTTTGTGACTGAAGTTTTTTTTTCAAGTTTAGATTTCGTAGAAATGAGGCTGATGAATTAAAATGTATCTAGGAGGGACATGCTGGCGAAATTCACTCTTCGTGACCGTGTTATTTTCCCTTTGTCTTTAGCTGTTCTGCCAATTCTTAGTCTTTAATAGCTTAGATGAACTAGTAGAAAGGCACTTGTGTTCAAGAGTCAATAAAGATAAGCTTGGGAAAGACAGAACACTAAGGAAGTAATTCAGAGAAAATGTGAGGCGATCAGAAATGCCTAGTTGGGTGCTCAGAAAACCGAAACGGGAGTGAAATGAAGGAAAACACAAGTGACCAAGGTGGAGATCGAGACTAATTCGAGAGCCATTGCTGCATCTGAGAGAAACCAGTTGTTCATTTTTTGTGTGTGTGTATTAGTCTTTAGTTTGTGAATTTGTTTCGACCATTTTTTTTGTTTGTGTGTAACATCTAACAGATAACCAGTTGCTGTGCTGATTCTTAGTCTTTAGTAACTTTGCTCAGATTGCTGTTCCGAATGACAGGCTCCCACAAAATCATAGAAAATCAGTGAGATGGCAGCGAGGCTTGGAACAAAGTTGTAGTGTGATGGAAAAAAAACAAAGAGAAAAGGATTGTTGTTATTCCTGGAGACAGTCCTCTTTAACCGAAAGCTTGACGTGCTGTTATGCGTCCTTTTCATTTCTGATTCACTGTCAGGTTTTTAAATGTTTCTTTACTCGGGGCTTGGAAAAATAAAAACTTGTTTCATTATTATTATTTTGCCATAGCAATTTTGTCCATAGCGACCCCCAGTTTGAGGTCCACTCTTGAACCCTCACCGCAGAGTATCCACAATCGACGTTATAGGGCCAATCACAAACGTCCACGTCCGTGTTGAACATCAGACCGCTAGGACACGTGAACAGGAAAGGTTTCCCATGTGCACATTGGTAGAAACGGGAACAGTCGTAAGGATGGCGCATGAACTGCACCTAAAGGTAGATAAAGTTATTTTTGACATTACAGCAATAGTAATGGTACTGAGCATATTGATAGAGGGGTGAAAACAGCTGTAATATAAGGTTGTAATAGAATGCATTGGTGACCCAAAAATCTGGCTTTAACCTCGGCCTTATTTCTGTAGCTTAAGCCTGGCCAATTCGTAAAAGCGGGCCGAAAGCCATAGGTTGACACCCTCGGGAAATAAAGATCCCTTGGCCATGACTTTATAGACATTCGAAAAACAGATTACTGGTTTCTTGTGGTTGCCATGTCGCAAAGATATGGTGATGGATGTATAAGAAGGGGAAATTTCATTGGTCAAAAAAAAAAAAAAAAGTTCTCCCAGCCACAGTAATGATTTTTAAAAAATGTAAATAATATTTCTATGCCCATAGCTAAAAACACTTCTCTTCAACAGTGCCCTTACTTAATGTATTTACATAATATATTAACTGTAGTACTCATAAACGCTACCATCCTAACGCTTGTACGTAAGGGGTACTCGTAAAATGTGAGTGGATCTGGCAAAGTCGGGCTTGAGATGAAATTTTTATACTCTTTAGGAAATCCAAATAAAATACTTCTAAAACGATTCCAAGCAAAATATTTGAAGTGAATGCAGAAAAATAGCTAATCTTTTATTTTATAATCAAATTTCAATTTCCGTAGAAAATTTTTTTCCCTCCGAAGGGATTTTCTCAGGAATTTGATTTTTCATCTTGAGGCTGATTTCACCAGATGCATCTATAAAAGTTAATGTCAATGAACTCGTAAAAGAAAAGTGACTTACGCCCTCTGTACACTGCACTTCTGGGTTCCCTTGGGCTAACGAGTTGTAATGATAGTTGTAGTTGACTTTGTTGACACTGTTTTCGCCGTAATCGCTGTAAGTGCCATAATCGTAGCTTCCATAGTCGCCGTTGTAGTAGTTTCCGTAATCGCCACTACTTTTCCCTTTGTTTCCGCCGTCATTTTTCTGCCCGTAGTCGTACGATTTGTAGTCGTTGTTTTTGGTTGATCCTTCGTACTGGTAGTAGTAGGGGTTGTCTTTCTTGCCGCTACTCTTGCTCTTATCAGCGCGATACTCTCCAACCTCGGCAACTGATTGTTTCCCCTGGTTCTCGCTATTGCTGGAGGTGTATTTGTAGAGAGTGGATTTCCCCTGGACGTAGCTTTCATCCAACTCTCCATAAGCTGTAAAGAAGGCTAGAAAAGCACAAACAATCAACATGTAAAGTAAACCGCTCGACAAACAGAAGCTGGCGGACACACTACTTTCAAATATTGGAGTTTCTGGCTTTCTGCTAGGTCATTTCTTCCATGTTACATGTTATTTATTTATTTATTTATTTATTTATTTATTTATTATTTATTTATCTATTTATTTATTTATATTTATTTAATTATTTACTATAAAATTCAGAAGCTCACATAACAGGGAAGAAAAAAAAATGGTAGTTTCAGATCAGGCGTCCAACTAAACTACCTTCACGACCTGTAGATATCTTCTCATCGCCTTCACATCATTAAACAGTGAAAGAAAATAGATTGTTTGACTCAAAGCTGATGACGCACTGGGTTAAATCTGTTTTTGACTCGGTTTCAGAGTGAGTCATAATCTGTGGAATTAAAGGGGACTTTGCACATTGGCGAGACTAAAACAAGTCTGTCTCACTAGTCTGAGTGGATCAAAACTGTCTTGAGTCACCTGGAGAGACGAGAGACCTCGCGCACTGAGTCTAAACAGACACAAAACTGACTTAATGCAGCGAGCCACTGCCATAGCGTGAGTGCAGCCAGTCTCCTCAAAACACAGAGCATATACTGCAGAACTGCGCACTCTTCTCAACACGGCGAGAAACATATTGGCCCCAACCCACCAACCTGAATATCAAACTCTATCGTGCTTTGCCAGAACTGCAGAAAACCGTAGATTTTCTTAAAAGAACAAATCTGCAGATTTAGATTGGTGAACGAAAGAAGAAGAAGATTAGCTTTAGGGGCGCGCCTTTCTCACCCTTCTTGCCAGCTGAACGAGGCGGAAGGGATGGACGTAAGCGTAACTAAAGTTTTCATACTTTCAGGCCTGAGACTGTCCATAACAGGAAAAACAGAAAAGATCACATTACATAATTTTAAACATGGCGCTTCTTGGCCTCTTCGTCTAGCTAACTTCGTTGGGAGTATTGCTGTTTGCTTTCATCTATAACCGATAAACCAGAAAAATATGTGTGTACTAGTCGCATTGCTCGTGATAAGCCTGCGCTCCCACCCTTCTCTTGTCCCCACCCCCACCCCCCCCCCACACACACACACATACACTTAGAAAGTTTCCTTTAATAACTAATAATCAACAGTCTTGCTTCAGATCTCATTCTTGCCAGGGCACTATACACCAAATTGAACACATGTCAAATACATTATAGTCTCCCTTTCCATGAGCTAATCAATCAGTCGATACAAAAGCCACCGGGTTAGATTCATTGACACTTGAAAAAATTAACTTCAAAATTTTCTGTAACTGCTGTATAGTTTGTACTGTTGAGCAAAGAAAATATAAGGTGGGAGGGCGAAAACTGCAGCACCATGAAATACTTCCGCAACTTTTTCTATTTTTTTTTAATAATAAGATGTGGAGGTGGGATTTCGGGGGGCGGGGGGGGGGGGCTTGCGAGGATCATATTAAACTGTTAATAATCGTCACTGATGTTCAGTAATAAGTGTCACTTCTAAGACTTTCAGGAAAAACGTCAGTTTTAAATCGATCTGGCTAGTTGTCAAATATAATTAAAATCGTAGATAATTAATGTCACAAATTTCTGGCACATTTTTTTCCTCCTCTTGGGAATGTGTCACAATGAGAAAGTACAGGCCGACTATTCTAGAATAAGACATCCTTCAGGACCGTACATATTATTACGCCATTACTTTTCTCGTGTGCATTGTCACGCGGCTCATGAGATAAAGTGAAAACATGATCTTGGAGATATTAAAATTCAGTTTTTACATGAGGTTTAGACCCTCGAATGTCCACTAAATAAACAGAATAGGCCTCTTCTGTTGGAATTCGAAGGTTCCTATCTTCTACTCTTGCCAGTCGCATTTTCACAGTCATACCTCTCACAAACATGGTATTTGCGGGTTTAAAAGAAGAAATGTCGAAATACGATGCAAGAGAATTTCCGGCTGGGACTGAGCCTTCAGTGGCTAATTCTGGTGGCATGCTCAGTCAAGTCTGTTTTTGTGCTTATTCTAACTCAGTGTGCAATGTTTCTTATTCCACCTGCTGTCTCAAGACAGTTTTGTCGCGTCGGAAAACTAGTGAGACCAATTTGTTTCCATATCGCCAGAGCGCGAGGTCCTGTTTAACTGCAAAGTTTACATCTCATTACTGAATATAAATTGGATTGTGTAGCCCAATTTCAGCGCAAAATGGTAACCCTGAACGTTTAAGTTCGACGAGTCTGTTTTAAGGTCAAGGTTATAGGAGGGAGTACAACGACAAACCTTGCGCAATCCTCACGGGTTAACGTACGTGCTTTACTGGGTTACTCGTCAACGGTTAGCGTGAAAACTGTCACGCACTGTTATTGGATTGAGAAATTTGCCCTCTGGTATTTCTTTATTACATTATCCCTATGTTTCATTGCGGTGACAGATGGTCTTTGTGGAAATGACACTTAAACACGAGTAAGAATATTGTGCTGTCCTTGAAACAGCCAACCGCTCTCAGGTTACCTACTTCGAGGCATTGAATACCGTAACCATGCCATCCTGGCTCATCCATATCACCTCACAGATCTAACGAAGACAAAACAATAATAAACAAATTGTCTTGACTAAAATTGCTTCCAGACACCGAGTGAAAGTTGCAGTAGTCTGACCCCGTTTTTAATATGAAGCAGTGGGGCAAATTTATCGATGACCGACATGTATACAGCAGACTGAAGTCAAAGCACCATTTTAACACGCTGTATGTTGTTCCCTAATAGTTGGACAAACAAACGTTGTAAGCTGAGGTGGGTTTCTCTATGTTACACATTGGTATACAGGTCATGATTTCACATCAACCACAGCAAATCAGCCATGGATATCAGTCCTGTGCAATGTTCCTTTCATATAAAAGTAACGTGATCATTTCAAAATTGTGTACATTTTTATCCACATTTATTGATATTATCAGTAAACAATTAATGAACTACTGAAAATATTAATACCGAGGGGTATTTGCCATAATGTTGTATACGACATTTTTCCATTGACGTTGTTCCCTCACTCCTGATTTCATCATATAAGTGTCATTCCAATAAGTTAAAAACGATTCCAGATAAATTATGTGTTTGTGACGTAATATTTTATGCATTTTAGCTCTTTTGCAATGCTCATTTTCTCGTAAAGGCAAAAATGCACATACAAGAATATTTCAAATGCCAGACGATTTTACCTAAGTGGTGATCAAGCCACGGTCAGTGATGATTTGATTTAATAAATTGAATGAAGAAAGAAATGTTGAAAGTCTTACCACAGAACACAATGCAGATGAACAACAGTGGCCGTTGGTCCATATTGCAAATGGACGCACAGCCAAATAAGAACGAAAGAAAAATAAAGCTGTTCTCTCTCTGACACCGAAAAGACTTCTGTGTTTCTTGTTGCTGTACAGTGGAACGAAAAGTTAGGTAGATGAAGGCAACATTGACACAGCTCAGATAATCGGCCAGACGAGTTAGCTTGACCAGATTTGTTTACCTGCGTTTAAATACGGGTCATGTCTTCGACAAGAATTTATCGCCCCTGTCTCCAAGTGTCATGGCCCGGAAGCAGAATGACTCAAGTGACGCGCTAATCCTGCAGGCAGAGAACAGCATCATGGTGAAAAAGTAACATAGAAACGTAAGCTGGTACGTTCTTCTCTAACACCGCACTACCACCTGGTCAGTTTTGGGAAAGTTTAGAAACCAAAATAGAGGATAAAAATAATTGTCTCCAACTTTGCTCTCACTGCCCCTCGTTTGTGGCGGTGTTACGTTTCACACCAATATGAAATCCCAGTACTATCTGCCGATGTCGTTTCTGCGATCGCCGCTGTTGATTTGACTTACTGTAGTTTTTAGCCCTGTGGTATTTAGCCAATGCTGAAATACGTCGCTGAAAATCCATCTGTAGTAAAAAAGCAAAATATTGTGCTCTACAGTATAGACCGTTCTTTCTTCCCCTTACTTTATTCATTTGTTTTTTGGGGGGGCGGGGGGGGGGGCTCGGATTGAAATGCGATCTGGAAGATATTCAATCTGTAAGTGACTCAATGGTTAATTTGTAATTAAAGCAAATTGAAAAAAATAAAAAACAAACAAACAACCCCCCACCCCCCCCCCAACCTAAAAATAGAAAGAAAAAAAACAAATGTAAAAAATAAAAAGTACCTACAGGTATGATCATTATAACTACGTAAAGGATTTCAAAGTGAATAGTTGAATCAGTAAGTAGATAAGTATGGGCTGTCTTGGGGATCGGACCCAATTTATGTCTTTTAAATCCCAGAATTGTCAGTTGCTGATTTCTGTGTTGTCGGCTGTTTTCGAACCGCTTTGGTCTTTTCATTATCAGATGACGGGTTTTCTCCCTTTCATCCATGTTTCCTTTAGTCTTCCGAGACCCTACATAATTATTTTGCTCAAGCATTACATTTTCTTTCTGCCCTCCTGTCTCTATCCGACAGACAATTGTAATGCCTTTCTTTCAAGCACACAACAATCTGGACATCTTCCTGCAAGCCAGTGACAGAGCCCATAGAGCACAATATGTACTTTTTTAATGCAACATTATGTTCCAAAGCATGAAATGACCAGCCAATTCACCTGATTTGGCTCTGACAGAGTATATTTGGGATGAATTTGGCAATAGAAGTCGCTAATGTCCATTAACTAACTTGAAGCAGCTGGATCTCGCCCTTGCGAACCAATGAAATGCCACGCCACAATAAATGTTCCAATATGTGTGTAACATTATGGTTAATTTTAGTTTGAAGCGAAGCTGTAAAGCGTTTATAGATGCATGAGGAAGGTATTCTCAATACTAATGACAATTCATAACATTTGTGTTATGTCTGTAAAGTTTTCACTGTGCCCTGAGGGCCAAAACTCTTTGTTCCTTTGATAAAGCAAAGAATAATGTTTTCAATGAACATTTGTCACATGACCATTAAATGAATGGGTTTACTAATCGTGGATTAAAATTTTCTGGCATTAGTTTGTTATCTTTCATGTAATTTTAACTTGGGTGTGATGGTGTGTCTTTGAGTTCTCTCAGTTTCTTATACTGATGGGCGACTGATTATTGTCTTCGTATAAATCTGGAACTGAGCTAAGTAATAGAACTTTTGTCATAATAATTTTATGTTAATACGTTTGTGTAATCATATAATAATGGAGCTTGGGCCCAACTTTGTTCCCGCAAAGGCTTTTTTACAACGCAACGTAGAGAAATGAAACTTGGCACATGTATAAAAAATGTATAAAGCCTGTACGTGTCGTGCTCATTTTTTTCCGAAACTCTTTACTTTTCCCAGAAATTCAGTTATAATTATGAGTTATCAATTCATGATTGCGAATATGACGTGATAATGTACTTCCGTCAATTCCGTCATTTCCGCCTCTTACCGGAAATGTAAACTAGAGTTCACGATCCAGCCACGCCAAGAAAACTTTGATAGTGATACCGAGTATAGTGTTATACAGATGAGGTGAGTGCCATTCATTCATACCAAGAAAACTGTGCGTAAATATTTAGATCATTTTTTACGAACACATGAGCCCATGAAAAATACTCGGTGCGCACTACTGTGCACTGTGTACTAATGGAATACTATCCTACCTATCTATTGATCGCCGATTTCATGTGGATGTCCCAAAGTGTCTCGACATCAATGTCTTTGTGCTGATTCCTTTCGTTCTGGAGTGGTGAGCTTTGTTTTTTTACCATTCGAAGAATGGGGCAGTTACTAGTTATATTAATTTCCCTATGGTAAACATTGAAAAATGATTTACATTCACAATAGTTGATGCCTGTTATCACTGGCCATGAAGCGCATTTTAAGATTTCTTGCCAATAGGCCCATTGTGAATGATGTCACAGAGTGTTTTTGTTTTGTGCTTCCGACACCTAAAATGGCCGGTGGATCAGCTGACGAGTGGAACTTCGAGATATGTCTAAGCGGCTAAAATGCCTGCTGGTTGCATTGCAGTGGGCTGTTATGAAAGGATGAGTCCAAGCTGGTCAGATTCCCTACCATCCGTGTAAACAAGGGAAAGGAAGTGAAAAAATTGACCGAATGTCTCCCATGTGCTTGTACACAAGTGTCATTGTTTACCTTAGAGAACTTTTTTTTTAGCTCGCCGCTGATTGGTTCGCGATGCCTGAAGTGCTCGCAGTGCAAGTCAGCTAACTAATCAAAATCAATGCTACCATCGCCATGGTCATGCTTCGGTCCTTAAAACTAAAATGGCCTATATCCGCAATGGGCCTATAGATTTGGGAAAAGTATTTTTCTCTCACTTGCTAACTGCTCACGTCCACACGTCACAGGGCAAGGAAGATCTGCTAATCTGGGAAATACTTAACCTTGAATTTCTCCCTGATCCATGGTCTGTTAACAAAAGCTCACAAAAAGAGGCCGTCGTAAGTATGTCATATTGGCAATTGCGACATCCCGTTTTTTTTTGTCTAAGTCACGTTTATTCCTGTTAGTAATTCAAAATTATATGATGGATATTTTACAAAGCGGATAAGTGGAGTAGGGACTGGTAGGATGGGTGAGGGAGCGGATGGTAAGTGGGTGTGTGGGCGGTTAAGTGGAGGTGGTTGGGGGGGGGGGGGTCTTTATTTGAAGCCATGGTATGTGGAAAAATATTTCACTGCAATGTGTGTCAGTAATTTGGAAGATATCGTATAAGTTAGCTTTTTAATGGACACTTTGCCATACGTCTATCTGAAATGATTTTATAACAAAGTGGCCAACACTTGCAAGGGTGTCTTGCAATCTTTCAAAACCAATAATCATCAGTCAGTTAATCTATTTAATCCCATTCCGCCACCATAACGGCCCCATTCCTACAGCCTCAAAGATTTAGACTCCAGCTCTCGATCAGCCTCAGGGGCCATCGATAAAGTATGAACGCCCAGAAAATGTCGGATTACATAAAAAATAAAGTTCTAGAACTTCAAAACCTTTTCATGGGCATTCACCATTCCACTGGTCGTATACTTGTACGAAAATGGTGGGAGGTGTGGAGGAGTTGGGGCCAAGCGTATCAAGAGTGTACATCTGGGGAGAGGGGAGGAGAAAGGAAGACCATGTGTTCAAAATCCAGTCTACACATTTTTACGATTAACCCTTTACTCGTGACTGTGAACGAACGAGGAACATTACGAGGAAATGACGACAAGTCAGTTTGAGCACCTGTTCAAACAAATAATAATTCTTGTGAAATGTCATGAAATTCCAAAGTCAGACTGGAGAATGGGAGGGGGGGGGGGCGGAGGGTGGAGATGATGGAGATCGTGTACGACACGCGTTGTATATCAGCAAATTCAGTACACAGCTGTTTCAAATACAGAAGACAGAAGACACCATCTAAACTAGCAATACTGTCACTATGTAATAAAAATAATGTATAGCATTTATATAGCGCATATCCATTTAAAATGCTCTATGCGCTTTACAGAAACAACATGTCAACCACAGAGCAGAATGGAGCTGCCTGCGAAGCGCTCAACACACTGCACTGCTTCTTTCTCTCTCCCTGTCTCGCTCACTCTCTCTCTCTATCTCAGAGCAAATTGTAACGCAGCCTGTTAGGCGCAGTTCACAACTCACAACAGTTCACAACTCACAGCAGTTCACAACTCACATCAGTTCACACAACACACAACTCAAATAATATTTGAATATTTATTAATAACAATATATATTTAATAATGAATAATAAATTCTGTATGTCTCTCTGTCTGCCTGCCCTTCTCTCTGTCTGTCATGACGAATTAGACAAACCGCTAAAGTTACAATCTTTAAAATGTGTATACATATTGACGTTAATTTACACATCAGAATGCAACATTTTACAATTACCCATACTATAGAGTCTATTGTAAAGAAACTTTAAAATTACATTCATGATTCATCGTTTTAACAACACCGGAAAGCCACCGGTCAGTAGGCCGTGACGTACAGCTGTTCTGTACAAGTCCGGCACACATGACGCAGTACTGGTGCGAGATCATAGAATAGTTGTCCGTTCATAATGTGGCTCGCGAGGCAGGTTATTGAGACAAATAAAAAAAAAAAATAAACCTAGGCGGTGGAGGAGGAGAGCGGAAGGAGGGCGGAGGTGAGGAGAGGAGGGGAGAAAAGGGAGAAGTAGAGATGGAGGGCGGTTTGTCCCCTGCAACGCCGGGCACCTCGGCTACTTATGAACACATTTTCCAATGTATCCTGAAGTATCCTTGAACATTCCTCTCAAGAGAGCTTTTCTAAGTGAGACAAGCGTTCAATTTTGGGGGAAATTACCATACATTTTTGACAGGCAGATATAATACAGTTTTGGTTATTCTCAATCGCTGCAGACAGTAAAAAATACTAAGAAACACCGAATATTGATATTGATGATAATCAGCTCATACCCTGATGACCTCGAGACATTTTGGAGACAAAATAGCCGTGGCTTATCTTAGGATGGTTGGTTACGGGGTGGTCACTCATGGTCATTGTTCCCCCCCCCCCTCCCCCCTTGTTCATGACGCTACTTGGTAAGAACAGAAAACGTTATATCAATTGGTTTTGTCAATAAAAATGTTCTTTATGTCCAGAGTTTTTTACGACCTTGTACAGATTTACTAACCCCTGTTTCGCAATAACAAAGGGCTGAAATGCTCAAGATCAGGTGGCCGCTGGATCGCAATACTGAAAGTGATTTCGCAATAATTTCTGAACATCAAAGCAACAACACAAAACGTTGTACTTCTGCATTGTCTCACCCACGTTTCATTGTTCTTATGTATTATTTATATGTCTATGTCAGCGGCGCGAATGTAAATATTTGTACAAGTGACTGGCACTTGTAATACGATGTTCTTGTTATTCATCTGCGAGCACTATAATTGTAGTAAATCACAACAGAAATTCACCATGATAATAACTGGAAAAAAAAAAAGCCACTGCCACGATGTGTTAGAGTTTCAGGAGATGATCGACAAGTTAAACTTTGGCTTAGATTTCCCCTATAAATAATGCAGGATTCTTGGAGTTCCGTCAGAACCATCAAAGAATCTCCATACCGTAAGTAACACGAAACACTGTATTGTCATTTTATGACCATTTGGTCAGTTCAGTGCAAAAGGTTGTTGTCTCTATTTTCACAAAGAATTAGGTAATCACTTTTTGCACTGAAAGAAAAAGAACGTTTTAATCTGTGCGTCTTAACTATGAACCCATCTCTTTTTACCTGATTTGACAATAATATAATGAAGCCAAGCAAAAAGCTTGAATGAATATTGCATGACTTCTCTTGTCAGTATATAAGAATGTCTTTGTCTAGCTTAGCACTGTTCTAATTTTGAGTTTGTACTCGAGTTTTTGGTTTAATGGCGCCACTGTGCTCCCATCACGGTTTTCGGGTGTTTTACTGTGGCTTGTTTGTCAGAATTTGATCAATGAAAACTTCACTAATAAGGACCTGTACAAAGTAATGTGAATTGTTGTTGTATTGGTTCTTGGGGCTAACGAAAATGACCCTGCCGTAGTGTTTTATAAGCTAATAGTTGTTACTGTATCTAATATCTTCATTTTCCCGCTGTTATGTTAGTCTTCTCTCTCATTCTATCTTGTGTTTTACGCTTAACCTGTGAGTATTCAAAGTTCAGGTTATACTACTTTTAATGAATCAACTCTTATGTTCCGCTGTTCCTAGTAATACTACACATAGTTCATAATTTCTCTGGGAACATCCAGCTGCTTTCCTAATATCTGTAGTAGTGGTTCTCAGAGTTCAAGGCCATATTCCTTCCCTGCGACCTCAGATATCCCTATTTCCTCCCCTCTTTATCAAATGTCATCTAATAAATAACTTTTGCGTGACTTTACTCCCATCGTGGTATCTATTGAAATAGTGTACGAAACTAGATTTCTCGAATAATGTCAGTCAGATTAGAAGAGCAATCTTTATTTCAGTGGGTTATAAAGATTCTGCTTGATTTAATGCCATATCCTTTCCCAGTTTGGAGTTCCTCCTCTGACGTGGCCACTTTCAACCACACAAATTAACTATACTACTATAAGCCTGTTACATTCTCTACTCTTCGCCCATACAAAATGATCTTTTATTCCAGAGTCACCATGACGACCCTCCTGTTTGCCTCACTGTGTCTGGTCGGTATGGCCAGCGCTCAAGTGGCTTTAGGCGGTGGTACAACGGTCACTCTGGGTGCTGCGGCAAGGAATGCGTTTCTCAATGGCCATAACGATGAAAGGGCTGTGTATGGGTTCCCGCCCCTTGTAAGTCAAAGCCTTCACAGAAATTGGATACACACAACATATTTTAACAAAACAACAACAACACCCAAACACGCAGAAAATGTGTGATGTCACAGTTGAAGTTGGGACAAAGTTAAGAGCTCTTTCTTGCATAGACTGCATTATTTTTAAATGCCAATTTTAATGGACTGAGTCCATTTCTGTCAAAGATACTGAAATAGGTTTGTACAGTGGAATATTCCCTTGGGAATGGGGCCATTAGCCCATGATTTCTACATTGTGACTCGGCCCGTTTCCTCCGTGGATTCTTCAGTTAGATCTTTTGATCCACGAAGACTACTTCAGGGGAAAAAAAAAGTAAATGTTGAAACACGATTCAAACGACAAAAAAAAAAAAAGCCAATTGTCTTGAGTCCCCCCACACCAAGAGAATGCCATTCCCCTATCCCCACCCCCTCTATTTTATGAAATTGGATAGACAGTGCGAAGTGTTCCATTCTCCGCCGAGCTTAAATTATTACGTGTCCTTTCCAGGTGGGCACGTTGAAAAAAATAATAAAACAAACAAGCCGAAAACGTTTACTGTTGACAAAATTGAAACCCTCAAGAACTAAGAAATAACCAACGAAACAAATACTGAGTGTATCAAAGTCAAATGGGCAGGTTGATTGATCTCTTTGTGATCATCTCCAGTGTCATTATACTGTCGCAATCAATAAACGAAATAATGTTGGTAATGAAACGATTTAGACTTTGAGTTGCCCTTTATGCTCAACGGGAACGCCCTCAGCCTTTACTGTATCACTAATAACTGATAGTTTTTCCTTCTTTTGATAATGAAAGCTTCTAGCACACGCTGGGGGTGGGGAGGCTGTCAGAGCCTTAGGCCACATTCATATTTCTTGGTATCGCATGTTTGGGAATTCCTCCCCTTTTCTGAATTGTTATCCAATAATCTGTTTCACCACTTCACTTTCACAATGGTAATTATTCGAACAGTTTATGAAACTAAAGTTCTCTGTTTATTGTCGTCAAAAGAAAAACATATTTCTAATTTCAGTGGATCATCAAACTTTAAACTGACTGTCATTGCCCAGTGCACAGAGCACATTCTTTCTGTCTTTGCAGTTCCCCCTCTTCCTCCTCTGGCGGAATCCCCCCCCCCCCCCGTCCATCCCCAGCTAAATTGCCTGCCCTTAGATTTGAAATTCCTTCCCTGGGAGACGCGCCCACAGTTTGAGAATGATTGTTCTAACATTTTATGTCATGCGTGGTCTTTGATCCTGTGTTACTCGATTGTACTGCGTTAACTATTGTAAGGACACTTGTGATCTCCACAGACATGGGATGGTGAGCTCGCGAGCTACGCCCGTGCTCAAGCTGCCAAATGTAGCTGGGCACACAGTAACGGCCCATATGGGGAAAATATGGCCACATCTTCACGTAAGTGGGGACAATTTCCTCATTGAAAGAGAGAGAGGGAGAGAGAGAGAGAGAGAGAGAGAGAGAGAAAGAGAGAGAGAGAGAGAGAGAGAGAGACAGAGAGAGACAGAGAGATAGAGAGAAAGGGAGAAAGGGGAGACAGAGAGAGAGAGAAAGAGGGGGGAGACACACACAGAGAGAGAGAGAGGGAGAGAGAGAGAGAGAGGCTAGAAATTCATTCATGAAAGAGTCAAAGAACGGAGAAAAAATACAAAATAAATTAACAGCAAAAAAGGAGAGAGAGAGAGAGAGAGAGTGACCCATAAAGAGGGACAGACAGACAGACTGGCAGAAAGAAAGTAAATTGTTGAAATTTTCAAATGAATAGATGCAAAAATGATATCTTCATGATAGACACCAGTTCAGTTTTGTCTTAGATTCAATAGCCCAATGGCATGTGGCTCTGGGGTTTCCAAGGTGACGTGGCGCTTTTTTTCGTACATAGGATTTGCTTTACTTTTGTATATATGTTAACTTGTTTGGATTTGGCAGCTTTGGGAACCAACCCTTGTCTTAGTACTAATAGTGGTAAGAAATCCTCTGCAAGCATGCCATTCCACTTTCAGTTCATCAATTTCTTCACTTTCCAGCAAAGAGCACCAATTACGCCCAAATTGCCACCGACCATGTCAAACTGTGGGTAGATGAGGCAGGAATACCAGCCAAACGTGATGTGGACTGGTCATGCAAGACTAGTGGACTTGATGCTTATATGCAGGTATGTCTACAGATTGTGGACATTTTAAGTATGACCTGTGAATGTGGACATTTCATGTGTGATTAGTGAATTTGGACATTTCAGTTATAGCAAGAGAATGTGAACATTATATCTGTGGTTAGTGAATGCGGACATTTCAGGCATGATTCATGAATGAGTACATTTCAGGTATGACTGGCGAATGTGGACACTTCAGGTATGGATGGTGAATGTGGACATTTTACGCGTACTAAGTAAATGTGAACGTTCACAATCACCTGTGCTTTGCTTGTATTTAAATAGGTCCACTGAAAACAGGGAAATTGTCGTGTGAACTCATAGTACCTGACAGAAGGTGTCAAAGAATGAGATCGAAATGAAGTTGGAAATGGCGGAGAGCCACAGAAACTTAGATGAGTGAACTAAACAAACACACGCATACACGGAAACACACACGCACTCACACACACATACAGAAACACACACATACGACCAGAGAACAGATCTCGGCCATAATAATCCCTTACCCTTTTGTTTTTCCTGTCACTAGATGTTATCTAGTCCTACACAAAGACTTGGCTGTGCCATTGTCCACTGTCCTGCTCTTCCCAACTTCACTGTGTGTGTTTATGATCCTCCGTGAGTACAAACTATTGAGTTTACTGTCTACTTTCGTGTGAATGAGTGAGTGTGAGAGCGAGTGACTGACGGACTGAGTGAGTGAGTGAGTGAATGGATCAGTACTTAAGTGAGTGAGTAAATGAATGAATGAGTAAATGGATAAATGAGAGAGTGAATGAGTGAATGAATGAGTGTGCGACTGAGTGTGTGGGGGAGTGATTGAGTGGGTGAGTGACTGAATGACTGAGGAGTGAATGAGTGAGTGCGTGAGTGAGTGAGCGAGTGGATGAGTGAGGAATGAAGAGTGAGAGAGCGAGGGACAGCCAATATCACAGCTGTGCATGAGAAGTATTTCATTTGACAACACACAGAGTACAGATTAAATGCTTTCCACTTTCGGAGTTTCTCCCTTGACTGAATTTTCTCCCCTGAGATTTGCAACTTCTCCCCAAGGACCCATGTCCCCCTCCCCCCACCCCCTCCCCCCCACCCCATTTGAGATCCGTTGTCCCTAATATATTATGTCAATTACATTGACTCTCATACCTTTGTTAATATCAAATTAGAACAACATAAAGAAACTTATAGATTTGAAATTCTACGCCCGCGCTCATTTGACAATATTAGTGCATAATGTCTACAATGTCTCATCTACAGTGCAAGAAGTTATGCATATGGCGGAGCATAAGTACAGACCTATTGAAAACTAATGATAATGGTAAGATGTCAGTCCTAACTTTGTGAGATCTGTCAGCAGTATGAGGTACTTTAAATAAGGCATGGGCAAGATTTAATAATATAGTAAGGGCCAGTTTTGAAAAATGTGAGGATGCAGAGAGCCGGATACTCTCATGTGGTATTAAATGACTTTATTTGATGTCGATGGTTAAAGACTAAGTTTTTGTGTAATTGGGGGAGGGGTTTGGGGGTGAATATATTTATATTATTATTTTGATATGTAATTATTTTTTTAAAAACCCCAGGGACCAGCCAAAATAGCTTGGTGAGTCGGGTGGGGTCTGCGAGTCGCAGGTTGGCGGTTACTTTTGGCTTGTCGGGCACAGTTTCATATTGTCTTAAGTCCGATATTTTGTACCGTATCCAGTCAGTGCTAATTAATGTTCACTTATTCAAGCTATTCAAGTAAATTTACACTAAATTTGATGTCCTTTAGGGATCTTCATTAGGGCCCGTTTCGCACACCGTGTACACCCAGTCAGATAATCATAAAACATCACATACAGTATCATACGTATGCAAAATGATGATACTCAGCTATATAAATCTGCTTTCCCAATAGAAGTGACACAGCTAGTATAGAGGAAGTTCAAAAGCGTGTTCAGCTGATTGAATCTCGAATTTGTACAAACAAATTATAATTCGACCATGATAAGACTGAGATATTGGCTTGTATCATTGAGGCCAAAGGTTAAGTTTCTTGAATTAATTCATGTCAGTCTTGGCAGAGACATTATTTCCACCAGCCACGTCATAAATTAAAAAAAAAAAACGGGGTACCATTCTGGATAGTACACCCGATGGAATACCATATTAATCATATTTCAAAAGTCGCCTATTTAGAACTGAAAATGATTGCCCAACTACAACGCCATCAGCCTACTAATGCCACAAATCTCTAGTGTCAGCTTTTATTAATTCCAGGCTGGATTGTTCAACTTACGACTTGCAGACCTTCCCAGTGATAAACTAGGAAGTTCAGAACATCCCTGCTCCTTTCCTATATATTTTTTGGGGGGGGGGGGGTCAAAGAGTCCATGGCGCACTCAAATCTGTCTTTGAAAATTATTTTGTTTTTTCTATCCGTAGGTAGGTGACTCTTGATGTGGTCAACCCAGAGTTTGGATCATCTGACAATGTAAAAAAAAGAAAGAAAGAAAGAAGGTCACTGAATGTTTCACTTTGGTTTTCCAGTTCATTTTATTGTCATTAAAGGTGTTGACTTTACATGCTTTTGTTGTTTCTTATCAATTCTGATATCACTAACTGGCGAACGTGCTTTCGGTGAATCGAACTGCTTGCTCCAGTCATGGACTTTCCAAAATGTCTTGATGTAAGTACGGCACTTAATAAAATTATTATGTTCATGTACGGGTTTAACTCAAAACCTAAATATATTTGTAGTTACTATTTATCGGTTGTAAAACATAACATTACGTCAGTCAATCTCCCATTGTGTCCACGCCCAAGGGATACAAACCACATACAGCACAATTACTAAGACGTCAAGATTTATAATGGAACATAACTTATAAAATACGATACTATTACTAAGACGATATAGTTTATTTCCCCTTTACTCAAATAATGCGACAAAACTAAGAAAACAGAATGCTGTTCATTAGTCAGCCAACCAGGTGTATCTCACATCGTTGAAACCACCGAACGTGATCAAGAAAACACCAAGAAAACGCATAATCCAGCTCGCGTATCATTCTGTTTGGCTGTGGAATATTCTGCATAATTGTCGACTTATCTGTCTGTTAATCTGCATGTAAGTATGTCTGCCTGCAGCTTAATCTGTCTGTCTGTCTGTGTGATTATCTTTCTTCACATGTCGTTTCAAATGGCCTTACAAGATTTTATCATGACAAAATGTTTAATCTTTTTCTTTTATCGGGGTGAATCAAAAAGGGATGGTAACGGGACACATTGGTCTAGAGTCAAAGGGTTCATCTTTCATGCCGAAGGTACCAGGTTCTATCCCGGCGGGTGCTGGCATGTTTGCATTTTTTGGGAAAAATTCCTCTCCCTGATTACATGGAAGGTGGAGTCGAGCACTTAATTTTCTCGGGTAAAGAAGAAACACTCGGATGGCGCATGTGTACGTTGCACACCTCAAAGATACCTTGACAGTTCAAAGTCTAGAAGAGCCGGCCCGCGCGACATTTAAGAAAACTAATCTCTAGCACCCATCCACCCCATCCCACCTCCACCCTCTCCTCAAACAAGTATACAAAATACAAATACAAATACAACAACAGTAAAAAATAAAAAATAATACCAGAACAAAATTTAAAAAAAACAACAACAAGAAAAGCAGAGGTGTAAATGCTAGGAGCAGCAGGGGAGCAGCAGGGGATCAGCAGGGGATCAGCAGGGGATCAGCAGGGATCTTCCGAAAACAGAGACCTCAACACAAGTCAAAAAGAGAAGGTGATGAGGGAAGAGGAGAGACTGATGGTGGCGAAAGAGGACATAAGGTTGATAGTGGCACTGGAAGAAAAGAAACTGATAGAGATAAGAAAAGGAGATAAAATTGTTGAGAGGCACAGAAGTGATATTGTTGGTGGAAGAAAAGAAGCGGTGAATTTTGAGGCAAAGGAGGGAGAGATTGATAAAGGAAGAAGAAATTAAAGGTGAAAAAAAAAGGAAAGGGAAATACGCGAAGAAGATTTTTTCACTCACCGATGCTAATGATAATACCTAATAATACATAGCATTTATATAGCGCTTCATCCCGTTATCAACCAGGCTGTAAGTGCTTTACAAGATTTATACCATATAGATCACAGACCCAATACACAGGCATACTCAAGAAACTAGATGGACATTCACAGCGCAAAAAGATGACTCTTCAGCTCATGATTAAAAGTTATAAAATTCTCAGTCTATCTCGAGGACAGAGGTAGAGAATTCCAAAATCTGAGGCCTTTGATAAGAAAAAAATATTCACCCATAGTCTTAATGAACATCTCAGGAATTTTAAACTTTTGACTGCCTGCAGATGATCTAAGATGCCGTGATGGTACATAGGGAGTCAAAAGATCAGTTAAATAAGTTGGTGCGTTTTTGTACATACATGATTTTGTGACACAAGGTAGCCAGCGTATATGGCCGGTAGCCAGTGCAAAGCTTTGCGGTAGGGGTGATGCATTGATCTTTTCCTTTTCCTAGAGGATTCATCGTGCTGCATTATTGTGTACTATTTACAGGGGGTTACTAAATACAATGTACACGCTTTAACTGTTTTTGGTAGGAAAGAGGTGGGAAATGTCCTTAATGCCGAAATATTCATAACATACAGTATAATAAAGGCTGGCATTTCAGATATGATTGCTGATTGCAAGTCTGATGTATGTAAGAGTTATTTTAGTGACGAGTGTTGGCATGAAAGCTCTGGTGGCAGCCAAGCAAAGAAGGTTTTGTCCCATACATGACCAAATAGGAAGTGGGAGGCTGAGTGTGTGGTAGATGTTACCAATAGTTTCATTTTGTTTGTGTGAGCCTGAGAGACACCAATAATTTAGAGAATGTACACTTACACGTTCAGGGCATGTGGGTTTAAAATCTACAAGTACTTAATTGTGACTTTTACGTTCATAAAATTTGATTTTTTTAAAAAAAATCAAATTTTCTATGAATGTAAAATAAAGTGCTTAAAACCCATTAAATTCATAAAGAAGCTGGTAATGTGCAGCACTGTCTTTCGCATTCAATGCCATTTTGTACGGCTTCTCCACTTATGAATAAAGTGAGGAAAACACCTTTTTATTTTATTCATCCTCACCAGACAATATACTGCTGGACAAAGTTTGCTTGCAGTGTTGTATGGAGATGAAGGGGAGTGTATGTTACACATTTCACGCAGTGCTAGGGTTATATAGTGTAGTAGAGGCTGGCCTCTACCATGTCTCTGTTGTTGTTGTTACAAATTTAAAGTACATGACCCAAGATCTGAAATGCAAGGAAGGGGGACATTATTTTCAATTTGTTACTCTGAGTCTGATAATATCTGAATCTATAAAAGTTTCACAGCCAGTTTACGTTATGAATATTGTCACGTTAACGGACCTTAACAGTTGGTGAACTTGATCTTCAGGAGAGCGAGTTGAATGTTTTTTATGTAGGTACATTTTATTTGGTTCTTGACCTCAAAATGTAAGTCAAGCAGCCTTTGGTTTGGACCAGTTTTCCTTGAGGCCTGCATCACAGAGAATCTGCTGAGCCGAATACATGTAACTTCCCTTTATATCACAATGGGAAACTAATTCTTTTATATGAGAAATACTGTTCTATTTGCACTGAGGGAGCTGTGACTTGTATTGAATTTTCCAAAAGCTGACGGACATCTTTTCAATTGGTTTGTTTGATTCTTTTGTGTAATTGTGAACTGCGGTGTCATTTGTATTGAGACTATCCCAAAACTTTGGTGAACTCCAAATTGTTAATTTTTACAGAATTCTTTGTTTGTTTGAAGTTGAGAGATACTTGTTTGCGCGGATTTTCTTGTCTAGCCCATTTTAACAGTTGGAATGGAATTTAAAAAATGTGTGAAATGGACAGTTCAAATGGCTGAATATCTTTCACTGTAAATTAGTTTCTTGAGTCCGTATTTTTTTTTCAACCCACTGTATAAGTCTACTCTTGAACTTGAACAACATTAGAATGTGGTATTATTGAGAAATGTAGCCTATATCCAGGGTTCATGTCAAGTAATTTGTCATTTCATGCATTTAAGTCTGCTTTGTTACGTAGTACAGCGTGTTTAACTCCTTGCATCAAAAACGTCAAGGGAATATCCATGAAGCCAGAACCATAATAAAAAATGGTTTTATTTATCTTTGTAAAATATCTGGAATGTATAGGAGGGGTTATATGGGTACATCGATATGAGAGAGCATTAGATTTGCTGCTAACACCTCTCTCTCTCTCTCTCTCTCTCTCTCTCTCTAGCTCTCTCTCATTCTCGCTATTGCCCCCACCCTGGACAGAACATAAATAAAACTCGCCTCATTAAGAAAAGTATCAGCAAGGTCTATTTCAAGTCACATTGTGATATGTCGCAGGTTTAACTTGATATGTCGTGTCAAAAGAGCAGGGAAATATTTTCACAACGTATTTTGAAAATATATGATGGCCAAATTTTACGACACATCGTGTAAAAACCAGGAAATGAACTCTCAGAATACGTGGAATAAAACTGCAGGAACGGAGTGTTAACGACGTCGTGAAAATAACCCCTTCATTCAGATACTGAGTGTTTGTAAGGCGGGCAGTTGTTACACCCGTGGGCGAACATAGTCATTTATTCATTGTGTCGCGGATGCACCGTCGCCTCAACCAAAACTATACAAACAAACAGTCCAGGATTGGAGCGAGTAAATGCAATTCACAGAAAGCACATTCACCAGTTAGTGATATCAGAATAGATAAGAGAACAACAAGCGTATGTAAAGTGGACAACTTTAATGGCAATAAAATTAAATTAGTGCCGAATGAACTGAAAAATCAAAAGAGAAACATTGGGTAACTTTAGTGTTTTTCAGATGATCCGAAATCTGGGTTGTCCACATCGTGAGTCATGCACCTGTGGATAGAAAAGACAAAAAAATATTACCAAGACAGATTTGAGTGTCCCATAGCCCCTTAAAAAAAATATTAAAGGAACAGGGTTGTTCTGAACTCGTGGGAACTTGTTTAGTTTATCAGTTGGTATGTCCGCTAGTAGTGAGTTACAATGATCCAGCCTGGAATAATTGAAAGCTAACACTAGAGTTTTTATGTTTTTTTTGTAACATTAGCAGTTAGTTAGAGTTTTATTTGGGGAATCCTTTTCAATTCTAACAGGGCGACGTTTGCTTGATTACTATGGTGTTCCATTGTGTGCTGTCCAAAATGATACACAGTTTTTTGTTGTTTCTTTGTTTTGTTGTTGTTGTTGCTTTTATATATATTACTAGCTGAGTTACCCGGCCCTGCCCGGGAGAAATATCTTTATCTAGAAAACAACATGCACAATTCGCACACAGATTATGTAGATTTAGGTAGAAAACAACTCACAACTGACACAGTAACACCCGCATGGCCCGTGCATAAGGCAGACGGCACAGAAACTCATGCCTTCATACTTTGAAACGCAACCGGAAGTTTAAAGTCGAAACAAAACAAAGGCAGGAGGGAGGCCATCATTGTTGAGGAGAAAGCATTATTCGATGTTTTTAGGCCTATTTTCATTTATTACAAAATTACGATACTTCGCTTTCATGTCAAAGGAATAGACATAGTAGCAAAAAGAAATATCTTTCACATGTAATTTTTTCAGGTCTGGGCATTTCTTCCTCGCAGCAGTGAATTTTTTTTCCTTGCTGTTTTTTTTATATAGATAGATAGATATATGACATTATTTATGGTAATGATGCCTCCATCAAGATTGACTTGAACTAATTCAAGAAACGTAACCTTTGTCTCAGTGTCACATGCAATTGGCTCAGTACCATCTTCGTTAAATTATAAAGTGAAACTTCTGTTAGGGAAACAGATTTATATAGCTGAGTATCTCCTGCACACTAATTAATTACGATATCGCATATGATGTTGGTTGATGATCTGACTGGGCGTGCATGCTGTACGAAACGGGCCTCATACGGATCCCCGAAGAACACCAAATTGTAATGTAAATTTACTTGAATAGCTTGAATAAGTGAACATTAATTTGCACTGACTGGCTACGATACGAAATGTCTGACTTCAACCAGCTTAAAACTGTGCCGAACAGGCCAAACGTAACTGGCAAGCTCTTGGGCAGGACATCATGATCTAGACGAGACATGGGCGATCTATGGCCCGAGGGACCTATCCAACTCGCCAAGCTATTTTGGCCGGCCCTGGGGTTGATGGAAAATAATTACACACCAATCTTTGGGCTGTTAAAAAAAAAAAATTGTATCCCTCTTCCCCCTATCCCAACCCCTGCCCAAACCACAGAAGAATTTTTTTCTTTAAAAATCAACACCAAAATAAATATTGTATCATTTAATACCAGGTGAGACTAACCGGCTATCTCCATCCTCACATCTCCACAAGTCTGGCCCTCACTATATTTATGAAAAGTGGCCCATGCATGATTTAAAGTGCCTCATGTTGCTGACCGATCTAACAAAGTTAGGACTGACATCTTACCATTATCAGCCGTTTTCAATAGGTCTGTACAGGTGCTCCGCCATAATTGCTTGCCCTGTAGGTAAGACATTGTAGACACAATGCGATACTACTGTCAAGTGAGGCCACAGACAGAATTTCAAATCTGCAGATTTCCCTATTTTGTTCTACTTCAATATTAACAATGCTATGAAAGTCAATGTAATCAACATTAATTTATTAAGGACAGCGGATCTCAAGTGGGGGGAGGGGGAGGGTTCATTTGGCTCCTTGGGGAGGAGTTGCAAATCTAAGGGGAGAAATTTCAGTCAAGGGAGAAACTACAAAGAAACTACAGAGAAGGGAAATACTTTGTATTCTCTGTATTGTCAAATGAAATAATGTCCATACACAGCTATAAGAATGGCCCTCACTCCCTTATTCCCTCACTCACTCACCCACTCACTCACTCATTCCCTCTCACTCACTCACTCACTCACTCACCCACTCATTCCATCCCTCCCTCACTCACTCACTCACTCACTCACTCACTCACTCACTCATTCATTCACGTACTCACTCAATCACTCACATGTAGATAGCATAGATAATGGGTACTCACGGAGGATCATATATACACACTGTGTAGTTGGGAAGAGCAGGACAGTGAGCAATAGCGCAGCCAAGTCTTTGTGTACGACTCGATAACATCTGTGGGAGCAAACAAAACGAGGAGGTCAGGTACGTGTTTAACACATTTAATTTCTGAGATTCTCCGTCATTTCTAATTTCATCTCGATCTTTTTCTTTCACTCCTTCATCGGGAGCAATAAAAGTGTAAATGTTCCTCTGTTTTCAGTTGATTTATAGTAAGATACAAGCTAAGAATATTGAGAGTAATGTATTCCCTCGCCAGTCATACCTATAATGTCTACAAGCACTAATCACACTTGAAATGTCCTCATCCACTGGTCCTATTTGTCATATCCACATTCACCAGCCATACATAAAATGTCTGCATTCGCAAACCATACCTGAAATGTCCATATTCACCAAACATACTGGAAATGTCCACATTCACTAATTATGCATGAAATGTTCACATTCAATAGCCATATCTGAAAGGTCCATATTCACAAGCTATACCTAACATGTCCACATTCAGTAGCCGTACCTGCATATAAGCATTAAATCCACCAGCCTTGCATGACCAGTCCACATCACGTTTAGCTAGGATTGATCCCTCATCTACCCAGAGTTTGACATGGTCAGTGGCAATTTGGGCGTAATTGGTGCTCTTTGCTGGAAAGTGAAGAATTTAAGTCTTGAAGTTGGATCAGCATTCACAAAGAAGCATTTTTCTTTCAAAAATAAGATAGCATTCATTGTGCAACTTCAGTGGGTTGCAGTCGCGTCGCCGTCGTGTCTCTGCTTTTTAAAAGGAAGGAATGAATGGAAAGGCACACCGATGAGACACTTGAGCTTATTGCAGAGTGAACGGAATCATGGCGATAAGGCCAGGACTGGAAACGACAGCAAGTGAGATGTGGGCAGGCGCCTAGGCTAAGCATGAAGAGAGAGACAAGGACCAGCCCCCCCCCCCCCCCGAAGCTGTGATCAGTTGCCGGTGGACGCTTCTGTTAGAGTCTCCTTCTGCCCTATCATTCGGTTCTACTTTGTCTCTTGCCTTTCCGTTTCTCAGCCCAACGCCGCCATTATCCTGTCATTGTCCTTTGTCCAAACTCAAACTCAAACCCCAAACTCCAAGCTGCACACACTTAAATAAAGACAAATTATCCCCCGTGTTTAAAAAGTGGAGTTCCTTCATCTTGGTTTCTTGAGAGGGTCATGGGGTACAGTAACGTGAATCTAAGTGTGTTAGCTGCGCAAAGCATTTAGTCTGAAGTGGTCACATTACGTCACAGATGTGTAAAGGGCTGGATTAACCATTAAGCAAGAAAAGCACGGGCTTAAGGCTTCAAAAGAAGGGGACACCACTGACATTTTTTATTGCCGCATTTACCTGGACCATAGGGCGCACAGCTGCAAAATCGAGATCAGGCTCCACAAAACGGGGACCCCAGAGTATATGAAAAAAATGAATGAGTTTTGCTGGCGTATAAGACTCGCTTTTTAAAAAAGTATTTATTTCGAAATGTACAATATTAAAAAAAAATTGCCCCGCTCTATTTTTGTACATACTTTGAATGACATAATTATTATACAGTATATAGGGACACCACGATCCTTTAAGTTTAGTACTATAGAGTTTCTAAAGGTCTTGATCCAGCCCTGGATGCGTATATAACAACACACCACACGATATTATAGAATACTGATTTACATGTTCATCGCGCCAACTACGATCTTCGGCTGAGACAAAATTAAAAGCCCCTACTGTGTTTCTTACATCACTTAGTGAATGGTCATTAATTATTTTTATGTACCGAAGACCTGGAATTCGTTGCCTCAAACCTTAAGAATTGTACAAAATAATGAAATGTTGTAGGAATATCTTAAAAAACGCATTTTCAATTGACGAAATGCAACAATATCTGTTTCTGAACATTGTCACAAGTGACGAGCAGCTAATTGTGGTCGAGGGGAAATAATCCAATTAATAGAATTGCACCTAGAGAATTAAAATCATGTCCATTTAATGGATGTGCTTTCACTTAGAAAGAGGTAACTAATCAGGAGCCCAGCAGTGGTCAGGGCTAGAGTATAATTATTATCCACTGCGGCACGGGTTCTCGCTAATGTTAGATGGAGCGCCTGCCCATGAAAACGTTCAGTCCTTTTGGGGAGAGGTTTTCGACGAGACAGAAAACTGAAATGGGGCAATATGCACTAGAGCTGGCAATGACATTGATGACCAGCTAGACCATGGCACTAAATATCCAAAGCTATTGAAGGATTTCTGGCTGATTGAATCAGCCAGACAATGGTAATTATCGAGGCAGAAATTTAAGCCAGAGAGGTCTCGTGGGGAGACAGATCTACTCCACGAGAACTATGAGACGCAGTTTCCATCTAACGAAGGGAGAGAACATCGTCTTTCGGGAGAAGTTCTATTTTGAACGTGTGATCTAGTGTTATAATCTAGTGTTATAAAATATAACTGTAACTTGAATTGTTTGGGTGAGTCTAGGAGTTACCAGCTCATCCCAGAGTTATGTCTAAAGTCTATCCCATGTGAGGGTAACTCCTTAATAGTAAGAGTGGTTTGAAAGTATACATCTAACTGTGCCGACGTCACCTTGGTGAGCCAGGCCAGCTGTAAACTGCGAATTGTTTATGACTTAAAGTATCTGAAATATTCTGATGCCTCCATAGACTATGTGAAATATAGAATTGCTTGTGTAATACAGTATACAGTTCAGCCCTTGGCAATAGGGATCATTCAGTTAGTTAACATAGTTAGACTTATTAGGAATTACTATTATTACTGTTGTTCATGATATTGTTTTTACATTTATTATATATGTATATTGTAACTGTTCCATCATTACATCGTGGTCCAGGCCCTGCAACCCTGACCTAAAAGTTACACATTTTGTTATTTAGTGATTAGTATGCTCGGGAGGTGGGGTTTAGTTATTTCTTAGAATCTAAAATGCAGTCGAATAAATAAGCCATCCAAATTCTAAACAAACCAACTCCTGACATCACACATTTTAGTATGTTCTTGTATTTTTGTGAATTGAGTGTGAGTAGTAGAATGACTGTGAAGCGCTTAGAGCTTATATCACGGGATGAAGCGCTAAAAATTATAAATGTTGCTTATTATCAATATTATTATTAAAATAATTAATGTAGTTTTTAAGATAAAACGTCACCATTTTCATTTAATTCCTTTTACATTTATGCAGTTTGCGAGGCTGACTTTATAGCATGCTGAATCTGTGTGACAAACGTGTCTGTTTGTCTGTCTGTCGTCCGGTCTGCCTGTGCATCTGTCGGTATGCAGTCTGTCTGTCCGTCTGTCTGTCTGACTGTCTGCCTGCCTTCCTGTCTGCCTGCCTGCCTGTCTATCTGTCTGAATATTTTGACATAAAATATCCTTCATTGTTAGCAAGAGTGTTTTACAGTCGCTCAGTGGTGGAATGATAACAACAACCACTTAAATTTAGAGAAGCGTATTAGTGGAGAGTGTTATTTCTGTGCCTTCAGGGATTTCAGTACGGCACTATTATACTGTTATAATTATGTCCTACATGTGCTCAAGAATCTGCCTTTATATTTATTTTCTCCTCACTTTAAATGTTTACTTTTCTCGCCCTCCATCTGTCTGTTTGTCTGTCTCTCTGTTTGTCTGTCTGTCTGTCTGTCTGTCTGTAAGTTGTCCCCGCTTACGTGAAGATGTGGCTATATTTTCCCCATATGGGCCGTCACTGTGTGCCCAGGAACATTTGGCAGCTTGATCACGGGCGTAGTTTTCTAGCTTAGTGTCCCAGGTCTGTGGAGATCACAATTATGCCTGATATTAATAATCAATACCACTATTGTCAGGGGAAAATTAAACGTTTTTGAATTGCAAATGCTTATCTTAGGAATTTGTCTTTGGACTTCGTATTGAACTGGAAACCATAAACAAATATATCTGGACATTTGATTCCGCTGACCACGACAGGAAAGCACAGAAAACAGAGCCTGTTTAAAAGGCCAATGTCAGTGGTTAATGTTGAAGCAATGCTATTGAACATCGCACTTTTAAACATCAGGCATGCCATACATGATAAACTTTCCATAAAAGCTGCCGTTCTCACAAGGAGGAGATATATTACCAATTATACAGCCACAATGAAATCATTTCTGTCTGTGGAAGATTGAAGTTATTGAAAATCCAAATCACTTCATGTTCAATATTATTTCATTAATTGACTATGATATAATGCTATTGAAAATGAACACAAAGAAATCAATCCGCAGATCTAACCCTTATGTCACTATTCTGTGATGATTAGGTCGAACTTCTTGAGGGTTCAATTTCGTTATAAGTAAAATTTTCTGTTCGCTACGGCGCGTATCATTTCATGTTCAGCAAAAAACTGCTAACTTTTTATCCAGTTCATGACGAATGCTCTGACATACCAGGGCTGGGATTCCATACATGTTCCTCTGTTCGTTGTGACCGTCGAGAAACACTTTCCTTGTGGCAGCATTCAGAGTGACTGATGTAACAGCCACTTGACCGCTGGCCATACCGATGAGACACAGGGCGGCAAACATAAGCGTTGTCATGGTGACTCTGAGATAAAAGATTGTTTTACTCGGACGGAAAGCAAAGAATTATTATATAGGCTACTAGTCAGATCGTTCACAATACAGGTTGTCTCAAAAATGTATACACACACTTTAAATATTTATCAATGCGATGTGATTTATAATTTAAATAAAAGAGGACAGATGTGCAACTATTGAGTTATCGCATGTTCAATTTGATTGACCTTCTACGCCAGGAGCACAGATGACGATGTTCAGTAGAGCTGCAAACAGCATTAAGATCTATATTCGTGTATACATTTTTCCAGAAGCCCTGTGAGATCTGCTTATTTATGGTACTTGGGAACTCGTTTGTATGGTTGAAAATGGACAAGAATAAGACAGTACAAGGAATGAAACCCTTAAGTTCCGTGCTTTTTCCCTGGGAGCAATCAGAAAAGTAAAAAGCATTTGCAGTAACAAATTATATTTGCTCTGTTTTCAAACGGCAATTAAAGAAAAACAAAGAAAAAAGTTGCTAGCCTTATGACACGTTATTGACAGTCGTAGCTAAACATAATCACGTTTAATAAAGTTGAACCCGCTCACCACCAGGGGTACCCCAAAAAATATAATGAGCTGGGGTTAAAAAAAAAAAACGGCATTGTCTGAGTAAATTATTGCACAACAACAGTGACACTTTCACTGTGCTCAAGAACTACAACAACAACAGCACCTGGACACAAAGCAAGACAAACGTGGACTGGAGAAGATATTCAGTATTCATTTGAAAAACAGCGTTTTTTGGCATGGCACTGTTTTATTTTTAAGTAATATGAAAGGGAAAAATGTTTCCAAAGATTAAGACAGGCATATTAGAGAAGAAATGATATTATGAAAACATAGCACGACAGCTCTAGCATTGGTTTTACTTACAGTATGGAGATCCCTAGATGGTTGTGACAGATATCCAAGAACCTTACACTATTTGTAGGGACATTCTAAGCCAAGGTTTGAGTTGTGAATCATCATCTGAATCTATAAGTGGCATAAGTCAACCTCGCATTTTTTTGTTGTTGTTGTTGTTATCATTATTCTCAGTTCCTATTGTGATTTACTATAATTATAGTGGGCGGATATAAATGTAGGAAAACTTTATTACAAATGCCAGTCAGTTACTTGTACAAATATTTACATTCACGCCAAAGATACAGAAATATAAAAACGTGAGTGAAACAATGCAAGAAGAAAAGAGATTATCGATATTATGGAGTACAGTGTGTGTGTGTATGTGTGGGTGTCTTTGGTTTCCAGCAATTATTGCGAAATCACTTTCAGCTTGTTCGATCCAGCTGCAATCTGAGCTTGTGCCCTACGTTAGTTGGCATTGCGAAATAAGGGTCAAACAAAAGAAAAATCCTCCCCAAACTCCCCCATCACCAAATTCAGTTCAGAGCGGGACTAGATAACTTGTATTGAGCAGTTTCATGAATGGCGGAGGGGAGGGTTTGAGTTGGGGTGTTACGGCGCGTCGGCACGATAACGGCCACTTTTCGCTTTTCACGGTCTATTTAGGTACTGCACATGTATAATTATGTTCCGTCTTTAGAATTTCGAGGGGAGGGGAGGGCGATTACTGACCTTGATTAATTTCCCCATACTCAGCTACCCTTCCATTGGTCGCGGCGGCTAATGTCCCCCAAAATTCGTTGGCTAATAATGTTGATGATCACTATCATGATCACTGCGAATTTGCACAGTTAGCAGCCACTGACAATAAGGATAATTCTCTGCTAAAAAAAAAAAAACAAAATACAAAAAATTACAACCCAAAGACGGAATGGACATCTCATGGATGAATGTTTTCCAGGGGACATTTGTCAGTTCATGATGCAATTAGACAATTTGATCATATGTATATGAGATTGTCAGAGTTGCCTGGGATAAGCCTCCTTGCATGCGCCCTCTCTCTATCTATCTATCTATCTATCTATCTATATAGCTGTCTGTCTATCTATATATCTATCTGTTTATCTACATATCTGTCTGTCTGTCTGTCTGTCTGTATATCTTTCTCTCTTTGCGATAAACAGCAATATGTTGCCTTACGACCTCCTGTTGTTTTTTTTAATCGAAACAAAAAAAGTTGTGTGGAAAAATTGACACCTTCGCACTTTTTTTTTTTTGAGGGTTGAATTCTAATCTGAGTATCAGCTGTAACCTGTATACACATTTTGAATGTACATACTACATTTGGCGGTTTGAAAATGCTTGCCAGTACAGGTAGACCTACAGAATGGAAGTTTTAGTGCAAAATGTTTCTTCGGCCGTCCTCTGTTGTATTTGAAACAGCTGTGCAGCACTGGATTGGCTGAGGGAAAGTGTTCCACTTTATGTGCGGTGACTCGACCCCCCCCCCCCCTCCCCAGCTCCTCCAAACTTACTTTAGAATTTGAAGGTATTTGGCAATAACTGTTTGAACAGGTGTAACGAACTCACTTGCCATCCGTTCACAGGGATGTCCTCCTTCTTTCATAGTCACGCGTAATGCTGACCCAGAATATATCTCTCAGATAGGAGGGCTAGTGTGATTATTGTGTTACTGACCGATCATAATCAGTGGCTCAAACCAAAGACTCCAAGATAACTATATTCGAATTGCAAGTGTTGACATTTGTTCTGCAAAATCATTTCAGCAAGATGTTTGGGAAATTTCCCATAAAAATCACGCAATAACAAACACTTTCCAGTGGAACATTCTTTCACCTGCTACTGGTTTCAAATACCCCTCCCTAACCACCACCCATTCATACATGAAGTCAGACACCTCTCTCCTCACCCCCTTTTACTCATCCCCATTGTAATTATTCACAACAACAGATTTTTGAACTAGTAACAGGAATAAACGGGACTTAGACAAAAATGGGAAGTTGCAAGTCCCAAAATGGCACACTTGAAACGGCCTCTTTTTGTGAACTTTTGTTGACAGACTAAGGAGAAATTCAAGGTTAAATATTTCCCCACTCAGCAGGGCCCCGCTGTCCTGTGACGTGTGGACGTGAGTAAGTTTGCTCGTGACGTCACCGCGAGAGAAACTAGTTTTCCTTCAATTATTGGCCAGCATTTCTATATCATCAACCCTCTATACGAACCCCGGGGGGGGGGGGGGGGCAAAGCCAGAGAAAGTGACAAGGACCAACCTAACACCGCGGTCATCAAGAGAACATTCAACATGACAGTCACGACATTTTTCTGTTTTGACCATCTCTGCTCCAACTGCACATTTCTAGATTACCCAAAAGCCAGAGAATAACATGAAGGAAACAGAAAAATACAGAAGATCCCATTTGGCCTCCGTAATTCACCTCAACAAGACACTTAAGCTAGATGTGTGCCAGACTCCACTAAGGTCCTTTACCATGTCACTTCATGTGTGCCCGTTATTGAGTTTATTGAGTTGTGTTATATTATTTATGTAATGATGCGTAATATGTGTACCATGTATATACTCTTAAACCCTGAGTGAAAGAGAATATCCCCAAGGGATAGAAAAGTGACTGTCATCTGATCTCATCTTAATGAAACATTTACACACATACAAGGTTTTATAATTAATTGAAAGGTATAGCGGTGTACTAAAAAAAAAAAATACTGGCACTCACTAGCCAGTTCTAACAACTCTACTCCTGGGATGTCTACCGATTTAGAATTCTCAGTATGACTTCCCCTTTTCGCGTAATTTTACAATAATTTTCTTTTTAGTAACACCCAACTCCTTCAGTCCTTCCATTATTGATTTCATAGCTAAACATTTGTTTTGAGGCCATTGTTTTGGGACTGAGTTTTGGTACATGATTGACCTTTTTGGCTTTCATCATGTTTTTGTTTCATTTCAGTCATGAGTTTAAAGTACCCGGCAGTTGTGTGGAAAACCCATGTAAAAAAAAACAAAAAAAAAACAACGATGTGAAATTCAATATTCATTATTTTGACGTTACTTTTTGCTCGGTTTGACTGGGCCATCTCACTCCAAGCCTTCAAAAGTACAGACCAAAACTGGATAATATTGATCATTAGAAGTTATGGTGTTCAGTTTTGATTTTAGTTTGTTGACATTACGACCTGCAGGTTGCCTGGCCACGAACGAGTTGTGTCATGTTTATGTCATTGTTTTGGTGAGAGTTCCGACTACCAAGCCGGCTAATGAGACATGCATTTTCATTGGCGGAGGGAGACAGAAATGTAACTATATTTCTAGATTAGACACACACACACAGACACACAAGTGTTGGTATGTAACGTTCATACTCATTTATAATGTAGATAACACCTGCTGTTCATCAACCAAAATGAAACATTCACACGCGCACGCATACATACAAAGAGTTTTAAAAAAACAACACAAAAACACGTATTTCCCCCCCCCCCCGCCCCCACCGAGCGACCCTGTCCTCAAAATGCATAAAAAATCCACAAAAATGTTCACAAAAAAATGACAAGTGAGAACAACGGATGTTTTTGGCAGTGGAAATACACCGATTTACTACTTAGTGACAACCATTATTATGAAATGCTGTATATAAGACAAAATTAAATTATTTTCATTCCACGTTAAATACATGAACAGGATCAGGGTTACAATAACAGACAGTGCTGTGGCTGGTACGGGGGAACTTATATTGACATCATTATTATGTAGTCTGTTGTTACTTGTACGTACGAAATCCAAGCGTTTCGCTCCAGGGGCGCAAAGGTGAACGTACCTATCCCTAATCTCGTCCTTATCCTCCACTCTAACTCTTATCTAATCCCTAACCCTGCCTCTTAGTCTTACCCTAAACAAAAGAAAATCTGAAAGAATAATTAATTAAGGCTGTTGTTTGGAGCATATTTCGGGTGCGGGGTGGGGGTGGGGGGGGGTCTTGCTCTGGAGTAACAAAAGTCTTTAAAATACGTAACACTAGCACTTTGGATACGTAGGTACTGGTGACAACAATCTAATACGTAACAATTATTTTCCGACCCGAGGGATTTTAACCTTACAATCCCCAGGTGGTTAGTTCACCTACATCCGAGTCATCAGTGCCAAGTTCAGAGCAGACTAAATGATTTCTTTTGATGCAACACATCAGTTTTATGTCATTTTTAATGTGCACTCACAACATATTAAACATACTACTGTACGCTAACAGCATCTTGATATTTAACAATAACTCGCCTTGTATATTATAAAAGGCATTCTGAAATCCTTGTAAACATTCATTATTCCAAAATAGTGCGAGAAGGCACTGTTCCGAAACGCAAGCAAACTTCTCTCCTGGATCCAATCCTCCGTGACACATCAACTCCCTTATAATAATGCTGACGTAAAGTGACCATCATTGTATATTTATATTTTTGATAATAGGTATTTGTGTGCCTTTTCCCAATAGATCTTTAACTTCACTTTTAACTGATCTTATCTATAGACATCTGAGGGCTGAAAGATAGCTCAAAGAGAGGGAATGAAAAAAAAATAAAAGGTGAGAGGCAGAAAATGGCCGTTATCGTGCTGGCGCGCAGTTAAACCCAAACTCAGACTCAAACTATTTCTAGTTTCAAGTCGAAAAGAAAACGAAAAAAAAGTTCAATAAGAATAACAACAGCAACCACAATAAATTTAGTTATATTACGATGAACATTATTTTGCCTTGTAATTTTAAGGTACGCCCACTTTTCTGAAATGAAATAGTTGGAAGGTTCTGCCTTTTGCGACAGGGACTAATTTGTAGACGACCACATTATGACTTTCCTTGAAAGTTATGAAGTGTCACTCCTACTAATGGAATTTTACAGTGGCAAGTCTAGTTAGACCACGGTGTTGGGCCGCATGGTATTTAACAAAAAAAGACAACAACATTATTTAAGCTTCGGTTTTCAGAATTTTGGAAAAGAAAAAGAAAGTCCAGTTAAAATCTTTGACCAAACAGCCCTCGAAATGCAGCTCGAAAGTTCACACATATACGTTTCTAATTAATATAAAATGAAGAACAAAAGGAAGGAAGGTGCAATGCACTAAATTACAAAACAAATCAGCATTATTCAGTTACCTGAAAACTATCCGGAAATGAACTGTTTAAATTTGCTCCAACAAGGTTAATCATCCAAGGAAACTTTTGTCCAAGATAAGTTTTAAAATCAGCTTTATTTTGTTTTATATTATTGTCGTATTTTCTATCGCCCTCATTATATTTTTTAAAATCTTACACATAGCACAAAGAAAAGTGATGAACGGTTGGCTGGTAAGTAATCAAATTTCAGGAAATCGGTCTAGTGCTTGAAAGAGGAACACTTCAAGTGTCTTTATAAACTGATTAAGATATAGTATGGCTATGGAGATATTATGTCACTATCTACTTAATATGGACTAAACCATGATTCCCCAAAATCCGAGTTAGGTGCAGACTGCAACTCAACAACCATGCATTAGTTTCCCTCTGTTCCACAAATCTCCTGTCAATATACCCCTCCAGCCTCGGCTCTTCCACCCTGTTCCTTCACCCACCCACCCCCACCCCCATCTTTCATATTCAAATCTTTTATTGTTCGATTGTTTTATCTGTTCAGTTTTCCAATTGTTCTGTTTTCGTTTTTTCCTTGAAAAAGGCTGTTTCGAAATTTAGTTTGCGTTTCGTTCAATCGTTTGGGTATTATTTCTTACGCGAGGCTTTCCGACATACGACTTTTTCTTTTTGCCAAATTTTGACTTGATATGATTGTGAAAGAATATGTGCCACTGGGACAATTAATGTGGACCAGTAAAACTATATTCAAGTTTTAAGGTGACTGAGAGAACGAGTGCCTCGAAAGCGACAAGAGCTATGGGTGTCAAGCCCATCACTGAAGCTCTAATGGCCCTGTTACTTGTTCTTTGGCCTTCTTCTTATTATCCTCTTTTTGTATTCTATTGCCAACCACAGTATCACTGTCTGGAATTGTGTTAGATCTATTAGTGTGATTTTTTTTACTTATTTAATTGACCACGATAACTTGGACAAATAGAACTTTAATGTTTTTTCTGCGTTGTTCTTATAATCTCACACATTTTCAATGTGGACATTTTAAGTGGACACCATTTTTATTATTTGTATAGTCACATTGCATATCTTTGATTCCCTCACGCAACCCTTTCGATTCTAGCTCTGTAAAATGTGAACAGGTTCGTGTCTAGGTTATCATTAACAGCATTTTTCTGCATTTTGAAAATAATCTTACACTACAAATAGGTTTTACTATTTTAAAGCATAATTATCGTCTGCCTGAAAAGGTGGCAGTTATAAGATCTACACATAACCAAAACTATCGGGCATGTCAAAAAATGTATTAACTGAACTTAATGTGTTGTGTGCATTTCTACTGACAATGTCAGTGACACGGTATAGACACCAGTGTCTGGCCGAGGACCGCCATCAGTTTGAACACATGGATAATTCAAATAATCAGATGTGTAAATCAATGCCCTCCTTAATCTGAGTTATAAATCTTAGATGTATCTAAACTGTAGACTTCGCATTGATAATTGTTCAAAGTGCATACACAATTTTTGAGACTACGGTTTTATATTTTGAAAAATCAGCTTTCTGATATTGACAATGAAAGAGTTAAAGAGTTTTGGAGTACGTTGTCCGGGAAACCTGATCTGATGCCGGATGGTGGTCTACCACACAGAGCATTTCCTGCGAGGGTTCATGTATGATCCAACTGGACACTTGAACGCTTGGGAAAACTCCTTCATGTTTTGGAGTGTACCAATGACCCTGTTTTGGGAATGGAAACGAAAAGAAAATTGTAGAAATCTGTAATACTTATTTCCCCTAACCATGTACTATAGTGGCTGAAGTATGGTTTGGTTCAGCGGCGCCATCTCCCCACTGTTGGGACAAAGAACGAGTCTGTCCTCGGGCCATTTATACTAATTTTTATACATTTGATAATAACACCTAAAAGTATGTACTTGAATGGGAGAGAATATTTAAATCTATTTCATAGATAGATAGAGCTCAAGTTCAAGTTTAGTTTACTTTAGGCCAAACGGTGAATTCAAAATAAACAATAGAATCATGCCAACAACCTTTGAAAACATTGAAAACAAAACAAACAAACAGACGAACGCACGGTCATTCACTCTCTCCGCTCCCTGCTGCCTGCTACAATGTATACACTGACTTACAATAGTATATAACAAAATACAACTTGTAATGGCCAGCAACAGTCACGATCTCCCCACACCTTCATCTGTTGTGAATTTACTCTAATTGAAGATATCACTATGATTTTATTTTTTCACACAAAGAAGAATTCAATTTTCAGGCTTTGCTAGGAAAAGCGTAGAACTTTATGGCAAAACAGTTCAAACGAATGTAGTTCTCTATCGTGCATCGACGACAGAAAATTTATGAACCTAAACCTGCCCGGTCTAACAAGTAGCCCAGACGGTAAAAACTGTTCCCTTATATCTTTGTTTTTTTTGCAAGTTAATAACACGTGAAAGTTGTCCTCCAATTCATAACAATTATCACAGAATCTCATGACATACTCCAGTTTAGGCCTCTGCCTCCTTTCCCTCCACCATAAAGTTGTGAGAGCCCAATCTTATCTTTGCTATGGCTATCCTAAAATAATGCTTCCGCTTTACTTCATGGAAATCATTTTCTGAGTAAAATTCAACAGCTAAATGTATATATGACCGATTCTCGCTTGTATGCTCTATATCACTGCGGCATGTTTGTTGAACATTGTCACGTAGACGTTGTTCAAATTCAGATGAAAACAACGAAATATGATCCCCAGATTTCACAAGCGTATAAAAGTATAGCTGGTTTTATTGATGTATTGAATAGTCGTAGCTGTAACGAAGGCCTAAGCTCTGGATAAACAAGCCTTCAAACCAAATAAAGCTCTCTGTGCTTGATCAACTAGCACCTGTATTGCTTTAAAAAATGTTCCTGTACTAATGTAAACCTAAGATACTTGAAGGAACTAACGGTTTTCAGAGTTTTATCATTGCACATCCATCTGTCCCTCAATCCAGACTTCCCTACCTTGCTGAAAACCACCCACTTTGTCCTACCAGTATTCAGTCAAATCCCACCCATCACAATATCCACCCAGAGCATTCAAGCCTCAAGATAGATAGATAGATAGATAGATAGATAGATAGATAGATAGATAGATAGATAGATAGATAGATAGATAGATAGATAGATAGATAGATAGATAGATAGATAGATAGATAGATAGATAGATAGATAGATAGATAGACAGATAGATAGATAGATAGAAGGTAGGCAGACAGAGAGACAGACAGATAGATAGATAGATAGATAGATAGATAGATAGATAGATAGATAGATAGATAGATAGATAGATAGATAGATAGATAGATAGATAGACAGATAGTTAGATAGATAGATAGACAGATAGATAGATAGAAGGTAGGCAGACAGACAGACAGATAGATAGATAGATAGATAGATAGATAGATAGATAGATAGATAGATAGATAGATAGATAGATAGATAGATAGATAGATAGATAGATAGATAGAAAAGATAGATAGATAGATAGATAGGGAGAGGGAGGGGGGATACACACCTGTATTTTCCCGGTGGGTGTTCATCCGTCAAAATTTGATCCACCAAGAATTGTGGGGCCGATTTTACACACCAAATCTGAAAAAAAAATGAATTCAACGATTTATCACATACACCGTCCTTTTCCTCGACTCTATCAGCATATCTAACTCCATTTTTTCGATATTAATTTCTGCATAACAATTTAATTAACACTAATTAAACTGAAAACTCCAGACTTTCCGCATATTCATCGCCCCTTTTGTTCTTTTCTTAACTTTTGCCTCTGTCTTGCTGCTTTTCAATTAATATTCAAAGTTTACAATGACTCTTTAAGATCAATCGGTAATGTATAATATAACAAAATATAAGTACAACCAGGGGTGAAGAGTGGCCCTCTGCAGAGGGTAACCAGAATTTAAGCTAGTAAGATCCTTATATTGGGTCGTCTCGCTACGCCACATTCAAATAGAAATGCATACATGCGACTAAATTAACAATGAAGCGGGTGCGATGCATTGCAAAATCTAGAATTTCATGCCGTGCACAAATTCTTTCACTCTACTTTCACTTTCGATTAGGATGAAGACGACCGCATAGTGAAAAACATGCATTGTGATTAGGTAAAATCAGATTAAACTTTGATTATGATCCTATTTATTCCTCCCCTCCCCCTTCTGGGTGTAGTCAAGTCTTCTTCGTCTTTGGTAATCACTGATTATGGACCAGTTCATAAGGTGTAGGTCCCCATAAAGAGGAGGGTGTTTGACTATAAAAAACGCAAATAGCGAGGTACAATAGAATGCTGAACTGACTAAAGGGACTTGGAGTTGGGCTCGATCTGAACAGCGTAGTAGTTTTAGAATTAATATTCGAATGGTAATCACTGATTATTTGATTATGAGGAATCCTCGCCCTTGAATACAACAGCGTAGGGTGGTTAAAAGTCATTTAAATAGGGCTTAAAGTAAAGAAACTTTAAGAAACGACAGGGAATTACAGGCAGTCACAGAAAATATCAAGTTGTTACATGAAAACACATCTTTTGATGTTTCTTTAAGTTGTCCATAATTATGACGTTATTAATAGTTATAGATATGGTATATTTCTGGCAAACGTTGCTTAAATATTAGCAAGGCAGTTACAGTACTACCTGGCCGAATGACAAGAAGAAAACTTGATCTGGTGTGAGGCCCAGCCCTGGCAAGGTTGGTTGTTCCCCTTTCTCTTTTACCAGTCGTTTGTAAGCCCTGCATGATGGATGGATGTAGTAGCCAAACAGATGTGGAGAGAGAGAGACAGAGAAAGGGAGAGGTAGATAGATGGAGAGAGGAAGAAGTCAAGAAAGTGAGAGAGAGAGATGGTAAGAGAAAGATTGAGAGAAAGAAAGAGAGCGAGGGATAAACAGACAGGCAGAAAGAGTGAGAGAGAAAGGGAATGAGTGAAGGAGGGAGAGATAACAGATAATAACATCAAAGTCTGGCATTAGAACAGGCGATGTCCGCTATTTTATGATGACTGAATACGGGATTTTGTAAACTACAGATGCCATTAGTTTTTATATTATTTACTCTGCACTGGCTAAAATGGGTTGGGCCGGGCGAAAGGGGGTCCATGGCAGTAAGGAACACTAAATATACACTGAAAGAAATACAAAAAACACAAACGTGTACTTGTGATAAACATAATACGTGAGACCACAGATTCGTAACCAATCACATGCGTACATGAAACTTTCCTTTGCACCGACCAGGTCAGCTACACTCTCACCCTGTACGTTGATACCGCGTAACTGCGGAGTGAATGGAAGAAATCAGAAATGTACACGGCTGTGATAAAGACATACTGAGAAATGAGTGGGTATAAATAACTGATGCAACATAATTATCCATCCATCCATCCATCAGTCCGTCGGTTCGCTGGTCCTGCCATCCGTGTATCCACTCATCCAGCAATCCATCCATTCACCCACACTCATCTGATCTGTTCGTCCCAGCTCTCTTTAATTCAGTATACCTTCCATTCAAAATATGTCCACTTTCTCCCTCACTCTGTCTGTCTGTCTGTCTCTCTCTCCCTCGTTCGCTCGCTATACCTTTAATGATACAGGCACCCTCTCTCTGCAGTCCTCTCCCTCCGTCCTTCTCCTATTTACTCCATACAAGCATAAACATCTCCTTTCTCCCACGATCTCCCCTCAACCATGTATAATTCTATAGGACGACTGTGTCTCTATCTCTCTCTTTCCCTATTGTACTATGAATCCATCCTTTTTTCCCATAACCCGTTCTCTTACCTTTGACAATCCATCCCTCCACCTATCCTCAGCTCCCAATACATTCCATCTATCCACTTACACCGACTTACACTCATATTGACACGATCCACGTGAAAGTGAGAGAACTGATTAATCACACACTTTGTTCTGGCCAGGAACCTGTCTCTGTCTTCTTTCTGCCACCAGTTCCTGAGGACACCATCGCCGTCATACTGACTGCCTGTATGTTGGAAAACTTGGCTGCTTTACACTTATATTAGTGGGACGCAATCAAGCCAATATTGATACTAGGACGACATGGCTCATCTCCATTTTAGTTTTCAAGAATGAGGGAAAACCAAGGAAAAACTTAATGTATTCGTCACCGCCACTGGTCCCGTAACCGCGCTGGTCGTTGGGGCACCACTGATGTCTGCACAATTTCCCTCCACCAGTCCCGACCTCCCGTGGCTCACTGCGATTCACTGAAACTCAGGCCTGTCCACTTGAGGATGTCATCCACCCCATCTTTTCTTCTTTTAATGTATTACTAGACGACAAAAGTAATCTCTCATTTTTTTGGGGGGGGTAATCATGGGACATAACTAAGCTACTGTAGTGATATTACTAAGACGAAACAATTTATCTCCCATTTTTTATATTTTTTTTACAATAACGGAAGACAATGAAGTAAATATCTCCCGTGGAGACATAACCGAGAAAATACAACACTACTACTAACATGCCAGGGTTTATTTCCCTATTTGTTTATAATCACAGAACAAAATCAACAAAATATGACACGGCTGCCAAAATGATAAGGCGTATCTTTCATTTATATTCATTGGTTCCTTTCGTTCTTTGAACTTTTCAACGCTACAGATTGCGTTTCGCGCTTTGTTTTTCTTGCATTAACTACAATTATTCTTGCTCAATCTACCCCTTGTCACCAATTTCTAGGACCACTGGTATTACTGTCCCTACCCATTGAGTTATTGAGAAGAAAATTATTATTGACGATAATGATGATAAAGGGAGTGAAGTACGAGGTCACAAAAAGGACAAACTAGACCTACCTACCTACCTATATCATCAAAGCCATGAGCGATCTCGTGTCCAATGAAGACACCAATGGCGCCGTAGTTCATAGCACTGTAAACACACACATACACAAAGAGGCACATAATACAGGAGACTTTTTTGCCTTTTTTTTTGTTTGTTTAGTTTTAATATTATATCATTTTCTGTTTCTGGAAGGAAAATGATCAAAATTTAATGCCTTTGTCATCTATTTTGTTGAACAAAGAAATATGTTTCTTCCAGGTCTGGTTTGAACACATATTACAACACACTGACCAAGGAGAAAGTTACAATTTGGTATCCTAAAATTAAGGCCATATTTACAGAGAAAAACAAAACCATATTTATGATTATTGTGGTGAAATCCAATCTTAAAACAGCGCACATAAAAGATAAAAAAAAACAACACACGTAAGCAAAATAGATTGCAGGAAAGGACAAACGCTAAGAAATAATTTCTGAGCGTTTTGTCCGATATCAGCTTTTTCACCGTGTTCTTCTTCGGCATTTCATTACTTACTCTTGGAATGTTTGAGAAAAGGCCGGGGGCAGAAGCATTCCAGCATTAATCACTGAAATAAATTTTAAAAAAGAAAGTAATAAATCGGCATGAACAATTAGATACGATCACGCAACGAGACGGTAAGATTTAATGTTTCTAAAAAAATCTTCAGATGTTATAATAATATCAGATATGTCTGTGGCCCTTGAAGAGTCAGACAATACTGTGATGGTTATGTCGGCAATGACGCTGGTGCCACAGCAAAGGACAAGACATCATACATTTCGGTGATGGCGAGGCAGCTCTTGTCTAATAACGAAAAACAGATGGAAGACCAAACGCCAATGTGAACAGATGAATAAACAAACAGAGCTAACCTATCTCGTTCAAACTGGGATCATAGTATGCGTTCGTCTCAAAGGAAGGCGTCTTCCACCTGGGAGAGAGACAAATAAGTACATGTATATCATTAGGACGTCACGGAATCCTTCCTAGTGAGAATCACCTCAACTACGGAAATGTCTCAGCTTTAGATAATTTACTGACAAATGTCGGTATCATAATATAACCATAGAGAGCAGAATGCGGAAGCAGTATAAGACTATGTACATCTCAAACAATTTCTGTTGGGCTCTCTTGAAGCGGAGACGTCAGTGATCTGATGCCAGCAGTGGACATGGATTTTAAAGCTTTTCCTTACCCATCCTATGGCGCCATTCCCAAAGCAATAAAATACAGTAAATTATTTGTTAAGCTTTAGATATTTTCTCTCTATGTCGTATAGCTGTCTCTGCCTTTCTCCATTTTTTCACTTCTCTCACTCTCGTTCCCTGTGCTGTGTTTTCCCCATTCTCTGCCCCTTTCTAACAGTCTCGTCACTGGCTTTCTTGTCTTATCTTTACTCCATTGGTGTATATTGCAAAAAAAAAAAAAATGCTCTGAGTATTAACCTATTTCAATGAGGTTTTTTTCTTTTTTTCTTGGTTTTGGGAGGGGTGGGGGATGCAATAAGAACAGAAGGAAGTATTGGAAGTTATAATGTTTCTGAAGTAACCTCATTAACTATCCATTCACGCTTTTATGGCACGATTTCATATTCATTCATGCGTTGCAGTGTTATCCATTTTAATTATTTATAAGTTTTTAGTTTATGAACAACCACGCCAGAAACAACAAACTTGGACTGTGCCTATTTTGCCATTGTTCAATTCGACTCTCTTTCCGTGACCTCGCTAGCCTTTCCGTAGACCAGTATTGCTACTGACATAGAATAAACTGTTTATTACCTAACACCAAGTATTGTATGCCTGTGTGCACCATAGAAAGCTCAGGCATTAAATTGCAATAGGTCCGAAATCGGTTGGAAGAGTGAATTGGAATACTACGAAACCTTCTTCATGGTTGGCATTTTCAATATATTTTCAGTGATTAGGTGGAGTTGACTATTTAGGAAAGATAAATTGCAGATCTTTTATTTTAAAGGCCCAATCAACGCCTTTTGTACCTCCTACACTTCATGAAACAGTGGAGGGCGCCTCTATGGCAACCCAGTAGACGTGACGCCAGTATGGCTGCCGAGCCCCCATGTTACTGCGCACGCCTCGCGGGCTCGCGAGTGAGAGAGGCCTCCATGCGTTTTAAGCTCTTTGCTGTCCATGCACGCTTTTCATACCCTTGCCACCCCCCCCCCCAAATCCGATTGTACGTACTTTATAGACGACCCCTAAAAGTAATAACCGTTTTTGTAGTGTTATGGCAGAGGATATTGCTGATACTGATGGCGAGAGTGATGGTCAACAGTATCCGTTTTTTTTGTGTGTGGAATAGCCCTTGGTGTTGAAGGAACAGCATTTAATATAAAAGTACGACACTCGGAATCTCTTAAGAGAGAAGATTGTAACAGTTGATATAAATTTCAGCACGTTATGATAGGGAGAGTCAGGTGATCTGAGCTTCTACCTTTTAAAAAACGAAACTGTCTCGAACTGTCGTAGAAATAAATGAAAACAGGATCCGATGAACGATTAACATTAAGTTTTAATAACTGTAGATGAACCTTGGATATCTCACAGCATACTTACCAGGAAGGCACGCAGTTACAAAAACCTAGATTGGGTTTTGCACACACAAAATGACGGGATCTTGCCCACATGTGGAATAACTGACTCTTGCGTACCCACTCACTCGCTTGCCATCCTTTAACTTTAATACCCATCTAGATAGAATGTTCACGAACGGGAAATCCAGAAACTACGGGATGCACGAAGGCCACCTAACCGCACCTAGACACGTCACAGAATTGCATCACTCCAAGGCCAACCTAGCGTAATTACTCCGACATGAATGATTAATTTGGTATATTCTCGACTGAACTACAATAAACAATTACGTCACACAGCGAGACATCACAGAAAAGTAAAACTAGCACACGAGGGGTCCCCGAGGGCGGCGGACAACATTGTTAGCCCGTATGACTAGGACGCTACAAAGATTAAGAAAGGCTTAATTGCTAGCGAACTTACTCTAATCTGGAACAGTGTTGCACATTACTTTCCTTCGTTCATCTGAATCCTTTTTGTCTCTTGGTTTCATAATCCGAAACATATGAACTGGAGTTAAGTACAGTAGTAGGGAGTCATCATCATCAGTTGCCCTGTCTGGAACAGACATTGGCGATCATGTTTCTCCACTTTGATCTGTCATCAGCCAACCTCAAGAGGGGGTTGTTGGTGTGACGTTTATTTTGTTGTCCATGAATTAAGAATTTCAGTGAAAGTTTTTCTCTGTCTGTCCCTGCTTTTCCTGCCTTGGCTCTTCCCTGTGACTGCTAGATAGTCCAGGCTGCTTAGGCCACAGATGTGCCCTAGAAATTTCAGTTGCCTCTGTCTTATTGTCTTAATTAATGATCTTTTCAGATTAGAGTCTCTCAAGACTGACTCATTTGATTTGTTCTCCAATACAAGATATTGTTAATATTCTTGTCATAAAAAAACATTTCTGTTGCTTCTACTTTCCTCTCTATTTCTTTATTCATTATCCACCATTCACATCCGTATAGAAGCACCGATCACACAATTCAAGACTCTGATTTTAGTGGTCGTTGATATATTTCTGTTAATTAATATTGGTCTCATTTTTTGAATGAATCTTTGGCCATTATTATTCTTTTCCTTATTTCAGTTATGTTTATAACATCTGATGTTATCAAATAGCCTAGATATTTGAATTTTGTGACTTGTTTCATTTGCTCTCCTGTGCTGTCCAAATTACATTTCGGGTTGATAGTTTTTTTTGGAGACTACATACATTCAGTCTTTTTCACGTTGAGAGACAGTCCCATTTTTTCACTTTCCATAACTACTGTGTTCTGATTCTGCCATTAAGACTGTGCCGCCTGCATAAAGGTTGTTAAAATTTTCTCCATTTAGAGGTCGGGGATGTCTTCTAGTTTCCTTTGGGCCATCTCGCTGTGTAGATTTAAAAGATCAGGTGACATCACGCATCCCTGTCTCACTCCTCTTTTATTATTATTATTATTTTTAATTGTCTATGTTCTCCTTCGATTCTTACGGATGTGCTTTGTGATCCCAGTAAAGATCTCGGATAACCCTCAGGTCTTTGCGGTCGATGTCTAGTTTTTCCAATATGTTAAATAGTTCTTCATGTTTTACTTTGTCAAAAGCCTTAGAGTAGTCAATGAAGCAGAGATGAAGGTTTTTCTGTGCATCTTTCCATGGTCATTGATAGTGTAAAGATGGCATTTCTGGTGCCTTTATAAGGTACAAAGGCAAACTCTATTTTGGATATTTCTGGTCTCAAGCGCTTCCTTATCCGAAGCCTCAATACCCTGAGCAATATTGTAGTGAAATGACTCAACCAACTGATTGTTCTGTGTAACTCGCATTCTGTGGCCCCTGGTGTTTTAGGTAATGCTATAAAAATTGATTTACATAGGTCATCTGGGGTTTGCCGCTATAATATATTGTACCTAGACGTTTTGTTGACATATCTGTTCCTAGATCCTCTAGAGGTATTATTACTTCTATTGGTATGTTATCTGGTCCCGTTGCTTTTCCATGTTTCAATTTTTTTTAAATGCTGTTTCTAATTCTTCCCTTAGGATTGGTGGACCTTCCATGTTTTTCCTGATTTCAGCTTATTCTCCTCTGTTGTCCTTAAAAAGATCTTCAACATATTCTGACCATCTATTTAAAACATCATCTTTGTCTATAAGCCTTGTCCCTTCTTTCGATTTGATACAACTTGTACTCGTGCATCTGCATTTGTTTCCGCTGACTTCTTAAATTTTGGAGTGCCAGATATTATTTGCTGTCTCCGTCTTGGTTTTGTCCTATTTCTTGGCATTCCTCGTTGACCCAATTTGCCTTTGCTTCACTACATTTCTTTTTAATCTGACTGTTTAGATCTTTGTATTATTTCTTATTTTTGAATTTCCGTCTTTGTTCCATTAACTCTAGAATTTCTTTATTCATCCATTTCTATGTTCTTTTTTGGCCTTTTTCGGGGATAATAAAAACGAATCCTTCATTTTATCCCATAGTTCTTCCACTTCAGTGATGTCTTCAAGAGCTTCGTATTTGTTTTTCACTTTTACAGAATTTTTTCTTTTAATTTTTGGTCTGATTTGAGCAGTTCCATTTGAAATGTCGGATGATTACTTGGTTTCTTCAGTTTCTTTAGTTTACTCCGGAATCTGAACATGTCTGGGACATGGTCGGTGTCACAATCTGCTCCTGGCATTGATTTTGATGTCGTTACAGCGTTTCTGAATCTTTTCTGTACTAGTATGAAGTAATTTTCTTTTCTTTTTATCTACGAGGCTCATCCATGTCCACTGCCGCCTAGGATGGTTTTGAAACCAGGTGTTGGTAATTATGAAGACATTCATTTGGCACCACTCGATTAGTCTACTTCCTCGTTCATTTTCTTCTCTTATTCCCCAAGGTCCAACAATGTCTTCTAATCTTTGATCTCCCACTTTGGCATTAAAGTCGCCAATTACTATCTTCATATCTTGTGATTTTAGGTAGTTTTTTTGCTCTATCTATCTCTTCATAAAATGTTTCTATTTCTTCATCTTCGCTTTCTGGCGTATGCCCGTATACTTGAATGATGCCTATATCTTTGGATTTTAAGTGGTTTTTTGCTCTATCTAGCGCTTCATAGAATTTTTCTATTTCTTCATCGTCGCTTTCTGACGTGTGCGCGTATACTTGAATGATGCCTATATCTATAGGTTTAGCTTCTAATTAAGCGACAAATACCATGTCTGAAACTGGGCACGAGCTTTTAAGGCTTTTTGCTGCTGATTCATTGAACAAGATGGCTTCTCCTCTTTGGTGTTTATCTCCTACTGAAAATATCAATGTTTTCTTGTCTATCTTTATTGACCCTGCACTTTTCCATCTTACTTCCGGTAGTCCCATGACGTTAATGTTCATTCTATACATTTCATGGTTAACATTTTCTAATGTTCCTTTTTGGCGCATAGTTATCACATTATAAGTTCCTATTTTCCCCCCCTTTTTTCATGTCTTTGCTAGCAGACCCTTGATGACGACCGGATGCCACCTGCTGCACATGACTGTCCCTGCCCAAAGAGGAGTTCTGATTTTGAACCCATTGACGTTGTTAACTGACTTAGATTCTGAATTTGTCTCCATGGTTTTATCTTGGGAAAAATACAGCAGTGGTTTCCCCTTGCCTACTGCCAGTTTGTTTACGTTCTCTCCGCTAATCTTTGTTCGAGAACAGACCCACAAGGCAGTTGGGATCTATGGATGGCCGGACAAGTCTGGTTTTTAAATCGTGCAATGTTCCTCTATCCTCCTCATCAAGTGAAGTTCATGGGTGAACCGGTTTAGTCTCAGACCACTGAACGGATGCAGTTTAAAATCAGACCCAGGACTATAAACTAAGGAAAAAGATACACCAAGAGTATCCCTCCTTATCTGTGACTTGCCTGTCGATCTGATGCATCGATCTGATGCATTGCGCAATTGACATGTTTAGTGCTTGCAAACTTAGACGAACATCAATAATCTGTGTACTCACTCATTTTTATCCACTGGTTTTCTAAGATCACAAAGAGCTTCAAGTGTGTCCAGTCGTTCGGCGAGCGCATTGTTGTTGTAGTAGTTGTCAGGAGTCATTTGGTACTGAATGGATCAGGAAAAAAAAACAACAGAAACAACGAAATCCAACTGAAAAATATTTCTGTAATATTCAGATTTTTGGTTTGTTTCACTTGACGTCCCACAGCTTGTGCTTCCCTGATATTTTGTTCTAAGGCCAGACGTTTCGTTTTCCCAAAATTTCTTTTGGAATATTTGCCAGTGCACGTGATCAGTCTCCGTGTCCAGAAACAAATATATGCTGGTGGGCATGCTCAGCCGCCGTGCATTGCCGGAGGGAGACAAGGGAGCCGCGCAAAGCATTACAGTGAACGTCAGAAGTTTGGCTGAATGAGTGAAACAAATCAACACTCAACTGTCAACCAAAGCCCCCAGGAAACGGGACATGTTCATAAGCACTATAACTATAATGATCACAGGCATGGCTTCCTCTTCAGGTGGCTAATGATCTAACCAGCTGGATTATCAGTTCGTAGCTTTCTCTTCATAACAAGTGGTCAACATCTGAGCTTTGTCATAAAATTCTGTTCTTCAAGGAAATACCTATACAGTATAATAACCCTGTAATCAGGGCCGGGTTTAGACCGGTTTGGTGGGGGGGGGGGTGGGGGTGGAGAGGGGCATCTAAACATAGTGGGCCCCTCATGCAAAGAAATCAAAACACATGGCAAATCACCAAATTTGTACTTCGGAGTATGTTCATTTCAACTAATTGGAACTGACAAATTATACAATGAATGGAAAAATTAATGAGATATCTAAAGTAAATGCATGTTTACGTGTAAATATGTGCTAGCAAAACTCAAACTAAATTTTTAGGTGAGCCAATTACAAAGAACATAGCTAGACTGCTATGTAACCGTTATTTTCCATAGATGACAATGGCTGACATTCAACAATCTACACAATAGCGTTTTAAACTAATTTATATTGTAATTTTTTTTTTTTGTACATGTAGGGAAGAAAGGGGGGGGGGGGCGTTTTGTCCCCTTATCAATCCGGGCCTTAGGGGTAACACACTAACAATACTAACATGTAATAGAATAACAATGTAAAATTTCAGACTGAATACAACAATTAGTACTTACTTTTAAATATTTCCTTTCAATATCCTGGTCTGAGAAGTTGTGGTCGGGGTACCCAATTTTCTGCTTCATCTTTGTCAACTGGACAAAGGAGAAAATAGTATGAAATGTATCTGAACGTTCATTTTACATCCAAGCAAAGGAAAGTTGACCACGACAAGGATCTGAGCCTGTCTCTTCATTTATTTATTTTTTTTGAAATTGCTTTGACATGTTATTTCTCTATGTACTTTTTCTTTCTTTCACGTTTTATTTACTGGTAGGAAGCAAAGGCGTCTATTAATTCCCTCCCGCTGTAGCTTTTGGCTTGGTGCTTGATATAAAGATACTAATCAGATTTGCGTGCATTTTCTGGGAAATTGTGATCCTGACATCTTCCTTCAAACTTGCGGATAGCCGAAGCAAAATCCAGTGTCAATTGTTTCTATTCTTAAATCTGTATTTGGCATATTCAAACGTAAACAGACACCCAGTAATTTCTGTCAATGTGTAGTTAAAATCCACCATGAAAAAGGTTCAAGCAAACTATTCATAAAATTTGTCTTCAGTAAGAATGTGATTGTTCTTTAAGGTTCTGTCGATGATTTTTTTCTTTTTTTCGTTTTTCATAAAAACTTTGAACTTATTAATGCGTCGATGATCACGTTTTCAAGCGTATTTTGAGCTTTCAATTCAGACGAGATCAGCACTACAGACAAGCTTGCATTCTGAGGAGCCCACAAACCTTGACATAAGCTTCGTTAATGGTGGTGTCTGACAACCAGGAACTCTCTTTCAGCGTGGCCCGTAACTCAGACTTCAGGTTGTCAATCATCTGATTCATCTAGGTCAAACACATCAGTCACCGGTCAAAAACATTGTAAATAAAGAGATTTAGTTCTCTGTGGCTTGAACTAAATTAAATCCTTTCATTGATTTTTACATTTATCCCTTATTTACAATGCTAATGTAAGAGGAACTTGTGAAATTTCTTATACCATGATGGTAGGTCCTTCAGACTTCACGAGCACGGTCTGCCTGGTATTGACACGGCAATAACAATTCTATTTACATAATAATAATTTTCAGAATGTTGTGCTGGCGAAGACATGGCAGTTTGAGGAATTTATCACTCCAGTCCTAAATATTTTTAACATTTGCCATGCATGTTTTTTTTTTCTAACGTGGCAGTGCAAATCTGCTGATCTCCTAATGAGAGCAATGACTTGTCAAGAGTATGTGACCAAGCACAAACATTTGAAATACTTTGAACAGTGAGTAAAAATCCAAGCTTGGCATCTGTGCGTGTGTGGGCGTTGTATGTGTGTATTAATTGTGGTTGTGTGTGTGAGCTTTTATAAGGGTGTTTCTGTATGCCCCCTTCTATTTTTATTAAGAGTACCATGTTTGATTTTTTGTAATTGTTTTACCCATGTATTTTGACATGTTGCTTCTGTAAAGCGCATAGAGCATTTTTAATGGATATGCGCTATATAAATGCCATCCATTATTATTATTATCATTACCCTTGACCATTTAATAAAATGTTTTTTTTTAAAACAACCAGAAAACTGTGTTGTCAAAAATTAGAAAAAGAAAATGTTGCATCGTTGGGATATTATTTCTTATACAAGGCTTTGCCATATACAACCTACTCTTTTTTACTCTGAATATTTCATGGTCCACTTCACTTTTCCAAACAGGCTGATTGCTTCACGTGAGACGACATGTGATAAAGTATCTTTTATGTGCGCTTTATGAAGATACGTTTGCAAGATTCTCTAACTGTTCTGCTATACCGACAATTGATAGAGCGCTGTGTAGATTATAAAATATTCAGGAGCTGAGCGCTGAGCAGGTGGCAAAGAAGGAACCATAACGATGCCATCTAAGTTAACAGAGCCAAAGGCAATAAACCAGAAGAGGCAATAAGTTAAACCTAGATAAATTTGAACAGAAATGAAAGACAGGATATAAAAAAAAAAATTAAGCCCAGCGAAAGTATAATTATTCTTTTACAAAGAATTCTAAAGCGGCCATTCCGTCAACTAGAAACAGTTAAAATATTTTCTTATTACAAAAAGTATCAATCCAATGATCCAAAGATCCTATCCGGACTTGAAAGAACTGGAATATTTTAACAATGGTCTATGACCGGTAGACTACAGCGGCGCTGGCATTTTTGCTAAGTAATATGCTCGTCTATTATTAAAGTGTATTTAAAAGCCGGAGATAGGCGAGAACGAGAGAGTACACAGATAAACCTTACGTAAGTTTTAGTATCCTCTGAGAAAGCTCGTTTGATGTACTGTTTGGACAGTCCCGTCGAGAAAACTTTGGAGACCTGGCCCAGGCAGCTTTTCCAGCGAAGACTTCTCTTACTTTTCCCTCTGTAGACCTGTGGAAATGATGAATTCTGTTCAGGGCAGGATGTTCGCATTATAAGCTTTAAACCACAGATTCGGGGCTTCATAGCCGTATGGGCGGCACAAAATTTCTGAGATTTTCTTCAGGATTTTAGAAGGTCATGACATAGTTTTCTTTTTATGTAATAAATTTTTAAATATTCAACGCTTACCTACATTAAGATGCAGTAAAGTCGCATAGCATTTCTAGTGCATAGAAATTTCCAAAACGGTGGGGGCACTTGGCGCCCATGGAAGGAATATCAAATCTAGGACTGGAAGGGCGTCGTCAAAATGGGGGGTAGGGGGTAGCCAGTGGGGGAATTGAGTAGGAAATTCAGACAGCAGGAACTCCAGACCGGGAAAGAATGTACTTTGTACACTGTGTATGCATACGAAATAGATGTTTTATGATCTTTTGAAACAAGGGCTCGTTTTCATTTACTTGCTATTAATAAACAAATATAGTTTCCATAATTACCACTGTTAAAATATATTGGTGAACAATTTACTAGACGAGAATTCAGAAATGGGGGAGGAATTGCGAAAACCGGGACAGCCAGGTGATGAATTTGGCCTGGGACCCAGAAAACCACTGGTTGGTTTAACGTTAATATTTGATTATTTAACGTTCTTGGATGTGATTTAGATCTGAGATTACCTTACATTATTCAGATTCTTCGTCCATGCTTTAACATACATCGTATATAAGTTTTATTAAGTGGCGGCACAACCATTCCAATACCGACAATTACCTTTTCAAACTGTAGATTAATCTTTCTCATCTTTAGTGTCAAATCTGCAACTCTAGCTTTGGCGTAGGTGGAACCAAACAAGTTCTGGATAACTCTGGAGAAAAATCAAACAACCAGTTGCAAGATCGTCAATATAGCAGCCTTGGTTGTAACGTACAATTTCTGGAGATTGGTCACACAGAGCACAAATCTGGCTACCAAAAAACAAATTTAAAAAAACAGCCTTATTATGGTTACGATAGAGAGAACTAAACAGAGGGAAAACAAACAAAACGCAAAAAATGTGTAAGGTCAAAGCAGAGCTACTTTCTGATTGGTTCAGGATTTTTTCCATGGTTTCTTTGCTGTTGTTTCCAAACGAAAGGCTGGGCAACACAGAACCTTTTTTGTTGTTTTTTTGTATTTATATTGCCAGATTTTAACTGATGTCTAATCTATCAGGGCAAAAAGTAGGCGAAGAGCTGTCTTGTATCTGAATGAGGTGAAGTACCGGCTAACGACGAAGATATTACCTGTTTTCGAATCTCCTCAGGACAGCGCTGAGATTATCCAGGTAGGTGGGGAAAACGTTGTTGACAAATTCGTCATCGGGCAGTGATATGTTTGCTGTACAAAAGAATGCCCTCATCGCACGTGCAATACCCAGCTGTGGGAGGACAATTGACATAGTATTTCCTGACTAATCTTTCTCTTGTAATTTACTCATACTTTTGTAAATTTCTCCTCATCTTCTAATTATTTCCTCTGTAATTATGTTACCCACTACATTATTTTCCAAAAAGTCCGTATTAATTAAAATCCAAATAATTCTAGACAGTACAACTACGGCTATAGTCCTTGTTAGCTACTGTACATGCAAACAAATTATTGCTGTTTTACATTGAGGGGATAGATAGATGGCTAAATAGATAGATAGATAGATAGATAGATAGATAGATAGATAGATAGATAGATAGATAGATAGATAGATAGATAGATAGATAGATAGATAGATAGATAGATAGATAGATAGATAGATAGATAGATAGATAGATAGATAGATAGATAGATAGATAGATAGATAGAGAGAGAGAGAGAGAGAGAGAGATAGATAGATAGATAAGCAATGTGCTGTGGGGAAGCCCATGATGACATATTTGAGAATATTCAAAATACAATATTTGAAACAGGTTAAATGAATGTAATAAAGCAGTATTGGTTATAGCGTGAGAGAGTCAACAGGTTAGTTGGCCTGTGGGCTGATCATTGGGTCAGCTGGTGAGTTAGTTAGTTACTTACATCTGGATATTTCTCGTCCAGCTGGATTAGAGTTGTGGGATTGTATTGTTTACTGGCGTCTCTTGCGTCTTCTTTTTTAACCATGATCTATAAAGATAGGTGGATGGATGGATGGCTGGGTGAGTGAGAGAGTGGGTGAACGGATGGGTGAAATAGTCGATGAGTGGATGGATGGATGGTTGGTGGATGGATAGATGGATGGATGGTTGGTGGATGGATAGATGGATGGATGAATGGCTGAGTGGGCGGTTGGATGGATGGATGAATGGATGAGTGGATGGATAGAGTGTGTGATCGTGGATGTTTGCGTGGACGGTTGGAGACTGATAACTTAGGTTGCAGGATCGGTGGATGCATTGGGAATTGCTGAGCGGACAGGTTGAAAGATGAATAGTTGGGGAAAATGAGGTAAAGAGACCCCATGCCAGACCAAATTGAGAGACAGGTGACAAGATTATGTTGGAATGACGTCATAACTCTAATTCAGTAAAGGCGTGTCTCGGATTGGTTTTTGTACCACCTGGTGGGTGGACGTATCGAGTTTCGCTCTGCGGTTTCTCGGTGTTTGTAGACGCAATCGGTCAGTGGGCCTTTGGATTTTTGTATCTACGGATTCAGGAGGATAAAGGGAACCGACTGGTAAGTCTAATTTTGTGTGTATTTACGTTCTTTTGATAATTTTCTTGAATTTTCCTTCATAACTTTCATTGGTCTCTCCTTGCCTTCATTAGTATCTCCTTGCCTCCTCCTTCACTCCCCCTTCTTAAAAGTCGTGCTTGTGAGCGGTGCTCCCGCCCTATTTCTATATTTGTCTCTAATAACCCTCCGTTGTCAGCGATTGAGCGATTGTGTTAGGTATTTTGTAAGTAAAAATGCCTGCCCAACCGGTTTTTGTGTTGGCAAAAGATACTCCCGAAGCTGCCACCGTTTACACGGTGTGTAGGGCAGCGGAGCGGACGGCGGGGAGTGGGGCCGTGGTGGGGGCCCAAAGAATAGGCGCGCTGTGGCGCATCTACCCGGCCAGTCCAGAGGCCAGAGTCAAACTACTGGCATCAGGCCTAGAAATGGGAGGCCAAAGGATCAGCCTCACGGGTAAGAACCCATTCCTCATAAGAAACGGGGATGGCATGGAAATCCCGGCCACAAGGCTTACGGTAAGTGATGTCCCTCTGTCTTATGACAATGAAGAGGTAAAAAAACACCTGCTAAAAGCAGGAATAAAACTTAGATCAAACATTATTATGGAGAAGGCTAGATCGCCAGAAGGTTTTCTGACAGACTGGCTGACAGGGAGAAGGGTGATCTGGATTGATCTACCAAGCTCCCCACCACCCAGAACCATACAGATGGGCATCTTTAGGGCCAACATTTACTATAGAGAGATGAGGGAGCTAATAAAAACAATAACATGTAGAAAATGCCTACAGGAAGGCCACATGGCCGCAGTATGCCCCAATCAGGAGGTATGCCTGGAATGCAAACAGGCGGGACATCGAAGAGGAGAGGGGAAATGTGGGCAGTTCCCCGAGAAAACGGCAACTGACATAGAGGACAGCCCAACTAGTGAGGAGGAGGAAGAGAAGGTAGAGAGGGGGAGAGAAGTGGAGACAGAGGAGGGAAGGGAGTCAGGTGACAGAGAACAACAAAAGGACAAGAGGAAGAAAAATAAAAGACAAAAAAAGACAAATCAGCAGCCGCAGCAATCGCCACCTCGGCAGCAGCAGCAGCACATGCAGCTCCAGCGGCAGCAGCAGCATACGCAGCTCCAGCAGCAGATGCAGCTGCAACAGCAGACGCAGCAGCAGCAGCAGTCTTGCCAGCAGCCAAAACAACTAGAGCAGCGGCATAGCCCGAGAAAAATGGGCGACATGATAAACGAAGACGCAGGACAGATCAACAGAGGCAGGACGGAAAAAAAAGACCAAAGTCAAATGACAAGATTTCTGCACAGAGCAAGGTCCCTCAGTATGAAACGACCTATTGTTAGTCTTTCCCCAGGTCCCGAGGAAGATCAACCCAGACAGAGACCAAGAATCGGAAGTGAGGAGGGGAAAGAAAAGATCTAGAGAAAGTAAAGCCACCCTTATATCACACCGAAAAAAAAAAAAATCATGAATATACTTAAAATAGCCACATTTAATGTGCATGGCTTAAAGCTCATAAAGAAAAGAAAAGCTGTCTTTAAAACATTAAAAGATGAACGTATTAATATTGTTGCACTGCAAGAGACATACCTTAAAAATAATGAGATAGAAGAAGTAAGGAAACAGTGGGGAGGAATTATCCATCACAGTGAAGGCACAAACAGGAGCAAGGGTTTATGCACATTATTTAATAAAAATCTACAATCTGAAAATGTCACATTAATCTATGATGACGAACGTATACTAATGTCTAAAGCACAAGTTAATGATGAAACACTTTATATCATAAACATTTACGCTCCGTGCATAGAAAAAGAGAAGAAACGGTTCTTACTAAAATTAAATACTGTGATAAAAAATAATGTGGAAGGAAATATTACAGACAATGTTATACTAATGGGCGATTTTAACATGGTAATTAACAACGATCTAGATATTATTTCAGGACTCAAACACACAACAACAACTGTGGAAAACTTCAACGACTGCATGACGGACTTAGGACTAACCGACCTCTGGAGATTGCAACATCCACATGAAAAGATACACACATGGAGCAGAGGGGACCCCGTGATAGCCCGTAGGCTGGATTACGTCATGGTAGGTGATGTTACACTTAACTTAGCAAGCGACTGTCAAATAAAAAGTTTAGGCTACAGTGATCACAGAGCTGTCATTTTCACCATGTCATTTGCTCCTTTCAAGAATGGAAGTGGGCATTATAAAATGAATACATTTCTCCTTACCGACAGTAAATATGTGGAACTGATGAAAAACAAGATATCCGAAACTTTGGAAGAACAAAAAGAACTAGATCCACACCTGAGATGGGAAATGTTGAAAGTTGAAGTGAAAGAATTAACCAGAGAATATAGCCGATTTAGAAAAAGCAATAACAAAAATAGATATACCATAATATGTGACCAACTTAACAACTTAGAATCCCGCTTAGCGTCAGATCCACAGAACAGGAAATTGAGGCAAGAAATGTCCAAGGTCAAGGCAGAGATGGAAATACACCAGATGGAGGTGGCACGAGGAGCACAGCTCAGATCAAATATACGCTGGATAGAAGAAGGTGAGAAATGTACGAGGTTCTTTCTTTCTCTGGAAAAAAGCAGAGGTAAAACCTCAACCATATATCAGTTGAAAAGCACAACGGGTGCAGAAATCAGGGGAAAAGATGATATTTTACATAGCATTCGAAAGTTTTATGAGACATTATATAAGGAGGAGAAGAAAGCAGAGGAAGTGGTGGTCTGCGCAGAAGAATTTATGACAGAATTACAGATACCCCAAATAAATGAAAACCAAAGGGTAGAATGTGACAGCCCAATAACTGAAGCAGAACTATTAAACGCTCTTAAGTCGATGAAGAACGGGTCTGCGCCAGGACTGGATGGAATACCTTTCGAATTTTACAAAGTATTCTGGAATCAAATTAAGTCTCCACTTTTGGAATGTTTTAATCTCAGTCTTGAAAAAGGAATCTTACCTTGGTCGTTACGTACTGGACTGATAACTCTTTTACACAAAGGTAAAGAATTAAGCAAAGATAACCTATCTAATTGGCGCCCGATCTCCTTAACTAACACCGATTATAAAATTTTAACGAAAGCTTTAGCTATAAGATTAAGACAAATCCTAGATGAGATTATCGGGCATCAACAGGCAGGATTTATGAAAGGAAGAAACGTATCCAGCATAATTAGGGAAATCGACGATGTTATTAATTTGGAAAGACAAAGAAAATCACAGGGTATCGTTTTTAGTATCGATTACGAAAAGCATTCGATACCATAAATGTACAGTTCATTCTAAGAGCTTTGTCAAAGTATGGATTTGGCACCAACTTTATCAAATGGATTCAGGTTTTACTGACCAATAGAATAGCATGTGTCAAGAATGCAGGATACATCTCGTCAGTCTTCCATATGGAAAGAGGAGTAAGACAAGGATGTCCGCTATCGCCATTAATTTTCATTTTGGCAGTAGAAATTTTTGCGTCGAAAATAAAACAAGATGAAAATATCAAAGGAATCAGTATCCCAAATGCATCCCATAGTATCAAAATAAAGCAATATGCGGATGACACTACAATGTTTCTAAGGGACTGGATTGACTATAAAGAAGTATTATCTAGGATTAAAGAATTCTCAATCTTCTCTGGATTGAAACTAAACAAGACAAAATCCAAAATTCTGATTCCCGGTACTGGTGAAAGAGGAGATATGAATCAGTGTGGAATAGAAATAGTAGGTAACGGTAATCTAAAAATTCTAGGCATATATTTTAATGCCAAAAAGTCAGCGGACGAAATAGAGGAAAACTGGTTACCAAGAATTCATAAAGTTCAGGAACTTTTTGGAAAATGGTCACAACGAGATCTTTCAATAATTGGGAAAATTCATATTGTTAAAACATTCGGAATTAGCCAATTTGTTCATATCATGCAAAGCATAACCCTCCCAGTAACAGCTCTTCAAAAACTTACACAAATATTTTACAGGTTTCTTTGGAAAAAACGTTATACAAATAAAAGAGCATTTGAAAAGGTCAAACGTAAGGTGTTATGCAATAAGTATAGCAATGGAGGATTAAATATGATTTGCATCACCAATATGCAGAATTCCATGATACTGAATTGGGCAAAAAAGCTACTATCTACAGAACATCAAGAATGGAAAGAGATTCCGTTACACTTTCTGCAACCCCTTGGCGGGAAATATGCCTTTGAAGGATCAGTGTCGTTGAAGCTGTTCACCGGAATAGACCTAATTGATAGCTCCTTCTGGCGTAGAGTGTTGTCGACGTGGATAACTCTTCAGGTAAATGAAAGGGAAGAAAACCAAAGTTGGAACGAACCCCTGTTTAACAATAAAAGTTTCACGTTCAAAAGTAAACATCTATTTTTCCCGAAATGCATCTCGAAAGGCATTTTAAGAGTTAAAGACATGTTCAGGGGAAATAACTTAATGAGCCTTGAAGCATTTCGGGAGTTATATGGAACCAACCCAAGATACTACCTAGACTATAATATTATTACAAATGCTCTAAGGAGTCGAGGACTTAAACATGTTGGAGTAAACATAAATGAGCAACAGCTGAAAGTAATAAAATTTAGAGGATCCGAGATAGAACACATTTCAAGAAAAACATTTTATGAATTATTGCGTAGGGAAGAAGATTTCCACACTAAAAACATCTGGCAAAACAAATATGGAATACAAGTGACAGAACAAAATTGGGAAATCTGCCATAATAGCACAAAGGAAACAAGACTTAGGGCTTTGCAGTGGAAAATCCTGCATAATATTTATCCAACAAATATTCTATTAAATAAAATGGGCATCAAAGATACAAAAAACTGTGAAGAATGTGGAACCACCGACTTCTTAGAACATTTCTTTTTTACCTGCACAAATGTACAAAGAATGTGGCAGGACATTGAGAGCAGAGTAAATATACATTATAATACACATATATCTCTGAGTGAAGAAGTGGTTATGCTGGGACTAACAGAGAAAAACAAACACTGTCATAAGGAATTGCTATCATTTATTAATATGATAGTATTAATAGGCAAGCTGTCTATTTCCAAATTCAAGTATGGTAAAAAATCAAAACTTATTGACATATTTAACAGAGAAATCTCACTGAGAAAAATATATTTACCTTAGAAATCTTTAGATATCCCACCCCAATAGGATTATCCCTATATAAGGCAGCAATCACAGCAAACACATGTAGTGAGAAATCAGTACTGACATTGGTGAAAACTGGCAGTTATGTATATAAATATATCTATTATTACACATGTCCTTGTTTTCTTGGCCTATATATTAGGTTATGTCTGAAATAGATATAGATAGAGTAGATTGTTCATTAGACGCTATTTGGGAAAAAGATCACGTGTCTCGTTAGCAACTAACAACTGCACCCTATCTCTGTCTTGATGTAGTATTTTAACACTACCAATAACACATCTTCCTACAGAAACTATATATAATTACCAAAGTCATGAAAGCCAAAGCATTTGGGTTTGTTATTCAGTATTTAAAATTTGGCAACGGAGGATCATCGGGAGGAAAGCTCGAGGTAAGAGGGTCTAGCCCCGCCCTCCCTGTCGCGAGGTGACGCCACTCCAAGAAGCGGGTGGCTTCGTCACGCGGCGGGTCTGAGAGCGGACATCTCGGGGATCCCCGCCTTTTACACACATGGAATATCACAAACACATTTTGGAAAGACATAACTACGAAATTAAAAGACGAAACGATAAAGAAACGCACATTTACACAAAACAGTCTCTATCTCTGTATCCTTAGGATAGGTCTTTTTATTAACAAAGCCACCCTAGTACGAGACAACGTGCAAAATATCCTGGCCTCATTGGTGGCGACTAGACTCCCATCTGGAGTGGGCATGTGGGTTGCTCGCCTTGGGACTCCGTAAGGGAGCCAAGGAGGATAAGCTTAACTCTAACACAAGGAAAGCAAAGCATAAGGAAAAACGAGATAACCAACTAATCATCTTCTCCCAGCTTACATCAGGTTACACTATAGGCTATTATTATATCATATTGTATTGTAAGGCAATGATGATGATGATGATGATGACTAACAATGAAGCGTCTAGAATAGGAACGAGCATGGGAAAAAAAAAAAAAAAAGTAAAAAAAAAAAAAGTAAAGGCGTGTCTCCACTTGTGGCTTAGACAAATGACAGACAACTCTTGGATATGAATTACTCTATGCTTCCACCACCCCCATTTTTTCACCGCGAGGAATCTTTTTTATATATTATCTATATATATAATTGGGTAAAATTAGACGGTTGTACTCTATAGCTGAAAAAACTACTGAACGTAGAGCCATGAAAAAATTACTGAAAGTAGTTCAAAGACTGAGCAAGGTTTGTATCAATTCATTTTAATGATGCAACAACCTTAAAAATTTAGAAAAATAGAAAACAAAATGGGCCGTTCGAGGTTTTCCGATTCGTCATTTTTACAGCTCAGACAGGGCCGAGTGGAAGGCTGCAATGGACCGACATGCCCCACTCACAAGAAGAAACATCTCCATCAGACCATACTCGCCATGGTTTTCACTTGAAATCAAAGAAGCCAAGCAACACCGACGACAAGCTGAACGAAGGTGGAGGAAAACCAAACTACAAGTTCATAGAGACACGTACATTAAACAACGAGATAAAGTCAACAAAGTCATCGAGGAAAACAAAAAGAGACATTACATCAATGAACTTAATGACGTAAAGTCATGCAAAGAACTTTTTCGTACAACCAACACCATTCTAGGAAAGGATACAAGATCTCCCCTCCCCTGCATAGGGTCAGACGACGAGTTGTGTGATCAATTTATAACATTTTTCAGTAACAAGATTGAAAACATCCGTTCTTCACTCGATCTAGAACCAAGCGAGAATTTAGATTTCCCTGAGTTTACTGGACAAGTTTTAGATTCGTTTTGTCCAGTCTCAGAAAGAGATGTTTTACTCTGTATCAATAATTCCACTATAAAAACGTGTGACCTTGATCCCATGCCTGCTCATGTACTCAAAACCTGTATTGATCTTGTCGTACCTCACATTACTCAAATAGTAAATATGTCACTTGTCACAGGCACAGTGCCCAGTTCCTTTAAACAAGCCATTGTAAAACCATTATTGAAAAAACCTGGGCTTGATGAAAATGACTTCAAAAATTATCGACCAGTATCCAATTTGCAATTTGTCTCAAAAATTCTGGAAAAGATTGTCTTAGGTCAAATTTTGGCACACTTTGAAATAAATGGATTGCAATAAAAATTTCAGTCTGCATATAAAGCTCAACATAGTACCGAAACTGCACTCATAAAAGTAACCTCTGATTTCTTAGATTATATTGACAGTAAGAAGCTGTGTATTTTGACCCTGTTAGACCTATCTGCAGCTTTTGATACAATCGATCATTCTATCTTACTTACAAGACTTGAGCGCTCTTTTGGTATGTCGGGTACTGCCCTGTTATGGTTCAAGTCGCATTTACAGAACAGAGTTCAGTCAGTGCAAATTAAGAACAGTTTTTCTAAACAAGTTGCATTAGACTATGGAGTTCCACAAGGGTCTGTCCTTGGTCCTGTGCTTTTTACACTCTATACGCAGCCCCTTGCAAGTATTTTACAAACTCATGGACTACAATATCACTTTTATTCGGATGATGTTCAGATATACATTGATGGCACCATTCAAGATCTGTCAAATATGACTCTCGCCACTAAACAATGTGTTCAGCAAATTAAAATGTGGATGACAACAAACAAATTGAAATTAAATGAAGACAAATCAGACATAGTTCTATTCCACAACCCACGATTAACAAAAGATCTTGAAAATGTCACCATTGATTTCAATGGCCATGAATTATCATGCAAAGAAGTTGTAAAGAATTTGGGTGTGTTTATTGATCACCATTTGTCAATGGGTTCAGGTGTAGGATCTCTGTCTAAATCCTTAAATTTTCAGTTGAGAAGAATAAGCCTTGTCCGAAAATATCTAAATGAAGAGACCACCACAACATTAGTTACATCCGTTATCTTGTCTAGACTGGACTACTGCAATTCACTTTTAGCGGGTATTCATACAAAATTTTTGAATCGTCTACAGGTAATCCAAAATAATGCTGCCAGGGTGATAACCAAATCCAAAAAACGAGATCATATCACACAACTCCTGAAAGAATTGCATTGGCTCCCCATGAAGCAAAGGATAATTTTTAAAATCTGCATCCTGTGTTTCAAATATCTGAATGACTCGGCTCCTTCTTATTTACAAGATTTGATAAAACTGTATACACCAGGGAGAAGTTTAAGATCCTCCACTGATTCCACCATGCTAGTGACACCTGTGAAACCATACAGATGTTATGGTGAACGATCATTCACATATCTTGGCCCCTTAATGTGGAACAAGTTACCTATGGAACTGAGACAAACAAAATCATTAGTAAGTTTCAAAAGGCAGCTAAAGCATTTTTTGTTCCAGCAGGCTTATTTTTCTTGACTTACCTGAGGGGAGAGAGCATGTGATAGAAGGAGTGAGAATGTGATGGGAAGAGAGAGAGAGGGGGGTGGGGAGAGGGAGTGTGGGAGAGAGAGGAATGAGTTTTTATTACTTGTAAAGCGCATTGAGCATTTATAGGAAATGCGCTATATAAATGTAATTTATTATTATTATTATTATTAGTAAGATATTTTGGTAACTTGAAACTTTGGTCACCTAAGGCTCAGGAAGGCATCACACTCAGGCTTCAAACTTTGCACAACAGCATATTATCAAGGCGAAATTAACATGGCTATATTAGAAATTATGAAATGTTCAGGCTTGTACGTTTCATTTTTCATTGTTTCGGCATCATTTAGATCTATTTCGAGTCATGGTTCGCCATTTTAAGGTTTCGTTATCACTTCCTGCGATGTGTTCACTATCAAACACACTAACCCGTGCGCAAATCATGCTATTGTACGGGACGCGCAGTGTGTCAACTCACAAAGGCAGAGCAGTAAGACTTAATTAAAAACAAACAAACAAAAATAAAATAAACAAATAGGAACAGGCAAGATGAAGCAGGTCCATAATAACCACCCAGAACTGAAACTAATATTCAAACCGATTTATCCCGGGCAGGACCGGGGACCTCAGCTAGTTTTATCATAATTATGCCACTTCCACCTCTCGGGCCGATTAAGTAAAAAAAAAACAAAAAAAACTGCTAAATCCAAATAAATTATAATTCAATCGATGTTTTGTTGATTTTTCTATCCATGTTTTTCGTGTCTGCCTTCTCAATTTCCGCATTTATACTAAGCAACCAAATAGGCCCGAACACACGGACACAAGTAGTAGTCTTACCTCGGTTAGTGCCTTTCCCAAATCCACAATGTCCCTGGAGTCTTCCTCGGCTACTGCTTTGTTCGCTCCTAGAGCCACTGCCATCTCTGTGAGATATTTTTCGTACGCCAATAAGATCGAGTCGTTTCTGGCGCGTCTGAAGTACTCCTCCCGCAACCCCAGGGATCCGCTTCCTATCTGTGCGTGGGTGGATGGAGTAGACAGATATTGATTATGGGAATCGAACGGACACCAAATCAGGCACAGGTAACCAAATAATGAGGGTAGGTGAAATCAAACAACATTACTCCCATCAAATAATGAAAGGGCATAATTCTATATCATGTTCATCTGGACCGCAAAATAGACAATGCAGATTGGCATAAAGACAAGCTATAATGCTGTCTTCTGTGCAGAGCACATTAACCCAGGACTATTGCCACTAGAGCTGAAGCTTTTCGGGTCAAAAAGTGAACGGAAACACTTTGCGATCAATATCCCTGTTCCAAGTTAGGCACAATGTATAACTGGTCCTGGAAAATCTTGTAGTCAGGTAAGTTTCTGCACAATGCTGGATTCACCCATTCAGCCACCATCCATCCACCCACCCACACATCTATCCATCCATCCATCCATCCATCCATCCATCCATCAATCCACCCCAACCATCCATCTATCAATCCATCCATCCATCCACCAATTCACCCTTCCACTCATCGGTTCATCCCCTAGTGTCACCCACCCACCCGTCTACCCACATATCCATCCATTCATACAACCTTTTTTGTGTGTGTGTGTGTGAAGATAGATTATTCACTGACATGATAGTATCAGGAACTCATTTGATGCTGCGAATGGCCGAAGGACGACATCAACACATTCTCGTGCCTTTACCTTGTGTGACCTCAGGTGTTTCATTACCTTTGCCACCGCAATCTCCGCCAACTTCACACACATACAAACAAAACCAGTCTACATACTCCTTCATCGCTTTCATTTCCTCCTACCCTAGAGCGGCTATTTCTACACTCGTAATAGCACCATAACTATCTCACAGACAACCAGAACCTGCATCATTACTCTCACTCTCTTCAAGTGCCGGATTAGGAACAGATATCGACGATCTTGGTTCGCCACTCATTCCTCTTCTCGGATGCTCCCAAAAAGCCCACACCGTCCTGGTTTTTCTCAGTCGCCCATCTGTTCAAACGCATCATAAAACAGTGGGAAAAAAACGAGACAAAATGATATCAATATTATTGCTATACCTCCAACATCACAAGAATATCAACAACAGCAACATCAACATCACCTTCATCAATTCAAAGAAGGAATACAGCAAGAAGAGATGATGAAAGTGAAAACTCACGTATACAACTTTCCTAGTTGTGTTCATAGGGTCATAGAAAAGCCCGATAGTGTACAACGGCTGCATGTAGACTCTGGCATATTTTACAATCAGATCTTTCAAATTGAAGGAATCGGAATCCCATGCACTGTTGAGGGTTGGCCAGTCTTTGGCTTCGGTGTCATTCAAATATGGAGCCAATCCCAGGACCTCGATTTGATCTGTAACAGGGATGAAAGTAGGCAGGGTCTGATTTCATGTTCTCTTCGAGGATTGGGGGCAGCGGGTGGCAGAGTGGTAGGGCATTCTTCAATGTGCGTGTTTTGTACATTCCTACAAATAATATTTCCATCTACAAAAATATATTATTTATACGCTACTGAGACAAAAAATTTGCTGGAGTTGTTTACAATGACCAGCCTGTTCGTCCTCTAAGACCACACACCACTTTAACTCCTTGACCGAGTTCGAGTAAAGAAGGCACAAAACATTCTCTACTAACGACATACCTTTGTCCACACAGGATTTGTACAGGTATTTCATGTTGATCAAATACTGCGGGTCATCTGGTTTGACTTCAGCTTCAACGATAGCTGGAAATGATAGGGTGGACATTGGTCAATGATGGAACTTGTCTAGTGGCTTTGGATAATGGCTTGGAATTTCTGTGCAGCTATTCAAAGTTTGGCTAGTGATGGGAACAATTCTTTACTAGGAGTGGACATTGGGTAACATATTTTAGATGGCAATTTAGATAAAGTAACAGCATGGGTAGGAAGAAGAGGTGTATGTGAATTCGTGATAGTTATGAAAATAGACAAAGTCACATTGTAAACTGTCTATAGACAACGTGTGGGAAAGAAAAAAAAACGTTTGCCTTGTGTAGAAAATAGTACAAATAATAAAAGGCGAAGGAAAGAGAAGGACAAAATGAGCTTTCCGTCCAGCAGACTGTTTCCAGGGAAACAAACGAGCAAAAAAAAAAAATTTGGTAAATGTCACATTAGAATGCTTATAGCAAAACCAATGATTGTAGAATACATGCTAGGAAAGGGTGAACAAATGGCATGGGTAAAAAAAAACAAAAAACATTTTTTCTCATAATATTTAAATCCGGTCTGATTTATTAGATGCGGCATCCAATTATCCCCGATTTCTGGATTGTCTATGAAGCTGTCCTTGATTAGCATTTGGTAATTATTTCCACGGCATCGCTAGAATTTGTGAAGAAACACACCAGTACATAATGATATTGAGGACGGCTATGAGAAAATGACACTGTGGTCAATTTTTTTTTTTTCATTTATTGCCAAACAATTTTTTTTTTCTTTTTGTGCCATCTCAAAAATCGTTTTTTTTTTTTTTTTGTTACTACTTTTAGTATGTGCCAAGATTTGTCTTATTTCTACCAATAGGCCATGAGTTACAGCCCCTCTGTACAAAAGAAATTAAAAATACACGCGAATTCATTGACTATCTCCATTGCTGTCCCCTGGCATAAGACGCCGTTTACTGGAGCAGGGCAGCAAAATGCTACAGTCTTGCTTTGAGTAGGTGCATGAAAATAGTATGCAATCATCTGTCCGTTCGTGTCTGTGCGTGCGCGTGTCTGTGTGTATCTGTGATTGCTATAATTTTGCTTTGAATAAGTTAAAGAAAATAATTATTTATAATAATAATATGGGTCTATCTGTCTGTTTGTCACTTTCTTTCTGCCGCCACTCTCTCTTTCTCTCATAGACACACACTAATACACATCAACAAATGCGCCCCCCCCCCCTCTCTCTTTCTCTCTCCCCAAAAAGTGGCCATAACGGATTAAATTAGCTAATTGACCAAGTAATATTGGAATGATTGTTGTTGGGGGAGCGTATACTAATTACAAAGTCATTGTAGAGATACTACTGAGTAGTGTTCACTGCTCATCTGCAGTTTACCCCGTAACATGCCACGGTCCCTTAAACAACAGCCAAGTTGGAAGTTTTTGGATCTTGTTAGAAGAGCGCAGTATTTTTACATAGAAAGCTAGAGCTGAATAGTGAACTGAATAGAGAATACTTTCTCTATTTGCCTTTGTAATAAGGCTACGCTCCCCTAGCAACATTGAAAAAGTCTATCATGGGAGAGAGAAAATTACCGGCCACTATTAGGGTTAATGCCTTGTATTTTCCACATGACAAAGTTAATCAATGTGAGCAAACACATCAGCAGACAACCGGGCACAGCAGGCGTTCAAGTAAAAGAAAAGATATCAGCATAGTAATTCACTGCCAATAAACCGACAAAGTATAAATACTGCCTTTTTCTTTTCCTTGTGTCCAGTGGATATTGCTTTCGCTTGACGTCCTCACACGTAAAGCGGGCAACGGTTGTTTATAATATAGTGACCGTTCCTTCCAGATGAAGACGAACTCCATCCTCTCTGATCTTTACGATCAAGAACTGGGAGTTCCCAAGGGTTCTAGTCTATCTCCCACCCTATTTAGTATTAAAATTCATTCAATTACTGAAACGCTTTTACAAAAAGTTGACTGCTCTTTGTACGTAGATGACTTTTTCATCTGCTACAAGTACAAAGACCACGGGAAGATGAAATAGAGCAGAGGCTGCATCTGCAACTCAGCACCGTCCAGAGGTGTGCAGATACCAACGGATTTAAATTTTGAACCGCCAAAAAACCCTCGCCGTCCACTTCAATAATAAAACGAAATTTCACAGAGACCCAGGTTCTTTCCTTCACTGCCTTCACTGGATCATGGAATCAGCGAATTCAGGTGAAGGGCGAGGCCAAATTTCTAGGTTATATTCGACAAAAACTAATTTTTATTCCTCATGTAAAATACCTTAAATTTTCCGGCCAAAAAGCTCTTAACATCCTAAAGACCATCCCAGGAACTGAGTGGGCTAAGGATCGATTATCCATTCTTCATCTCTGTCGTTCCCTGATCCAAACTAGACTGCGTTTGTATCTTCTCTGAATCAGCTTAACAAACATGCCTGAACATTCCAGACCCTGTGCACGACCAAGGTCTGCGTCTTGCTATGGGTGCTTCCCGCACCTCTCTAGTCGAAAGTATGTATGGGGAGGCAAAAGAAGCGTTCCTGTCCGACAGAAGAGATACACTCTCACTGCAGTAAGGATTAAACTTGTCTTCTCATGCAGACAATCCCGTTTACAATTTAGTTTTCAACAAAACATACAATGAAAGTGTTGAATTTTTTTAAGGTGTGGCGGTTACTTTTGTCTTCGGATTCAGTCTTTGTTGGCAAAGGCCGAAACCCGACCGTGTGAGGTAGAAAATAACCCATTTCCTGCCATCCCACTCTGGTTAACTAATAAACCATACATTATTCTAGATCTGGCAACATGCGTGTTCTAATTTAAATGCCGGTAAGCCTAGATTGTTAACTGTGAGTACCAGCCGCCTAAGGGAGACAACGTCGGGTTAAAAATATCAGATCTGGATCGGTTTCACACCCGTTATTTCTGTGATATAAATTTTTACATTAAAGACATCCGCGTAGTGATTTACCGCAAATAATTCGCCAAACAATAAATGCTGGCTTTTTCTTTTCCCTGTGTTCAATGGATATTGTTGTCGGTTTCTCTCCACACATGTAAGGCGGGCATCATCTTTTTATATATCCCCCTTGCTATGACGTCATGTTGATAATAACGGATGAGCTATGGACACGAAGCTTTTCATCACAGACGAAAGAGAAGGATTCCAACCTAGTCACAACATTCGAAATTGAAACCCAATCGCCTCTCATCTTACCGTTTCTCATCGTCTTAAACCAATTCTGAAGATGTGAATGAAACATTGACGTGTTTAAATAATTTCATATAATGTCTCTAAATTGACAGACCGCTGATGAAAGTGCACGGGGAACCAATTCAGTGTCAGTTACTCTACCGCAGCCAACCTGAACCCGGTGTAAACCAAAAATTCACCCATGGAGATGAACCCGCCCTGAAATGGAGACGAATGACAATTATGTAAGGCGACTGACGATCTGCGATGAACTCACAGATGGCTGCGCCGCTGTCGATCAGTTGAAATTTTGGCGCGCCTTTTCTCTAGTTGCAAAAGAAAGTTTACCTGCAGGCCAGTGAGAATTGGAACTGTGTCAATCTTGAAATACTTTTCTTCAAACTTGACAACAGTCTGTTTTATTGTGAGAGCGGATAATTTGAAAATAAGAACATTGGTCGCCATGGTGTGTTGACAAACGTACTCTGGAACTTCGAACCACAATTTCTCACAGTGCTATATCCCTATTTTCTTAAAACCGCCCTCAAATATGGACAATATGAATTTATAGTCCCCTTACATTTTAGGATTTCTTGATTCCGGTCTTGCAACGCAGAGAGTGTTCTAATCACTTGGCGTCCCTTGGGCAGTACTGTGTTGTTCATAAACTGACCACAAGCGTATTCATAAAAGTCTTGGCATGGATCAATTTTCGGGTTCATCTTCTTGATCATCCTAGACGCTACAGGTTTGTGAGGGAAGAGAACGGTGGGGAAACTGTGTAAGTAGTCTGTGTGGGTTGATGAATGAGTCGGTATGAATGAAAGATGAGTTTGTGTGGGAGAGGAGGGCCTCTATGGTAAATTGATTGATTAAAGATGAATGAATAGGTAGATAAATGAATGAAAAAGATGAATGGGAGAAGTGATAGTTGGATGTGTGGAAATATGATATGAACGAGTATGTGGATATCTCTGAATTGAGGGCAGAAGGGAGGATTTGTTCCATGCAGATATGATTGATTGATTGATTGATTGATTAGATACAGATAATAAATGTAACAACAGATGGGTGCATGGATCCATGAAGTGATGAACGGATGATCAAATCTATCTGGATACATAACATATTTTATCCTCGTCTGTATGACGAACCGGCGTATCGTCAAAACCCAAGTTTCGAGATAGGGTAACCACCTATTTATGTCGTTTTGTCATGCAGGAAATCTCTACCCGTTAGCACATGTGCCACCCAAGCGAGCTATCCATACATGATACGTCCGTTCGTCCTGCCTATTTTTAGCCATACACCGGTTTGTCAAACAGGCGACAGTATATCGGACAATTCTGTTTGGACACACAAAAAAGACATCAACAAAAAAACCTACCCGATACTACACAGTCCGGCGAGTTGCAGATTGTGATTTCTGAGTTGGAGATATTGCCTTCTGTCTTGGAGATGTTACCTTTTACATGTAGGCTAGTGATACTGCCTTCTAGGTTGGAGATATTGTTTTCTAGGCTTTCTGTGGAAACGTGGTTAATATTAAAAATGGGGTTTGGTTTTGCTGACAATTCCGATCTATTGCATTGCGATTAGTCGGGGGGGGGGGGGGGGGGTTTCAAATAAGCTTTGTACCTTGCACTGAAAAATAATTATACTCTTGTTTATTGTATTTTCATTTAAAGTGATCCATCCCCTGGGCTTAAGAAACTGCCGGATATAATTGGCTGAAGGGTGGCATTACGTATTAATAATGTCCAAAAATTTATTTAGATAATGTAGTTCAATTTTAACGGGGGGAGGGGAGGTGGTAAGAAAATATTTGTTACTTTCTGTGTTTTCTACCAAAAGCTTTGATACTCTCTACGTTTGCTCTCCAATAGATAGACCAGGAATTGAAAGCTTCAGATGGACATGGATTATTTTTTTAAATCTTATTCTACAAAGCATGGGTCGCAGAACTCTGTACACATTAAAAAAAAATCTGAAAACTTCGAATAAATTATATCGAATCGATGTTTATAGTAACTAATATGGTACTATGACTAATATCCAAATACCTTTACCGCAGATGCTTTTGAAAGATGCTGAAAACATTTTTTTACTATGCTAATCGTAACATTAATTCCCTGAAAATGTAAATTTAGAGTTTCTACATGTCCTAAATTGTTTAACTAAGAATTTTCTCACTCATTTTCCTGCTCTGCCATCCTGAGTACGAAGAATAACCAATACCACTGTAACAAATTTCTGTAGTTTTACTAATCTATCACCAATTATTTTGGTTTTAGATGCTCTCTGTGCCATTGTTAGTTCTTAACAACAGAATGTTTTCAAACTGATGCAATATTCGTAGGCACCGATACTAGGCACCCACGGTACTGCAGCACTAGCCATCCTTTGATATTCCATCTTGCGGCTTCACAATATCGATGCCAAATATCGACGATCCTGCACACGATACAGTTCAATCTTAGGAGATATTGAATCAGGAACGGTTCTAGCTGTCAGGAGGGCGGTGAACTATCTGAGCAGCCTGCAGCGAGCTGGGTGCTACATCAGTTGGTAAAGACCTCTGGAGATCAGAATTCGCCACCAAATTCACTGAATTCGCGCAGGATGCCGGACTCCTTGAAATGCGTGAAAGGAACATTGGGATGTCAACGAACGACGCAGTCGTGGACAAACTGTTTCGCTGAGACTGTATATCGTGATTTCTTCTGTAAGGGAAGAAAGGATTAGGCGGAAGGCGAAGATGACAGTCCTCTTCATTTGATTGCAGCGGGAAGGTGCTGCCATATTTTTCTCAGAAGATCACAACAGCCACGTATACTGTAGACTGTATTACCTGCTTTTCATACAGGGCTTCATCCTGACCCGTTAAGAAGTTTCCTCCCAGTAGACATGCAGTGCATTGTAATTCGGTATGTGACACAACATTTGGTCAGATCTTTTCAGTGAAACGATCTAAACGCTCCCCCCTCCCCCAAAGGCTTCAGCAGGAAACTGATAAACGTATCGGTGGGCAGGTTATGTAACGACATAATGAAACTATACGTGCAAGGGACTAATTTTACAGGGGGGGGAAAAACAAATTTCTTAAAGTGCATTGCTTATCTCTTTACGTTTTTCGCAGCAAATATTTAAACATTGTACACTTCTTTGATCAAAAGAACAAAAAATTACATTTTTTAATAGTGTTTGTAGAATGCTGGGCATAAGATGGTTGTCATCTGCAGTTGTGAGAACACATTATGTGCGATTTTACGGTAGGCCCAGGCATGTAACTTCCACTCTTGAGCTAGATATTGACCCTGAATTCAACCGTGCTCGCCTTTTTAGCCTAATAGAGACTTTGTTTGCATAACAACTGACTCACTGTCGTCATCTCTCTTTGGTGAAATGGTGGGAAGGCGATCTATCAGCAGGTCGGTGTTGAAACAAAGTGTGCAAGATTTCTGCTGAAAATGTAGCCATGGGGTTTCAGAATGTAGACATCCTGGCTGCCTGAGGACCCATGCCACGACAAGTTTCCCCAAACAAAGTGCCTGACTTTATCACTTCAGCGGTGAAGGGGCTTATCCGTCATGATGAGAATGCATGTGTCCTGCGTGTGTTTTTCGACCTGTGTTTCAAACTGAATAGAAAGTCCTGCTGTATGGTCTGTCCCTTCCTCGGAGAGGACTCAGACGTCTTTTTTTTTTTTTTTACCCGGGAGGGGGGGGGGGGGGGATTTTGGTCAAAATATTCCATTTCCGCTTTTTGTGCTATCCTGCAACAGCAACATTTTCTACACGTTCCGACCGAGATTTCACTTGATTCCATATTACGTATGTGAAAAAAAATGTGTTTATTGTAGGTGTGTGTGTGTGGGGGGGGGGGGGGGGTCAGAAAAAGGTTAAAAAATGAGCTGAAATGCAGTTTTTTGCCAGGGAATTACACTCTAAATTCGACTGTAAATACGAAACTCTGGTATTGGTACTTGCTTCTGTCCTCTTTCATACGCCATAGCAATCACCAGTATGTTTGATTCTACCGTAACTGTGAAATAGCAAGCTAAACAGCCTTGCCCTCCAACCCTTGAATAGCTGACCATGCGATCTACTTAGGCCACCTGTATTATATCTCTATAAATAGTGACGTACTTCGTCCGAGGGAACGTTTACTACAAAGGAAAAGTTCCGGGGGCCCAGATACTTCATAGCACTTCATCCACCCTCCCCCCCCCCCCCCGGACCAGATACTATGAAGTAAACGTTCCACCCGGATCATTTACTTCATAGTAAACGTTACCCCTAAAATAGATACTTGAATACTGATAAAAGATTGAAACCAAACTTAGAGAGAAATAACACCTGTCTAGAGTCCCGATCATGGAGGACATTCCTCATACTTCTGACGTGCCATTCCTAATGATTGCTGCTGAGGGTATTTCCATCCACGTAAGACTGGTCTTCGATGAAACAGAGCATCTACCCAAGACTCGTAGTGAAGAGAAGTTTTCCCACTTCGATCGTTTTCGGGTGGGTGTTCCTTTAGGACATCTACGCACTGTGGTTGATATCAAACTGACTGATAAATTCATTAGAGATTTGAACTGTCCACAATGTGGGAGCGTGGAAGGATTAACCCGGAGGAGTGGGAGGTGATTTGGACTGTCTGTTTCTTTAGACGTAGTGCGTGAGGAGTGCAACAATGTAGTATCCAGCCAGAACACATCTCCTCTGAACGAGAAGTCCCGTAGCAGACCTAGGCGTGCACATTTGTATCTTTGATGGCAGGCGTTTGACCATACAGCGTACAGAATTTCTGTGAGTATCTGGACATGCCGTGCCTTCAACAGAAAGCGTTCAATTCGATTTCTCTTCGGGTGTATTTAAAAAATACGCAAATGGGGACAGAATGTGTTTCAGCAGGCCGCATCCATCGTGCGAAAGGAGTACATACAGCCGTACCATTTTACTGTAGAGAACGATGCGCCATTGCATGTTGTTGTTTGTATCGACGGACTGTGGCCAACCCATACACATAAACCCCAGATTGGCATCGAAAGCATCATCGATGTCCTTACCGGGTTAGCCATCGATGTCCAGGTTCTGAGCCTGCACTGCCGTGTTTGCGCACAGACAGGGGAGTACATAAAGCAAAACAACCCACATCGATATGATAGGTGGCGAGAGACACATGTGGCCAGTGGGGAATGCATGGGCACATCAGGAATGACGGAGGTGAAAGCAACAGAGGTTTTATAGGCCACATGGTACACATATACAATTAAACAAGGAAGACATCATCAACCACGTCGGCAAAAGGCTAGGAGCAGCCCTAAGAAATCTGGTGGTTGATTGCACCAAGAAAGAAATTACATTGGAGGGGAGAGGACATGCCGTCTTACAGCTGAAGCAATTCGAAAGCTTCAGATTTACTATTCAAGAGCAATTTGAGGTAACACCGCCCCAGAGGAGATGAGGAGGGTATATTTCATGTCTACTCAACAGATGATTTTCCCCAGCATCAATAATATTGTCATCCAGAGAGTCCTTGTGCTTCTACAAGAGGAGGAGCATCGTGGACAAAAGCATCCCCTGACCACAAGAAAGGGTCCATACGCCCCTACATTACGATTTCCTACATGCTGACGTCGGACGACCTTCTGAAGAGGTGTCAACGGAAGACTACCCAGAATCCACGTGAGAGCTTTCATCATTCCATGAGGTCAAGGTGTAGTGAAACGAATTTCCACGCACTAAAAAATGTCGATTTTGCTGTGGAAACAGCAGCACCCGCCCAGTACAGCAGTGGAAATATCGCTGTTCCCAGCACCAAAAGGATATCTGGCCTCCAAGCGGGTGAGTTTGGACAGAAGCATGGAGTGAGCAGACATGGGAAACGTCTTTTCAAAAGCACCCAGAAGGCACAGGAGAAGGTAAAGGAGAGAAAAACACAACGCCGTCAAGCTCAAGAGAAAGTCCGGCAGGAGAAAGGAGGGGGAGAAGGCGGTCTCGCATACCAGGCTGGAATGTTCTGGGGTATCTCCGCATGAACAATCAATTTTCAACTGTTGTAACTTTTCATATGCATTTTTCTTAGATTGTCCTTTTTCGTGTCCTTTCGTGTTGATGAACCAATCAAACACCGCTTTGAAACACATCGTATCTATAGGTATTCAATAAAAGAGATAGAGAGATATTTGGAAAATGTTCCTTAATTTTTTTTAATTGAGCTATTTAGGAACCGATACTGGAAGAAAACGACTGCCCTTATATGTATACTTCATAAATGTTTATAAAATAGTCTAGAGCGGATATTTAAAAAAAAGCTCTTTATTTTATGAAAGGGCAGATACGTCCGAATGTGTTAAAGCAAATTCAAAACAAATCGGATAATTTTTTAAGGAGAAGATTTGAGCAAAATTTGAGCTGGGCAATTCAAGATGGTAACTGTTTCCATGTCAACCATATAGAAAAGTCATTTTTTCAAAGTTTTCCCGTCATTTGAACATGTTGAATCCAATAGCAATGATTAAAAGGTTGTATATTGAAGTGTTTAGAAAATCACCTTCAGGAATGATGATTCCTCTTAACTTAGTATTTCACTTCGTTTATTTCCTATGTATGATCCATCACACAATCACCGTTCGAATGAATGTAATATAAATGTATGATTTACTGTCTAGCCTAAACCAAACTATTTATTCACACTTGACTCTTTAGTAACACAAAGTATTACATGTCATTTGTTTACAAAAGACATTAAATACATCATTAAATCTCTCTTTCTACTATATCTACTATTTATCTCTCTCTCTCTCTCTCTCTCTCTCTCTCTCTCTCTCTCCATGTCCCTTTCCCTTCTATCTCTATCTGCCTGTCTCTCCCTCTATCTATCTTTGTCTATGTTATGTCCTTGCTCACTGCCCCCCCCCCCAGCCTCATCCACCTGCCCCTACCACTATGTTTCTCTCTTTGAGAGAGGTGCACTCCAGTTCTTTGAGAGAGGGCTGCATTTTGGTTCTTTGAGAGATAGAGAGAGTTGCATTTTGGTTCTTCGAGAGCAATGCGGGTTTGAAAGAGATGCACTCACGTTCTTAGAGAGAGAGAGCTGCTTTTTGGTTCTTTGAGAGAACTGCAACTTGAAAGAGGTGCACTCCAGTTCTTTGAGAGAGAGAGATGCATTTTGGTTCTTTGAGAGAAATGCAACTTGGAAGAGGTGCACTCCAGTTCTTTGAGAGAGGGCTGCATTTTGGTTCTTTGAGAGAAATGCAACTTGAAAGAGTTGCACTCCAGTTCTTTAAAAGAGGGCTGCATTTTGGTTCTTTGGGAGAGATCCAATTTGAAAGAGGTGCACTCTGGTTCTTGTATAAATCTGCATACTGGGTCTATGAGAAAAACTGCACTCAGGGATCTTGAGAGACAACTGCACACTGGATCTTTGAGTTAGACGTTCACTCTGGTTATTTGATACAGAGAGAGAGAGAGAGAGAGGAAGAGAGAGAGAGATTGAGAGATAAGGGGGGGGGGGGGGGGTTGTGTGGGCGCTGCACTTTGGTTCTTTATTAAGGGAGATGCAATCTGGTCTGTGGCAGACCCCCCCCCCCTCCCCCCGAAAAAGCTGCATCTTGCACTTTTGAGAATGTGGCGATCTGGTTCCGAGAGAGGGAGAGAGAGAGAGAGAGAGAGAGAGAGTCGAGAGAGGGAAAGGGGGGGGGGGGGAGCAAGAGATTTGTACGTTTGCTCCTTGAACTGGCTGCACTTCGGTTCCTTGGGTAATTTTCCTTTTTGTTCTTTGAGAGTTAGTTGTTTGTTCTTTGAGAGAGTTCCACATAGGGTCTTGGAGAGCTGTGCATTTGGTTCTGTGAGAGAGTTCCAGCATAGTCCTTTGAGAGAGGGTTGCAGTTTAGTGCACTGAGGGAGCTGCACGGTGTTTCTTTGAGAGATCTACTTTCAAACCAAGAAGGTTTGTGTGCAACGTCAATTAAAGGCTCCTGCGATCGGCCTCTTCCACTAACAGGTTTTGACGTGCTTATTGCACCATGCATTGTCCTTGTCGTATTCGCAATCATGAATTGATAACTGATAATTATAAGTGAATTTCTGGGAAAAGTAAAGAGTTTCGGGAAAAAATGAGCTCGACACGTACAGGCTTTATACATTTTATATACATGTACCAAGTTTCATTTCTCTACGTTGCGTAGTAAAAAAGCCTTTGCGGGAACAAAGTTGGGCCCAAGCTCCATTATTATATGATGATGACAATATCTCTGATTTCGGACGCAAAATATGCGCCGGTTGAGATCTGGGCTATTTCAAAGTGACCACGTTTTATTTGTCCTCAGACTCAATGATTTTGCTGGCACGTAACTATAATTATATAAAGTAATTTCAAAAAAGTCATTTCGAACTTAAAAAAACCTAATTACTCTGTGTGCCTGAGTGTGTGCATGCGTGTGTGAATTTTGTACACAACGACCTATTCCCTGTATCTCCAAATCTTTAAAATAATTATAAGTTATAGGGTATGGTACATGATTGCCTTCTTCAGTCTCGTTATTTCTTAACATGATGCAATCATGCACTACTGCGAAATAATGATTTTTACATTGAGGCTACATTTCTCAACTTACACTTTTTTTTCTTCTTTTTCAGCGCCAATAATTGATACATGTAATAGCCACGCTATTAAACGTTTACTAAACGTTCACTATTAAATGTTACTAAACTAAACGTTTAGCGAGGTTCAAGCGCCAACAATTGGCCGTGGCCAGCGATGCATAACCTTGCCAAAACTCATAGCGAGGTTGAAGCGCCGACATTCCGCCAGCTGTACCTTAAGCAGGTTTTAACACGGAATTACATCATCGCTTTTCTCCACTACTAAGCAGAATTTTTTCGTTTTTTCACGTGCATCCGATGCGTCTCGTGCTATAGATACCATTTTAAAAAAAAAGTGAATTTGCCCAAAAATGGACTTAAGCAGGTTCCAACAGCCAACCGACGAAATGGAATGTACTCTGGTCTTCCAAGAGTTGGTAACACATATTAAACAGAGAAACAAATCATAGACTCCTGCTTCACTTCCTAGCTTGGCTACATCATCTGGCGCCGGGGACAATCTTGAAAAAAATGCATCTTTTCAGCACGTAAATTGCATCCAAGAGGTATGTCACACGAAAATTGCTAAGTTTTCCACCACCCATGAACAGTAGCACACACACTGTCTAGTCGTTTAGCATCTGATTCAAGTGATATCATGGCAAGTTGCTGGTCGCTCATTTCCATCAAATTTCAACCCTCTGCAGTGTGACTAGATGATCTGTGGAGGTACAGCTTAGTGCGCCAGAAAGGTTTTAAACTTGTTTAGCTGCGGTTCCGAAATTAGTTGCAGGACATGTTAATCATTGACCTGTACTCAGTTGTGCAAACCCAACAGAGACAACTTCTATATCAATCCTTCTAAGGATGTAGCAGCTGAGACGAATCCAGCTGAAGACAACTAAAAACCATTTCCCTGCATCATCGATGAATTGGATGTGACTGGTGAAATTAGTCCTTGCCTTAAAGTCAGGACTGTATGTCCTGGTGAAGTTACCATGGGTGAAGTAATGGCGCTTTGGTGAAACAGTGATGGCATGAAAGAATATCATTAATGGCCTGAATTATACATTTATTGATACAGTCGTGATCAGTTTGCACACAGTTTCTTTGGAGACTAACGGTATTTGCATCACCCCTCGAATTAAGATTAAATAATTGGAACCAAGTGTCTGTGTGTTCATTTTGATATGTTTGTGTTTGTTTGTGCAAAATCGATTATTTCTAACTGAAAAAAAGAGAGAAAGTTGTTCTCACTTTTGAAGAACACAAGGCCTTTTCAATGGCGGTTATCTTGGTGTAGCATCTGCAAGCTACCCCTTGCCCTTCTCCGTTTTGCTTGTCATACTGGTGACTGAGCGTGACGTGTTCACTTCTTTTTTCCTTTTATTGTTGACGTTTGGCCAGAGTGACCTCACCCTCCCTTTCTTGTGAATAGTTTTTTTTTCTCGCTCGGTTGTTGTTGGCTGATTTGACCTTTTCGTAAATATTAGTATATTCTTGAACATTCGATAATGTCGTAGATGTAGATGTTTACGCCAGATCTGGCCTTGAGTGATGTAACTTGGTGTCTTATTGATACGTGATTGGTTAGTTTGTGTGTTTCGGGCGAGGGCAGAGGTTAGATTAATTTCGGGAATTTTCTACAGAAATATCTATATATATAGACCCATGTAAGTGGTAAAGTTTGGTGAGTAAGTGAGTTTTTCCTCGTGTGGCGTAGGATATTTAGTTGTTCGCTGGCGCCTTCCTGGTATTTTATTGTTCAGTATACAGTAATTAAACTTTAGTATTATTTAATCGATCGTCGGATCTCGTGTTTATTTTTTCTACAGCTGTAATAGTTTCGTTTTCTGAAGGGTTGTAGTTAGATCAGCCAACTCCCCCCTACTATAACGTGCTAGAACAATCTCAGCTGTTACTCTTGGATATTGTCATTTATTTAAAACTCTCAAGTTTTCACGGATGACATCGATCTGATCTGGACTCAGAATTTAATTTTCATTCAAACCAATAGGAAAGTTTCTATATATAGATTTGGTTAGGAAACAGGGTTTACGCAGGCCACGCTAAGACTGATAATTGTCGGAGGTTGTCTGCAGATCGCACTCAACAGGACAGAGGGTAACTGACTTGTTTCTCTTATTATTATATTTATTTTACCCCACATCTATTATATATTTCAGTAACTTGCAACTTTGAGCTACCGGGCATTGCCCAGAATAAACAATCATGTGATCCCCCCCCTTCCCCTCTCTCTCTCTCTCTCTAGTATAATAAAAGTAATAAACTACAGTCTTGCTTCAGAACTCATGCGCACCACAACATTACGCACCAAACTGAACGCTTGATACGATTACTTTTTATGACATGCACGGTACTATTAATTTATTACGAAACAAACATGCAAAAATACAGATGTTACATAGCAATATACATTGTTGTTTTTTAAAAATACATGCTTGAAGTAAAAAAAAAAACATTTAATTATAGCCATCATCTTCCTTATCTCAATGGCCTGAAGAGTGTATAGTTTGGTCACTTAGTCATGCCAAGGTTGCAAGTTACTGAAATAATTATATAATAAATAAGGCTAAGAAAACAACAACAAAAAACAACCTACCCGATACTGCGCAATCCGGCGAGTTGCAGATGGTGCTTTCTGAATTGGAGATGCTGCCTTCTGTCTTGGAGATGCTGCCTTCTATCTTGGAAATACTGCCTTTCAGGCTAGAGATACTGCCTTTTAGGTCGAAGATATTGTTTTCTAGGCTTTCTGTGGAAACATGGTTATATTCATAAGACGTTTGGTTTTCCTGATTATTCCAATCTATTGCGATGCTATAGTATAATTATGACATCAAACTTAAAAATATGATAAGAATCACTTTGTTACCCCATTACCGAAATTCACTTTCACAGAGCATTTACGAGCATAATGTTCATGAATCACACGTGTGGCACATCATTACTTGAGTCAAAAGGCTTACCACATGAAAAACATGGCATGAAATCTTAATAAAACATGAGACTCATCTAGTAATAATGCCTCCATGGGGCGAACTGCTAATGATAAAATTCATCTTCTGTATCTTTTATTTCTCGGGACTGAAATATATTGTACGTCTACGAAATCAAACAAATTACATATAAACATTCAATAATACAAATAGATCGTTGCATTCGGATGCAATATTGACGTCAGTTTTTTTACATGTCGAACTTGAAATGTTCGGTGATAATAATGGATTTTGTATAGTTAACCTTTGTGGAAACTAAAGCCCTTTGTTCATCTAGTGCAGACATGGGCTACCTACAGCTCGCGATGTAGTTTCGGCGGACCCACTTTACATACCGAGCTTTAAGAAAAACAAAATGTGTATATATAACTAATTATAACACATAGACACATGCCCCGCCCCAGAACTGGAAATAGATGTTTGTTTACAACACAAACTCCAAATGGTTTATAGAAAGATTTTAGTATGAACTGAGAGCATCCGGCACTCTGTGCGCTAACATTTTTTCTTTCCGATCTGGTCCTTACTCTGTGTCAATGCCTGATTGTGAGAGTCAGTCACATACACACTAGTCCAATGACGTGAAGAGCTCGGATGTATTGTCATGGTGATGATGATTATGATGATGACGGTCACAAACCGATGGCTTGCTGTAAGAACTTCTACCGTGTATCAGGTAATTTAGATCACATTAAGACATAATCAAATAAACACAACTACCTCACCTCCATCAGCAGTCATGTCATCTTTTTTTTTTTTAATGTCAGGTTGAACATCTTGGCACCTTGGCCACGTCAGAGTACGGTAACCATGTTGTCTATGTATATTAAAAGAAATATTCAGTTCAGATCACCACGTAGCGTTTAACAATTATCATGGCTGTAATGTGTTGTCACTTTACATTAATTAGAAGCTACAGTAAAGTAATTAAAAACGATGCACGGCCCACGACAGTGTTATTACTAATGTAATCAATTCAAACAGAAAGACTGGAATATTTTAACTGAGAGCCATATAACGCATCATGATGTAACTGTTACAGGGATCTCACCTTTGTCCTCATACTTGATATAGTAGACAAGGAAGATAATGGTGAAGACAACAGTGGCGATGAAGAAAAAAACCGCCAGGAAGAGAAAAACCTTCTCTGCAGCTGACGTGGATCGTGTTTTGTCCGAAGAACTTTTATTTATTTTTTTTGGTCGGCAGGAAAAAAAAGGGGGGGGGGGGGGAGAGAGAAAGAAAAGTTATCAATAAGATATTTGGTGGCGACTGCTGAACCGTCAAAAAAAAAAAAATATATGACAATACCAAAGGACATTTAAAAAAAAAAATAATAATAATTGACAGTACCAAAGGACACAAGAGGCCTGACTGAAGCATTTCCCGACTCCTGAAATGATGGAGTTAATTTATTCAAATGAAAATAATACCACAAAATCATAGCCACGAGATCGCACCACAGGGCCGTAATTTTAGCCACAAGATCGCACCACAGGACCCAAATCTTAGCCACGAGATCGCACCACAGTGCCCAAATCTTAGCCACAAGATCGCACCACAGGACCCAAATATTAGCCACAAGATCGCACCACAGGACCCAAATCTTAGCCACGGGATCGCACCACAGGACCCAAATCTTAGCCACAAGATCGCACCACAGGACCCAAATCTTAGCCACAAGATCGCACCACAGGACCCAAATCTTAGCCACGAGATCGCACCACAGGACCCAAATCTTAGCCACGAGATCGCACCACAGGACCCAAATCTTAGCCACGAGATCGCACCACAAGGCCCAAATCTTAGCCACGAGATCGCACCACAGGGCCCAAATCTTAGCCACGAGATCACACCACAGGGCCCACATCTTAGTCACGAGATCGCACTAAAAGGCCCAAATCTATAATAATAATAATAATGAAGATCATTTATATAGCGCCTAATCCAAACGAGTTTGCTCTAGGCGCTTTACAGAAAGTCTTGCTCTCTAGATTTACATCTCTCTCACTCTCTCTTTCTTTCTCTCACCCTCTTTCTCTCTATCTCTCTCTATCTCAGAGCAAATTAATTGTAACGCAGACTGTTAGGCGCAGTTCACAACTCACCACAGTTCACAACTCACAACTTGTATTCTAAATCTTAGCCACGAGATCCACTAAAAGGCCCAAATCTAAGGCCTCAGATATTGTATTTGCTGTTGCGCCACAAGACCCAAATCTTAGCCACGAAACATTCTTTGGGACCGGGAAACAGAGGGACCATAGTACCTTCACTGTCATCTCCGCAGCTATCTCCTTTCTACATGCCATTAACAAAGTTTGCAGACAGGAAATTCTGCGCACACATAAAATAATGCATTATGTTGTGGAAAATGTTTGACAAAAATCTCACGTGGATGTCTTTCAGGGGATCTTTCCTGTCATTTCTAAGCATGCATGAGATGAAATATGTTATGGTTTGACGATAATGTGACATGTGTTACTGGGGAAAGATAAGAGAAATAAATACATTTGGGGGGGGGGGGGATCTTTGAGTACAAGAATGATACTAACAAATATGCCCTGAAGACGTCAAACCCCCAGTACAGAGTGTGTTGTGTACAGTTCATTAAGACAATGTTGCTTCTGTTTTATTAACGTTTAGGTGATAATCTAAGTTAGATATATATACATATCTATTATAAAAAAAAAACTCGCTTTTTTTGTAAAAGCCGTAGCTCGGCTATCTGTGCAACAATCGAGCTCAAATTTTGCATACAAATTTCTTTTGGTCTGAAGTAGATTCCTTGCTACACTCATTGCTGAACACTCTCCGTAAGTATTTTTTTGAACTACGCAAATTTGCATTTGTTCCAAATAAATACCATCCGGGCGTGAGTTTTTATGTGGCATGACGTCACTGAATTTGCGGTCCACCGTGCGATCTCAACGTCCGGTTCCCCAAATTTGAAACCGTGCTTCCGAGTCCATCCATAACATTCGTGGTTCTTGCTGCACTTTGCTGTGCCAACGGTCAAGTAATGCTCCCTCCATTGCAGCCACCCCCAGACCTACTCACAACACTTTTCACTCCCCTCCCCCCCCGCGAATTTCGCGGGTTCAATACTTGTATTATATATATATATACATATTTTAAGTGCAACTTCTGCATGTTAACTTCTCTCCATTCTGCGTTATGAATTAACCCATCACAAAGGGCGTTTGTCGAAGATTTGGCCCTGTGGTGAGATCTGTGGCTAAGATTTTGGCTCTGTCATGTGTGCCAGACTATCCTCTCGTGGCCCTATGATGCCAGCCTGGCGGCCTTGTGGTGCTATCTCGATATGCTAAGATTATAGACTCTGTTGCAAGTAAGCCTAAGCCAATGCGCTCTGACTGTACTGTTGTGACCTGATGTTTGGGCTTACACACCTTATCAAGATCGTACAGACTGAGCAGAAATACAGTCCGCCTGACTTCGTACCGCTCTAACCCTGAACAGAACGTACATCTGTGTAACATTATTTTTATCTGATGTGCTCTGCTTTGCTTGCTATCTGTAAGGTACTAAACAGTGAGCGGGTGATGGAGCCTAGCTGAATCAAAACCAAATAACTAAGTAAAAGTACTAACTTGGGGAGGTTAAATACAGTTCGGCGCTCTCATGTTACCAGTGTCTCATTCTCAGAACGATAAATCGACTGCGTCGTGATGAAACCTCTCAACTCTCGCTGACAATATTTTGCAGGACAGTCGAAAAACTGAATTTCTTTTAAATGTCTGTCCATTTCCCTCCAAAGTTTACGTTAGGTTTATAAAACATTTTAGAGTTATATTGATCTCATTGATGTTTCCCTCTATAATGATACTAGGTATTTTAGTCTTGCGAGGTTTGGTGATAAGTTTTCGCAGTGATGAAACTATGCAAGTAGGCTGTGTCCCCACTTGGGAATTTACAACACGGCTCTTTTCGGTCCAGTCACTGATTTGTGTGGTTTGGCTAAGCCCTGTTTAGACCCATCGCACAGCTAGCTATCTGTTGTTTTGAACGAAAACTTATTTTTCTCCGATTGACAACAACGTACAGCATTTACATGTTTTTGGTGACAATTTATTCATAATGAACGAGGTCTTTAGGAGAACTTTCAAAATGATCAAGTTAGAATTTATGTAAAAATAAACTCCAGAAGAACAGTTACTCTCTCTCTCCCTCTCTCTGTCTCTCTCTCTCTCTCTCTCTCTCTTTCTTTCTCTTTCTCTTTCATTCTAGCACCCTGTTCTGTTGGCCCAGTTCCCTTTCCATCTCTCTCGTTCTCCTATACTCCGTAAATCTCTGTCTCTGTCTCTTGCTTTGCCTTTCTCTCTCTCTCTCCCTCTGTCACACACACACACATATACACTCTCTCTCTCTATTCTCACGATCCTGTCCCCTTTCTCTCTCTCTCTCTCATTCTCTCCCCGTCTCTCTCTCTCTCTCTCTCTCTCTCTCTCTCTCTCTCTCTCTCCTACATTTCGTCAATTAATTTCCTTTTCATGTCTCTGTCTCTGTCTTTCTCTCCTACATTTCGTCAAATCATTTCCTTTTCATCTCTCTCTTTCTTTATCTCTCTCACTGTTCTCATCCTCTCATCTTTTCTTTCCATACATTTTCTTTTCCAAGAGCAACATTCATTTTTACAACCACCTGAAGCATCCACTTCTCTCTTACCCCAAACTTTCTGTCAGCTCAAATCACATCTGTATTACTATTACAAAATTATATCTCTGGATTACAAAAAAAAAAATATGTATATATATATAATTAAACTCTTTTACCTCATGGAGAGAGATATCCAGTCCAAAACAACCGACTAAAAGATCTAAAGGAAATCGCCACAAACAATGTAAGTGTCGGGGAAATGCACAACACAGCCAAGTCTAAAAAAAAAATGGGGTAAATTATCAAAGGAACGGCAGTGATTGATCTTCGGGCACAACAGCTTGAAGTTGCAGCAAAGCTTGTATTTTGACTGATGAATTTTTAGTTTTCCTGTGCACAGCGACAGTCTTTTGTATTTTATTTATCATGTGATTTCTGCCAGGAGATATTATCGACCCAGCCATTATTGAATTCTGAATGTGAATAAACAAGCAAATCTTGTCAAGAATAATTATGCAATTCAAGTTCCATGACCATTCACTACTGCCATTAGGCGATTGTTGGCCAATCGAGCCTGCCGCGTGGGTTTTATGAACAGAAAGGGCCAATAACGCTGGTCATTTGATGAAGTTTGTTTTCTCCTTTTCTTTACAGTGAATATTCAAAATGCCTTGTAATCTGCATTTTGCATTCTTATATGTACTTATGACTGCAGGTTTGGGGGTAGAGTAGGTGTCTGGGGACGGGGCGAGAGAGCTATGGAAGGAAATTTGAGGTCTAAGGGGACAACTGAATAAAAAAAAAAAAAAAAAACCGGATATTCTGGAATATTCTGCTTTATCCCCCCGGACATTCTAGAATATCCCCCTCTTTAACAGTTTATCCCCCGGGGTTAAAATAGGATGGGGGATACTTGCCAATGGGTAGGCGGCATCCTATTTTATCCCCCCATTACAAATTATCCCCTACCTTTTTTTTTTTTCTTTGGGTAGCCTTTTCCCCCCTTTTCTTCGTGTGCGTTTCTGTACATAATCTTTCTCTGCCACATACACAAAAACACACGCACAAAAAAAACACACATGTATGAAGTGTGACTTAAAAGGCGTTTTAAGCCGACCCCTCTGTCACGAGCAGAGTTAGGGTCTTGGGGATGTTATGACTGCACGAGAGGCAGCTAACTCACACTCGGACACAACCACACAAGAAAAGTATTAAATAACTAGAGGATCTATATATGTCAGGCCGGCCAACCCATCTTATTATTTAAATATTAATAAACAAAACAAAAGACAATAGAGGTATATTCAAAGCAATAAATTCTAATTACTAACTTAATATATGATATTCATGTAACTATGGTTCCTTATTGGATGTACTGCAATCAATAGCAAATGGGTATATTATACGAAACTAGATATCAATCTAAAGTGACAGTTGAGTCGCCACTGGCCAGTCGCCAGGCCAACTCTCCCTAAATCATATGGGCTTGAATGTTAGGAGAGCCCAGTACGTTCAAAGCCTACAGAAGCACACTTCGGCTTGTAGGTAATTAAGCAGTTGCAAAAGACTATATATATATATATGCACAATCACTTAGGTCAGGTCAGAAAAATCTGCTACTGGTAACATGTAATCCAGTACAACCTGTTTCATGAACTGGTACGCTAGCATGGTATCAGTGGGCGTGCACCTGTCGGTGCAAACGGCCAGGGCGGAGGAGGTTTCATCTAACCCAACGGCCACATGCTAGGGCACAATGTGACCCTCAGTACTTGAGTCCTTCACATTGGCCCCCGGTACCGGTGTGGTCATAGGCTTGTTTGCCTAAATCACAGACGAAGAATTGAGCAAACTTCCCGGACGCAGCTTCGAAGCTGGCGGCAGCAGGCCAGTGGTTGATTGATAGGGCAGATGGCAATATACCGTCACTCTGGCCTGGATATCGTGACACAGAGCATCCACCAGTATTGGTGTTCTTTGGTTTGGGTCTTTCACCCTAGTCAGTTGGGACTGCGAGGCTGTGGAGTAGCCTACAGGCAGCCGGTCAGGCAATATGACTGTCCCTCTGGCATCCTCCGGCACCTGGATACATTTCCAGTCGTCTTGACCCTGTCTTGCCACTTGGATAAGTTGTGTCCAGGCGAGAGAGTGAGTCTGATGTTTGCGCAGCTCTTTCTCACTAAAAACAAATTCTTTGCGCCAGTCTTAACACTCACCTCGTCTTCTTTCATCTTTGTCTCGTCTTCTTTCCTCTCAAAATTCCAACGGCGATGGGCGAGTGCGGTGGCAGCAGGTTTGGATAGACTGGAAGCTGTTAGCACAGACCTACACGTTGGTGGCTGTGGGCTATGGTCGCTTCATCGTCGATTGAAGTGGAGGCGTGGGGAGGCAGCACCCACAGTAGCTGAGCAGCCTTATTTAAGGATAGCACTGCTCACCTCAACTGAGGAAGGGGCTAGAAAAGGTGCCCTAAAGAAAGCCCACTTCACATCACCCTGACTGGTATACCGCGACCAGTGGGGATCCCTTTTTGCGGTCGAAACAAAAAGAAATTCAGCTTACTCAGGCTAGGAGCCTGGAATATACGCACACTACAGGACAACTCAAACAACCCGGAAAGACGCACTGCACTTATTGCCATTGAGCTCAGCATGTACAACCTGGACATAGTGGCACTCAGTGAGACCAGACTCCCTGATAGTGGCCAACTCAAAGAGCTCAGTGGTGGATACACCTTCTTCTGGAAAGGCAAGGGTGCAGTCGAACCGAGACAGCACGGTGTTGGGTTTGCAATTAAAAATGACCTTGTCAGAAACTTGCAGTCCATGCCAATTGAAATAAATGACAGGCTAATGACACTCAGGATCCCAGTTGGGAAAAGCCAGTCAGCCACCCTCATTAGCGCATATGCGCCCACCATGACAAACCCAGATGAAGCCAAAGACAAGTTCTATTCTGATCTAGAATCTGTCATATGCTCTGTCCCGGCAGCTGATAAGCTGATTCTCTTGGGGGACTTCAATGTTAGGGTTGGCTCCGAAATCTCAGCGTGGCCAAATGTTTTGGGCCCTCATGGAGTTGGTTCATGCAATAACAATGGGTTGCGCTTACTTACTTTGTGCGCTGAATTTGGCCTGTTCATTACCAACACAAATTTTAGTCTCCCCGTGAGAAACAGAACGTCATGGATGCATCCCCGCTCAAAGCATTGGCATCTCATAGACTATGTCATTGTGAGGAAGACTGACATAAAGGATGTCCTTGTAACAAAGGCGATGTGTGGTGCCGAGTGTGGAACTGACCACAGACTCATTTTTTGCAAGCTCAGACTAACATTGAGGAAGTTGAGTCAATGTTGAAGCTAGATGTGATAGAACCATCAACATCGCCGTATTCATCACCCATCGTCCTCGTGAAAAAACTTGATGGATCGGTGCGGTTCTGTATTGATTTTCGAAGATTGAACACTATTACGGTAGGCGATAGGGAGCCTATTCCGTTTCAGGAGGAATTAATAGCTTCATTGGCCGGGTCCACGTGGTTTTCCAAGATAGATTTGACGAAAGGGTATTGGGAAATCCCGCTTACTGAGGAGTCTAAACAATACACGGCGTTCCAAACGCCCATTGGATTATTCCAATTTAAGGTCATGCCATTTGGGTTGGTAAACGCACCAGCGACGTTTGCACGATTAATGAGACTAGTGTTGAAGGACATACCTAATGTCGTGTCATTCTTTGACGATATAGCATGCCATACGTCGACATGGTCTGATCATATTCAGACACTAACAGTAATTTTTCAACGATTACGCCAGTTTGGGCTAACTGCTAAACCCGCAAAGATGGATTTGGCATGTCCAGAGATAATATTCTTAGGACATATCGTGGGTAGAGGTGTTCAGAGACCTGAAGTAACAAAAATTGACAAGTTAGTAGGGTTGCAAATCCCTAAAACAAAGAAACAAGTCAGAAGCTTAGTGGGAATTTTAAATTATTACAGAAAGTTCATTCCAAATTTTTCCTCCTTGTCATCTTCTCTTACTGACCTTACTAAGAAGGGACAACCCGATAAGGTCCAGTGGACGTCTGAATGTCAGACATCATTTGATAATTTGGTGACAGCATTATCATCGTCACCCATTTTGATATTACCCGATTTTCGATCTAATTTTATCCTCAGAACGGATGCGTCGGACTCTGGTGTCGGCGCTTGTCTTCTACAGGAGAAGAACGAATGTCTCCATCCTGTATGTTATGTCAGTAGGAAGTTATTGCAGAGAGAAAGAAAGTATTCTGTGATAGAGCGTGAGTGTCTTGCCATTGTCTGGTCCGTCCAGAAACTAGGACGTTATCTCATGGGACGAGAATTTTGTATCCAGACGGACCACAAGCCACTGACATTTTTGTCGAAGAATCGTTCGTCCAGCCCACGCTTGTCTAGATGGGCATTGGCTTTGCAGCCGTATACCTTCGTTATTCAACCAATTCCAGGAACCAGCAATCATATCGCCGACTACCTTAGTCGAGCCTAGGGGAAGATTTCAGGAGCTTATACATCGGAGGACAGGAACATTGACAGGATCTGTGTGAATGAGTCGACTTTAAAATATTGACATTATAAATATGATATGAAGAATGGTTGATAGGTTGAATGGTTTTTGATTCCGTATTAGATATTGTGTTTAGTTAGCTATTCATGATGTGACACATATATGCATATTGCAGGCCATATTGATCCCCATATTTTCCCCTGATTTCGGTATTCTATATACTAGGGGAACTGCTAGGTCATTTTTCTAGTGTAGGTATTGCTCACGCTCACTCGTTGACAGTCATCTTGATGCGATTTGAAATTAATTGCATTAATTTTTTTGGGGTGGGGGATGATGTCACGAGTGGAGTGATTGCAATTAAGGGGATTGCTACAGAGCGGGTGTAGAATAAGAAGAGCTCACGACAGACGGATAGGAAAAGACGTGAAAGGGGAAGAGTAAAAATAACTCATGCAGACAAGTGGGAAAAGCGTGCGTGTATGAGTGGTGGAGAAGTCTGAATGAGGCGAAAGCGCTGGATTACTATCACTGCAAGTTAGAAGGTCCTACGGATCGGACCTGTGAATAGAAGCCCATCGGGCGGACATAAAGGGAAGCAGTCGAGAAGACTAGTGAGAGTCTTTCCAGTTATGACTGGTATGTAGAACGTTGATTGATTATTATGATTGATGTATTATATTATATTCGTCTATTACCATGATGTAAATAAGTATATGTGAGGAATGTGGAAGTCCTTGATATTGGATATAGCAATGTGCGCCACGAGCGATAGATGAAAGTGAGTTCATGGATTTGTAGCGCGAGTGAGTAGTGTGTATTCCGATGGAAGTGTGTTACCGTAAGATGTGTGGTGAGTGAAAGGTGAACTAGTGTGTGTACGCTTCAGGGGTTGTAAGGAGAGGTGGAGTGAATAGAAATGGTAGGGTATTATACCAATGTGATGTTATTCTTGTAGGTGTCGGGGACGGGCCGCAGAGCCACCTCGATGAGCACAGGGGATAGGCCAGCATAGGGCCGGAGGCCACACATAGGCCAGAAGTGAGGCTGTCAGTGCAGGACAGTAGAGGCACATAAAGTCGTGGCAGTCAGGCCACGGACAGGGACGTAGATATGAGAGTGAATGAGATACTATATTGTTGCCATGTTGATAGGCTAGTGAACTGATATTATGTTGTTGCCATGTTGATGGCTATGGAAATAATAATGTGTTATTGCCCTGCTGAGGTGCTAGGGGAGTGCTAAGGTGTATGACAATAGGAAGGTGATATTGAGAGACTGCGGTGCCAGTGAATCATTAATGTACTATTAAGACCCTGAGGGGAGAGGCTGAGGCCGAAGTGCCTTTAGGAGTAACTACCGGATTGTGGATCCGAGGGAGAGTGTGTGTGAGAATAAGGCCGTTGTACGGCAGTCATTTCAATAATATAATGTATGGAATTGCGCTATTATATGCATAATTATGTTTAATAAATGTGTGAGTCTGATGGGCTGTTTTGTTAAGTGTTAAACTTGTTGTTCGTGATTGTCGTCCTGTCATAAACTATTACATCTCCCAGTCTGGGATTTGTGACACTGGGGGCTCGTCCGTTGTGACACTGGGGGCTCGTCCTGTTTACCTGTGGTCATTTTGACATTGTGTATTCGTTATATCTAGTTGTTTTTCTGTTGTGCTAGGAATTCGTTCTGTTGTCCTTGTTCGTGGGATGAATGGAAATTTCATGATGATATGATTTATGTATGTTTATGAATAATAATATGTATTAATGCATGTATTTTGATGAATATGTATTAATGTGTACTTAAATTTCTGCAGAGACAGTGTGTGTGCGTGCAGCCTGAGGAGACAAGCAGCCAGAGCTCCGATTAGGTCGAGGACTTAAACGCATAAGGCTGAAAGTTAAGTAAAAGTCAAAAATTTTGTACCCTGGATTAAGGGCTGTCTTTTCATCTGTCTGTTTCCCTGTTTTTGCTGTTTTTGTCGTTATAGGTTATACGGGCGGTGGCGCGGGTTTGCTGTGGTGAGCGTAGTTTGTCCTCTTCGGGAGGTGGGCTAAATTTGGAACTTCGTTCATCACAGTGAACAGTTCTGTAGGGACCTGTATTTTTGTTTAGAGTGTAGCGTTCTATCTTCCTCGTTGTTTTAGGAAGACGTTTCTCTTGTCCTTCTCCTCCCTATCTGTAGATACGTTCTTTTTTTTTCAGACTCTGTTCTTGTTGTACCGTGTAGTGTAATCGGCGTAGTAGGTTGCATTTTTTTCCATTATAGTTTTTTTTTGTAGAAGCCTTGTCCTAGTCTGGTTCGTTGTCCTTGACGTCCTTGTGGTCTTTCTACTAAATTTCCCTATTCTTGTCTTTTCTAGTCTTTTTATAATTAATAGTGCTATACATTTTATAGATATAGAATTAGTTGTGCTGTAAAGGTAAATTTCTGAATTGTATTTGGGACAATTGGGTATTGTTATATCTGGTGTGATCTCAGGTCTCTGGTCGTGTTGTTAGTGATCATACCGACAGGGTAGCCGTTTTCATAGTATACATACCATAACCATAAAGCTGTGAAATGGCGGAACTCCAACAACTAATGAAGTTGGGTAAGGAACTTGGCCTGGAGGGAGAGGAGCTACGCGGCTGGATTAAAGAACAGCAGGCGGATTTGCGCGATGAGCGTGCTAAGGATAGAGAGCGAGAAAAAGAGGCTAAGGCTCAGGAGGAGGAAAGGGAGTTTAAGCAACAGGAGAGAGAGGCTAAGGATAAGGAAGAGGAAAGAGAGTTTAAGTTGAAGGAGTTAGAGGCTCAGCAACAGGAAAGGGAGTTTAAGTTAAAGGAGTTGCATCAGCAACAGGAGAAACAGGCTCAGGAGAGGGAATTAAAGTTAAAGGAGATAGAGGCGCAAGTAAAGATCGCCGAGTTGGAAATCAAAAAGAATGCGCCAACAGAAACAGTTGAGCGGCAGGTACACAATAAAGGTGGCGTTAGGATTAAGCTCCCTACGTTCGACGACCGGAAGGACGACATAGACGCCTTCCTTTACAGGTTCGAGCTGAACGCACAATTGCAATGGGGGGAAAATAAGGAATTATGGGCCACGTACCTGGCATCGCTATTGCAGGGGCGAGCGTTAACCTACTTTAAAGAGCTACAGCGCGAAGACGTGCAAGACTACGATAAGCTGAAGGCTTTGCTGCTTCGCCGATTTGCGCGTACCGAGGAATATTTCCGGGAGCAGTTTAGGCGAGCACGTGCAGACACCAGGGAGGACTTTGCTGCCTTCGTCGCGAGACTAACGGAGTATTTCGCGAACTGGGTAGACCTGGCGCATGTGGGCACGGATTTTGCTAAACTGAAAGACTTAATGATCCGTGACCAGCTGTACGCGTCGTGCCACAAAGATCTGGTGGCTTTCCTGAAAGAGAACGAACCCGCGACGGTGCAGGAGGCGTCTAAGTTGGCGGAGGCATACCGTACGGCGCATCCGTCCAAACCAGTCGCCAGGGCGTACGTCCAAGATGCTGGGTACGTCGCCGTTGTCGAGGGGTCGCCGGCAGGACTTAGGGACAGGTCGCGTCAGCGTGGTGCCTATAGCGGGCAAGCCCAGGGGCAGCGTAGGGGCTATCACCAATCACCGGCATATGGATCCGGTAAGTTTGACCGAGCAGGAGGGCTAGGTCGCGGTAATGGCCGGGGGCGAGTTGTGACCTTTGCCGATGACCGACGGCATAAGGACTCTAGTTCCGGTCGCGATGGGTCACGGGGACCCAGGCCTAGTACAGCACAGGGAGCGGAGTGTTGGACTTGCGGACGCGTGGGTCACTTTTCGCGCGAGTGTAGGGCCGCGAAGTGTTGGAACTGCGGAAGAGCAGATCACATCAGCGTGAACTGCCCTGCAGGTAGGATAGCGGCGAACGTGGACAGTAGCTCCAGTCCATGTTCCCCAAATAAATTTTATCATGCGGCTGCGTGTGTTACATCGGACAACGGAGGCGGACAGTATTCTAAGTGTCCCAGTTGTGAGAAGTTATTATCTTCCGGTGTTTTACCTTGTGGGAGAAAGATCCCCGTCATAAATTCATGTCATACAGGAGGTGGTCTTAGGGTTTATCCGGGGTTTGTTGGGGACGAACCGGTCTCGGTTTTACGAGATACAGGATCTACCGTTGTGGGAGTGCATAGGGATTGCATTCGGGATTCACAGCTTACAGGTGAGACTGTCCCGTGCATCCAATTTTCGGGGGCCATTGAGAAATTACCCATGGCAAGAATAATGATAGATACACCTTTCCTTAGCGGGGAAGTCGAAGCAGTCGTTGGTTGTTTTCCAGGCGCCCAGCTCATCATTGGGAATGTATCACGGGTAGTTTCCCCTTCCGATGAGAACGTGCAAGCATGGTCGCAATCAAAAGGTATTGACTTTTGCGCCGCGGTCGAAACACGTCGACGGGTAGCGGATAAAGATAAGATTAGACCTTTGGCGACGCCAGCGGTCAACCTAGATATCACGCCAGAGCGCTTGGCGAGATTACAAAGGGAGGACCCATCATTAAACCCATGTTTTGGGGAAGCGCGAACCGAGAAAACGAGGAGATATAAGAACGGGTCGTCCTCCTTTATTGTTCAGGCGGGCATTCTGTTCCGTAAGTATGTAACGGTGTCCTCCATTTTAAAGCAGGTCGTTGTGCCAGCGTTGCTGATCGCAACAGTATTGCATTTGGCACATGATGTCCCATTAGCGGGTCATATGGGGATAGCTAGAACCAAAGAAAGGGTTCTTAAAAATTTTTACTGGCCATCGATCCACAGAGATGTGCAGGTCTATTGTAAGACGTGCAGTGCGTGCCAAAAGACGACGCATAAGGGTCGTACACCCCAGGCCCCTCTTCAGAAGATCCCCACGGTCTCGGAACCGTTTAAAAAGGTCTCGATAGACCTTGTTGGCCCCATTCACCCAGCGACCGATAGGGGGAATCGATTTTTCTTAACGGTCATATGTAATGCTACGAGATGGCCAGAGGCGGTTCCTCTGCGGACCATAACGTCTGAGGCAGTCGCGGAAGCGTTGTTTGCAATTTTCGCTAGGGTAGGAATACCAGAGCAAATTCTGTCTGATAGGGGCGCGCAATTTACGTCGCAGATGATGAAGGAATTGTTCCGCTTATTCAGTATACAACCCATCACTACCACCCCTTATCATCCGCAGGCTAATGGCATGTGCGAGAGATTGAACTCGACGTTAAAGTCGATGCTGCGTAAGGTAGCTGCTGATCGCCCTAAAGATTGGGATAGATATATCCCTGCAGTGTTATTCGCGTACAGAGAGGTACGGCAGGAGTCAACGGGATTCTCGCCGTTCGAAATGATGTACGGTCGTAGTCCTAGGGGCCCAACTGATGTTCTTCGGGACATGATGACGTCGCCATCATCGGGAGACGATGAGCAGATTTCGGTGTTTCAGTACCTTGTTGATTTAAGAGAAAGACTATCTTCAGCGCGCACTATGGCACAAGAAGCTTCTGGTATCGCTTCGAAAAGAGCAAAAGACTATAAAGATAGAGGGTCCAAACTGAGAATTTTTAAGCCAGGAGACAAGGTTCTGCTGTTGTTACCTACGGACCATAATAAGTTATTGATGACATGGAAAGGCCCTTATGTTATTGAGCGAGTTGTTTCAAAGGTAGATTACGCTATCCACATTGATGGAGCGAGTAAGGTTTTCCATGTTAATATGCTACAGAGATTTTATGAGAGACCACAGTATCTGTGTGCACAGACAAGACCAGAGGAGACTGTCTTCTCTAGTGCTTGTACGGGGGTCGTAGACCAGTTGGACTGTGACGTAAGCGACACCGAGGCGCAGGAAGAGTTACAAATTCAATTGCCGGAGTTAACTGCGACACAAGGTTACAGGGACGTAAAAATTAACCCTGACCTTACGAGTTCAAGGAGTAGGGAACTTGAGACCCTGTTAGCGTCATTTCCGGATGTTGTTACGGATTTGCCGGGTCGCACTACGGTGATCCAGCACCAAATAAAGTTGACTTCGGATAAGCCAGTATTTCTTAGACCGTATCCGTTACCTTTTTCTTCGAGAGATAGAGTCATAAAGGAAGTTGAGTCAATGTTGAAGCTAGATGTGATAGAACCATCAACATCGCCGTATTCATCACCCATCGTCCTCGTGAAAAAACTTGATGGATCGGTGCGGTTCTGTATTGATTTTCGAAGATTGAACACTATTACGGTAGGCGATAGGGAGCCTATTCCGTTTCAGGAGGAATTAATAGCTTCATTGGCCGGGTCCACGTGGTTTTCCAAGATAGATTTGACGAAAGGGTATTGGGAAATCCCGCTTACTGAGGAGTCTAAACAATACACGGCGTTCCAAACGCCCATTGGATTATTCCAATTTAAGGTCATGCCATTTGGGTTGGTAAACGCACCAGCGACGTTTGCACGATTAATGAGACTAGTGTTGAAGGACATACCTAATGTCGTGTCATTCTTTGACGATATAGCATGCCATACGTCGACATGGTCTGATCATATTCAGACACTAACAGTAATTTTTCAACGATTACGCCAGTTTGGGCTAACTGCTAAACCCGCAAAGATGGATTTGGCATGTCCAGAGATAATATTCTTAGGACATATCGTGGGTAGAGGTGTTCAGAGACCTGAAGTAACAAAAATTGACAAGTTAGTAGGGTTGCAAATCCCTAAAACAAAGAAACAAGTCAGAAGCTTAGTGGGAATTTTAAATTATTACAGAAAGTTCATTCCAAATTTTTCCTCCTTGTCATCTTCTCTTACTGACCTTACTAAGAAGGGACAACCCGATAAGGTCCAGTGGACGTCTGAATGTCAGACATCATTTGATAATTTGGTGACAGCATTATCATCGTCACCCATTTTGATATTACCCGATTTTCGATCTAATTTTATCCTCAGAACGGATGCGTCGGACTCTGGTGTCGGCGCTTGTCTTCTACAGGAGAAGAACGAATGTCTCCATCCTGTATGTTATGTCAGTAGGAAGTTATTGCAGAGAGAAAGAAAGTATTCTGTGATAGAGCGTGAGTGTCTTGCCATTGTCTGGTCCGTCCAGAAACTAGGACGTTATCTCATGGGACGAGAATTTTGTATCCAGACGGACCACAAGCCACTGACATTTTTGTCGAAGAATCGTTCGTCCAGCCCACGCTTGTCTAGATGGGCATTGGCTTTGCAGCCGTATACCTTCGTTATTCAACCAATTCCAGGAACCAGCAATCATATCGCCGACTACCTTAGTCGAGCCTAGGGGAAGATTTCAGGAGCTTATACATCGGAGGACAGGAACATTGACAGGATCTGTGTGAATGAGTCGACTTTAAAATATTGACATTATAAATATGATATGAAGAATGGTTGATAGGTTGAATGGTTTTTGATTCCGTATTAGATATTGTGTTTAGTTAGCTATTCATGATGTGACACATATATGCATATTGCAGGCCATATTGATCCCCATATTTTCCCCTGATTTCGGTATTCTATATACTAGGGGAACTGCTAGGTCATTTTTCTAGTGTAGGTATTGCTCACGCTCACTCGTTGACAGTCATCTTGATGCGATTTGAAATTAATTGCATTAATTTTTTTGGGGTGGGGGATGATGTCACGAGTGGAGTGATTGCAATTAAGGGGATTGCTACAGAGCGGGTGTAGAATAAGAAGAGCTCACGACAGACGGATAGGAAAAGACGTGAAAGGGGAAGAGTAAAAATAACTCATGCAGACAAGTGGGAAAAGCGTGCGTGTATGAGTGGTGGAGAAGTCTGAATGAGGCGAAAGCGCTGGATTACTATCACTGCAAGTTAGAAGGTCCTACGGATCGGACCTGTGAATAGAAGCCCATCGGGCGGACATAAAGGGAAGCAGTCGAGAAGACTAGTGAGAGTCTTTCCAGTTATGACTGGTATGTAGAACGTTGATTGATTATTATGATTGATGTATTATATTATATTCGTCTATTACCATGATGTAAATAAGTATATGTGAGGAATGTGGAAGTCCTTGATATTGGATATAGCAATGTGCGCCACGAGCGATAGATGAAAGTGAGTTCATGGATTTGTAGCGCGAGTGAGTAGTGTGTATTCCGATGGAAGTGTGTTACCGTAAGATGTGTGGTGAGTGAAAGGTGAACTAGTGTGTGTACGCTTCAGGGGTTGTAAGGAGAGGTGGAGTGAATAGAAATGGTAGGGTATTATACCAATGTGATGTTATTCTTGTAGGTGTCGGGGACGGGCCGCAGAGCCACCTCGATGAGCACAGGGGATAGGCCAGCATAGGGCCGGAGGCCACACATAGGCCAGAAGTGAGGCTGTCAGTGCAGGACAGTAGAGGCACATAAAGTCGTGGCAGTCAGGCCACGGACAGGGACGTAGATATGAGAGTGAATGAGATACTATATTGTTGCCATGTTGATAGGCTAGTGAACTGATATTATGTTGTTGCCATGTTGATGGCTATGGAAATAATAATGTGTTATTGCCCTGCTGAGGTGCTAGGGGAGTGCTAAGGTGTATGACAATAGGAAGGTGATATTGAGAGACTGCGGTGCCAGTGAATCATTAATGTACTATTAAGACCCTGAGGGGAGAGGCTGAGGCCGAAGTGCCTTTAGGAGTAACTACCGGATTGTGGATCCGAGGGAGAGTGTGTGTGAGAATAAGGCCGTTGTACGGCAGTCATTTCAATAATATAATGTATGGAATTGCGCTATTATATGCATAATTATGTTTAATAAATGTGTGAGTCTGATGGGCTGTTTTGTTAAGTGTTAAACTTGTTGTTCGTGATTGTCGTCCTGTCATAAACTATTACATCTCCCAGTCTGGGATTTGTGACAGGTTCAACACGCATTGTTGAATTGAATGCCATAATTCAGCGTTGGGCAGAACATTTCGGAGGTGTGCTAAATCGGCCATCAAATATAAATACTGAGTCCATTGACCGCCTCCCTCAGACTCCTATTAATGCAGCTCTTGCCAAGCCATTCACAGCAAATGAGACCCGAACTGCCACAAATCAGATGTTCTTTAACAAATCACCAGGCGTGGATTCAATTCCTGCTGAGGTGTATGCCTTCGGTGGAGAAAAGCTTATTGAAAGGTTGACCGAGTTGTTCAATCATATGTCGAAAGCAGGGAAGCTGCCACAGGACTTCAAAGATGCTTCAATCATCCATCTGTACAAAAACAAAGGGGACAGCCAAGTCTGTGACAACCATCGGGGAATCTCTCTACTTTCAATTGCTGGCAAAATATTGGCAAGAATGCTTCTGAATCGCCTTCTTGATCACCTCTCGTCAAATGACTTGCTTCCCGAGAGCCAATGTGGCTTTCGTAAAGAGAGGGGAACGGCGGATATGATTTTTGCTGCCAGACAGATTCAGGAAAAATGCATGGAACAAAATAAAGCGCTGTATATCACATTTGTTGACCTCACAAAAGCATTTGACACAATGTGTCGTGAAGGCCTCTGGAAAATCTTGGCGAAGTTTGGGTGTCCACCCGAATTCATCACAATAGTGCGCCAGTTTCATGATGGCATGCAAGCTGCAGTCAAAAGCAACGGCAGTGTTTCAGAGCCCGTTGCTGTCACAAATGGGGTAAAACAGGGTTGTGTCTTAGCCCCAACTCTGTTCAGCATCATGTTCTCTGCAATGCTACAAGAAGCCTTTAGCTCTCCTCCTCAAGGGGTAAGCATCAAGTACCGAACTGATGGCAGTCTATTCAACCTCAGGAGACTTCAGGCAAAAACCAAACCAAAAGTACTCAAGTCTGTGACTTCTATTTGCTGATGATTGTGCACTTCTGGCACACGATGAGGATAGCATGCAAAACTGTGTTGATAAGTTCTCTAGTGCCTGTGACAACTTTGGCCTCACAATAAGCACAAAGAAGACGGAAGTGCTCCATCAGCCTACTCCAGACGAGAAGTATCCTGTGACCCCAAATATCAAAGTCCATGACAGTCTTCTGAAGGTGTCGGAGAACTTCACCTATCTTGGCAGTACACTGTCTTCCGCGGCTCGTGTTGATACTGAAATTCTCTCAAGAATCAGCAAAGCCAGCTCTGCATTTGGCAGGCTTCGAAAGAGAGTGTGGGATGTTGCCGGCATTCGCACAGACACTAAGCTGAAAGTGTACAATGCTGTGGTCCTTCCCACCCAACTCTATGGGGCTGAAACCTGGACAGTGTACCAATCGCATGCCAGAAAGCTAAATCACTTTCATCTGGCCTGCCTTAGAAAGATCCTAAGGATCAAATGGCAGGATAAAATTCCAGACACTGAGGTCCTCAATCGTGCCAAGGAATTGAGCATCTTCTGCCACCTGAAAAAAATTCAGCTACGTTGGGCAGGACATGTTGTCAGAATGCCCGACTCCAGACCCCCTAAGCAAATCTTCTTCTCTGAGCTCTCCAATGGAACGAGGAATGTTGGGGCCCCAAAGAGACGTTACAAAGACACTCTCAAGCAATCACTGAAGGCCTTTGCCATTGATGTGAGTGAGTGGGAAAAGCTCTCGCTTGATCGTGCAAATTGGAGGGCGGCCCTTACCAGAGGCAGCAAAGCATGGGAAGCTGACAGAGTCCAGCAGGCTATCAAAAAAAGAGAACGGCGCAAGAAAAGGCCCAGTGGTACTGAACCAACGGAGCACTCTTGTCATTTATGCGGAAGGGTCTGCAGGGCAAAAATAGGACTTATCAGTCACATGAGAAGCCATAAGTCATGAAAGAACAGTCTTTCCATTCTGTCCTCTGTGTCCTTTAGTTCTCTTTATTGTCCATGTGTTGAAATTCTCAACAATTTCTGTTCTTTATTCCTCTGGTGTTGTCAAGTTCATCATCATACCTGATGGACGAACTATTATTATTATTCAATTCATCAACAATGTGCTATATTACTTCAATCATACTATGGAGATAGATCTATAATACGGGCCACTCGTTCGTCGAGCGCCAGCTGGGGTTTCCTTAGACTTCCTATGAGGCTGTGGTTCTCTCTCTATCTCTGAACTTCTATTATGCTTAGACAAATAAGATATGTTACCGTTGGTCACGCCTACTGGTAGGCGCGAACATCAAAAGAGCGCAGCGTGGGCTTTTAAAGGTCAGCCCACTCAGACCTTTCTTTCTAGAGCTCAGTCAGTCCGTTAGCAAGGACTTCTAGTCTTCAAATCACACAGTTCAGGTACTGGCCAACCGGAGATACTTCACGACACGATGCTTCTGCTCGTCTGTATTCAATGAATCTGAACGTTACACGATGTTTTATACTATCTAACTACCCAGCAGGGCTAGTCCGCTGGCCCAATTAGTTCAGCAATCTCATTGGCCGAAACCTCCCACCATTTTAATTGTAGTAATAAGTCTGCACTATTCTACCAGCCAGTTAACGTGCAAAACTTGTCTAGACATACTTAACAATGTCAACTATCCCCACCTTGTTTCACCCCTACTCCATTACTTATTAATCACGAACATTAAAACCGACAAGCGTGAATCTAACAGTTTAACTTTACATTTATTTACTCACCAACTATAATTCGCGAGGACCGTTCAAGGCCACCAGCCAATTTCTCATGGCCCTGGTAAAAAAACAACTCAGAGTTCTAACAACATCCGAATCATGACACCCTCCAATTGCTTGACAATTTAACATTAGACCAAGCAGTGACAAATAGCCTGACATTAACTAAGGGCATAAATCTTTCTCCTCCCGCCCACACACCCCACCCTTTTTGGGAGCTTTTAGCAGTAGCAGTAATTAAAGAGATTAAATTTCAGTGGTGTTCTGTGTATGGAGCAATGAGAATAAAGTACATTGTACTCAGTATTATCAGACAAGGAGAAAAAGTAACGGACAATGCACGAGCTTGCTAAATTTGACAATATCGAGCTGGTACAAATGAAGTTCGATAATCTTAATCGGCCACTTGTGATCTTAAAGTTCTCATCATATAGTGGCCTATGCTTTGACAGAAATGTGTACATCCTTTGAAAAAGCACCCCAGGTGTAATTACCAAGTTTTTGAGGGACTACCTCATGACAGTCGGTAGCGAGCAAAGAGGTTAAATAAACTCTTTGATAGCAAGTTGTTGACTTCACGGGAGAAGATGAGTGTTGAATTAAGAACTAATTATTGCACGTCAAGCATGGTGACACAGCAGTAACGAAACTAGTGCTGATGAGGGATTTGCAAACTTTGATAGAATTTCCCTCTTCGAAGCAACATTGTGGACGGTGTTACTGAAGATTACACCACCAGCTTCAGGAAAGTCTATCACTGTCGTCAGTTTTGAGAGCTATCATTTAGAGAAGCCAGCCGACTTAACCTCTCCATTGCATTTAGTCACACATCCATCTCAGAAATATTCTCAACAGCTGCAAGGACTGGCTGCCCAAGTAATTGGCCCAGTGTCCCCAGTCTCTTTTGTTATTTTTTCTTTTGGGCTCAGATTTAAATGCAATGCATTCATTTCGTGCATGACTCAATGATTGAAGATCACGTAACAGGTCTGGTGTATTTTATAAAATTTACGGAAATTAAAAAAAAATAAAAAAATACTACTTTAAAAAGGTATCCATATAAGTGGGTTCGCAAATGAATACGTAGAGAAGTCTAGTTCAAAGTGGCTAGTTAAATGAATAAATAGATAAGTATGAAAGTACCGTATGACCTGATAATAGTCTAGCAAATAAATACACGGCTGTCTATAAGGACTATTCTGAGGATCGGACCCAATTGAAGTCTTTTATATCCCACAGTCTCTTTTGTTATCAATCCTCTAATGTTGCAAAGTAGTATGTCACCAAAGCCGAGCAAAGGGCATTTAGTACATTTGATAAAGAATGGTTTCTGCATTATAATGAATCATCAGCATGCTTGTGGTCTTTTTTTCCGGGAGATAGGGGGAGGAAGTGGGCGATGAACGAAAATTTGGAGTCTAAGGGGCGATCGCCTGAAAAAGGTTGAGAACCACTGCTAAAGAAATTGAAATCGAGCTGGGGGATACTTTAGAATAGAGGGGGGGGGGGTGTGTTCTAGGATATCCTAGATTATCTGGGGGTTCAAATTGTATGGGGGATATTCCAGGATGTCATACCAGTCAGACACAGTCAGATGTTGGCAGTCAAGACGGGCACACCAGAATTTTTTATACTTTCTCAGTCCATCCAGGAAGATCCTATCATACTAAGCCTGGTCAGACACAGCCAGCTTCTGCCACCATTTCTTTGGTGCATATTTTGCTGGCATCTGACTGTGTCTGACCGGGCTTAGTATGATATCCCTTTTAGGGTAGGAAAGCATCAGGATAGAGAGTATGGGACTGCAAGAAAGGATTCCGTTTTAGAGAGGTTAGAGACAGATGTAAAAGTGTGATCCATTTATATGAAAGGGGAGGCTGTAGAGAAATTTCGTACATGCATTCTGTAAAGAAAGTTTAATGTGAAATCATAAGATTGTATGGAAAGGGCTAGGCTGTATATTAGGAACTTTGTCAATGAGACAGGGAAAGTAGAGTGTGCTGGAAACATAAAAGGAGTGCTCTTTCTATCAAGAGGGAGACTCTAAAAGAGCAATTCAGCCTGTAGTAGTAGACTGATAATGGCGTCGTATAGATTTTAAAGTGGAAAGCTGTAGAGGAACCCGGCAATTAAAATTGGTGGTGTTAAAATAAGATCGTGAGGCCCGGTAAAATTTCCCTTGTGAAAAAGATGTTGTAGAAGAAGTGCCCTGCAGTTTAAGGCGTGCAGCCACAGAGAGGGGTGGAGTATTTAGAATAAACTCCGTCAAGAGTTATATATGACGCTGTAGAGGTGCCTTGCTGTTTAGAAATAGTGACAGAAGTGTAGCGCCTTTGATCATGAACTCCATGCAGCCTACTCAGCTACCAAGCATTTCAGACATTTTTTGGAGGGACGACCTTTCACACTATACACCGATCATAAGCCCTTGACTTCAGCTCTCACGAGTCAAACCGGCCGCTCCCCTCGACAGTCAAGACATTTTTCCTACGTTGCTGAATTCACCACTGACATTTAGTAGAACCGTGGCTGATTCAATGCGTTGGCTAACGCCCTTTCACGCTTCAGCACCAACCCCGTTTCAGAAATACACTGCGACTCTATTGTAGGTGACTTCAGTTGCATCGCTCAAGATTACATACAGTCTGGCGAGATGGAGACCTATCGCAGGGCTCCCACTGGGCTTCGGCTTCAAAATGTCCAGCTTGGGACATCGACCGTGCTCTGCGACATATCCACTAAGTACCGAGGCCAGTGCTACCAAAATTATGGACTCGCTCAGTTTTTGACCACATTCATGGACTCTCACATGGAGGCGCACGCCCCACTCAACGAGCCATCAGCCAACGTTTTGTTTGGTACGGTTTGAAACGTGACGTACGCACGTGGTGCAGGGAATGTCATGCCTGCCAGACATCCAAAATTCATCGACACACGAGAGCACCACTAGTAGAACCTCTGCCTTCCAACACCAGATTCTGCAGTCTGCATGTAGACCTTGTTGGGCCTCTTTCAACCAACCAGGGCATGACCTACCTGTTCACCATCTTGGACCGCTTCACCAGATGGCCAGAAGCCATTCCTCTACCCGATGCCCACGCGTCCACCTGTTCTACAGCTCTCGTGCACCACTGGACTGCCAGATTTGGGGTGCCTGAAGACATTACCTCAGATCGCAGCCGACAGTTCACCTCAAACCTTTGGGCAGAGTGTAACAAGTTATTCGGTATGGGTTGTATTAGATAGTCACGTGACATGCACCGTCGGCCATTTTGACGGAGAGCCGATTAGAGAAAATGGCAGCCCAAAGAGACATGAGCAATACATCCGCTCTGGATCCGCGATAGTTGAGACGCCTTGGGGGAAAATTATTGTATATCGACAAGAATGACCCATCCAGTGTTCCAGTGGAGTACCCGCAAAGAATATAATTATCTAGATTTTCTTGGTAACTCTTAGTCTATTTTTATTATAGATGTGTGTAGAAGATAGGGGATAGACGATATAGAGATCTAGATCTATACGTCAACAATGACCAATCCATGTAGGCCTAGATGTATTATTGTCCTGGAATCAGATCTTCTTATTAAAGCAGTGTTGAATGAGTATGGAATAAACGTTGCGGATCTACTTGACAGTGGATTAAAGATACAATGTAGTATTTAACAAGAAGTGTTTCAGCGATGTCATGGTCTATACATGTAACAGCTCTATTAAGTCAAAAATGGGCAAAAAGAAAAGGTTGTAAGTAAACTGTTTCACTTCGTTCCTGTTGAAGTCTTTTTTTTTTTTTTCGGGAAAGCCGAAAATTTTGTGTATTTTCTGTCTTCTCTTTAGTTTGCTTTGTATTGTTTGGGTTTTATTTCTCACGCGGGGCTTTGCAACATACAACCTTTTCTTTTTGCCCATTTTTGACTTTGCTTATAGCCCTGCTGCGACCCCACAGTTTTTCTGTGGTTTTTATGATATTTCGTGAATAGCTCTATTAGTGTACAACATTTTGTATTCTGCATTGTCTTCTCAATTTTTATAAATCTACCCTGAAAATCCTTAAAATAATATTATAGGAATTTCATATCCTGGTTCATTTAAATCTAGATCTATATCATTAGTAGCAAAATTATTTAGAGTCTATACTGGAATATTCAGATAGAAAATGCACCAACCGAGGTGAGAGTTATAGGCCTATACAGAAACGATGCTGTGATTAGTCAAAAAATAAATAAATGCCATTGAGATAAAAACCATACTGAGTGATAATGAAGCCAGGTGACTGGTAGCCCATCCATAGGCCTATGTGTGCATTTTTTTTTGTAGAGATTAATTCCTTCCATTTTATTAACACATAAATAAAACAACAACTCGAATATATCTGTACTATTGCTTGTTTTGCATGTTTTAAGAAATGGAAATCTTTTGGATTATTGATGTACTCATCCACAGTAAAACGTTTACATGCATGTGTGTATAGTATACTAATACTATATCCAAAGATGCATGTTTAATCACAAGTAGTTCAGTGTTGAATGTAGGACGTGACAAATGAAATAATGTTCAACAAGGTTTGTGATCACAAGAATACCTATGTATTCACATAGTTAGCACACATGAATTTCAAATGATATGCCCACCCTCACAACTGACATGATTTTGGCTAAAAGCAGGCTTGAGAATTTTCTTCACAATGAAAAATATTTCGAAATTAATGAAGACAAAGTCAAAAACTATACTGGCCTACCAACATTATGCATTGCTGAAAGAAATATATTTCTATCTTGAACCTGGCATGAACCAGACTGCAGGCAGTCGCTTATCAAAATTCCAAGAAATGCTGCTTGTTTTATTTGAACTTAAACAGTCTTCCTTTTCAGGTTTTAGGAGATATGTTCAATATTCATCAGTCTACAGGTTCAAATATCTTTTCGAAAGTTCTTCACATTATGTATATAATCTTGAATGACCCCATACACTGGCCTGAAAGAGACTGCATTAAAGAAACAATGCCCAAGGAATTCATTGAACAATTTGTAAGGAAAGTCACAGTTATTATTGACTGTTTCGAAATTTTCACTGAAAGACCAATCAGTGTAAAGGCACAAGCGCAAATATAGTCCTCTTATAAACACCACAATGTTGTTAAATACCTTATTGGAATTACATCACAGGGTGTCGTCTCCTGTTTATCTTCAGGCTGGGGTGGGAGGACCAGTGTCAAATATGTTACAGAACACTGTGGCTTTTTAGATAAATTACAATATGGGGACCTCATTCTAGCAGATCGAGGTTTTGACTTTTGAGACAGTGTGGCACTGCAGTGTGCCGAAGTTAAAAACCATGCATTTCTAAAGGGTAAGAAACAATTACCAGCCAGCGATATTTTAATGCCACTTGACGTCTGGCCCATTTGCGTATACATGTGGAGAGGATTATTGGAAATACCCAACAGAAATTTAGAATTTTGCAAGATACCGCACCCATTGATTTTTTAATGTCAAGGGAAGGCAATGTACCTATACTAGATAAACTTGTCACTGTGTGCTTCAGTCTGGTTAATCTTTGCCCTTCTGTTGTACCTCTCACATAAATGTATCATTGAAAGCTACATCTTTATCGGAAACAGTGACCGTGAGCATTTTGTGACACAATATTGAGCTGATCTTTTTCATCATTTCTCTTCTTGAAACAATGTACTAGTCATGTTACCTACTGTCTTTTTTTTATATTTAGATGTAGCGTTTCTAGGCTGCTTGAACTGGTCTAGCTTTCGGCATTCACTGCAGTACCACTTTCCTTTTTGGATTTGATTTTAAATCCATACATTGAAAATGAAACCGTTGAATAGGACACTGCTGGTTGTCACACGCTTTCATGCGTCCGCTATCATCTCCTCTACAAATACACCACACTTGTGAAATTTGAGGGTTGTTTTTAGAAGGAGACAAAGCTACTGATGAAGTGGACTTTTTGGGTGATGGAGTACCACGGTTTTTATTTTCTAAATTTTCTCTCGCCTCTATGATGAAGTGATGTGCTAGAAGCTCTGGTTTTATAAGAGAACATGTTTTTTTTATTGATATCATCATAATCACTGAGTCATCACATAGCTGATATGGATTACATTATACCCATGATGGAATAATGCCGTACGTTTAAATTTGCATTTTTGTTAGAACAAAATCAAAGAAATCTTTAATAATGGGAAGTTTGGAATTAATGAACGTTTTATTTGCACTTATCCTCTGAATGAAAATTTCTTTGGATGACCAAAGGATAAAGTGAGAAAACTTTGTGTCAGTAACGAACATTTGTGCCTGAACCTGATAATAGTAACTGTGACTTTCTTTCAGCCTATAGCCACCATTAGCAATTTCTAAACAAAAATTTGGGTCACTGTTTGCAATATCCCCGATGCTGTTCTCCTTGACTTTTAGGGGACACTTTATTTCTATCCATCCTTTGCCACAGCATGCACAGTTGACAATATCATCAAGTGATGCTCCAATTAAAGGATAATCTGAGTGAAGGAAAAGGTCACACGCTGCAATAGAAAATGCTCGGTGCGATTTTACCATTACACTCTTGTGGCCATCTCTGGCTACAGGCTCGTTGTCTATCCCCCATTTCATTGCCAAAGACTACAGAATCACGGGCATAGCAAATAGATTTTATAAGGGACAAAGAAGGCTTTTCAATTTTTGGTATGACAAACGTCATAAAATTTTGAGGCTGTTACTCTTCCTTCACGAAGATTACACCAGATTTTACTGCCAGCCTGCAGCCTCGTCAGTTCTTCAGCATTCTTCAACTCCTCCTCGGTAACATTCAGATCAACCTGGCATGCCTTCAGAACTGACAACCCCCCCCCCCCCCCTGAAAATTCAACATAAATATTTTGGTACAACATTATTAGAATTGTTACATTTCTGGTATTCAGATAGCACAGTAAATATAGCTGAATTACGTCCGGATTTATATACATTGTTAAACATTTACTGAATGATTCTTTACTCAATTTAGTTGCTCCTTTGTATTTCTTTGGTGGTGGTGCAAACAAACATCACTCCCACCATTAATGGTTGCATCCAGTCTTGCTTTCTGGTTCTTGGCGGAAGTGAAGCCGATGTCAGACAGCAAGGCAGGTTCAACTTCTTGATGCTTGCTGGCATCATCCAGTATGCTGGCTCACCAGTCACGGTGATGTTTTCTCTCAAGCGTGTGCAGGCTTCCAGCATGAAAAGTACTGCAGCTACATGGCTGCAGGTCTCGCCCAATCCAGCAACACATGTGCAACGGCCACAGAAAGAAAAAACGAAGACTACCTTTTTTCCTATTTTAGGCCATTCTTATACTAAAATTGGATTTTTTTTTAAAAATTGTTTTTGCAATTAAAAAAATTCCAAAGACTTTTGTTGTTTTTTGTCTATTCTTAATCTTACGTCACTGTCTGTCATAAATGGTATAAGCCTAGGCGGGCACTGGCCGGTTTTCATGGCGTGATTAGTGGGGTGCTGACGTCACCACATTCAGTTTACGTTCGATGGTGACGTCACCAGATTCAGTTTACGTTCGATGGTGACGTCACCACATTGAGTTTACGTTCGATGGTGACGTCACCACATTCAGTTTAATATGTTAGATGGTGATGTCACCACATTAATATTATGTTAGATCGTGATGTCACTACATTCAGTTCATGTTATATGTGACGTCACTACATTCAGTTTATGTTAGATGTCAGCACATTGTTTATGTTGGATGGTGACGTCACTACATTCAGTTTATGTTAGATGGCGACGTCACTACATTCATTTTCTGTTAGATGTGACATCACTACATTCAGTTTATGTTAGATGGTGACGTCACTACATTCAGTTTATGTTAGATGTGACGTCACTACATTCAGTTTATGTTAGATGGTGACGTCACTACATTCAGTTTACGTTAGATGGGGCCACTAGTTGAATGGTGACGAAATGACAAAAACTCAAACAATCACAAATTTGGTTTAGGGGGGTGGGGGAGGATTGGTAAACAAGAGAACGACAGAAAAAAAATCACATGCCTGGAAAAGGAGGGGGGGGGGGGAGGAAGAGCACAACATAAAAAAAAAACAGAAAGAGGAATCACCAGTTTCGACGGATGGGGGGTCGGGGGGGGTGGGGGGGGGGAGAGAAATAAAATCTATTTCACAAATAAACCAACCAAAAATATCTGATGTACTGACGAAAGTCGCCAAAGCTGTGAAAAGAACGAGAGAGGTAGCGGGGGGAGGGGGGGGGGAGGGCAGCAGGCCGGAATCTCTCACCACCAAGCAAAAAAGCGCCACTGAAAGCGGAAACAGTTTACTTAAAAAATACCTGATGCTGCCCCCTCCCCACCACCTTGTGATTTCCTGAGCCCAGGACACTCCTTAAGTCAGGTCCTTGAAATCTTCTTGCTGTGTGCCTGAAAAGGACACATCCCCTTCCCACTGTTTGCATTATTTACGAGTAAAACATTATGTGAAATGGTATTGTATTTTTTGTATAATTTGTATACTTCTTTAATCTCATGTCATTTCGGAAATTTGCCTTTGTGCCATTGCAGCCCAGTTACAACTGGAGCAGGTACGTCGTCGCCACAGTGCAGCGCCGGTCGGTGCGGTGTTTATGAAACACATGAGTATTGACATCTGTTCACCCATCACATTTGCAGGCCACGACACCGCTGATAAATGTTTTGGATATGTTTCAAAAACTCAGAAATCTGATGCTGACGTCATGATTTTACGTCATCTATACCACCAATTGTAGTCAAGGGATCGCGTCTTTTGATGTTTACGTTATCTTTCCGTGAGTACTTAAATCATGGCATTTCGATTCTACTTCACTCCTGAGTTCTGGTGAGAATCTGTAGGTGTGGTTAACCCCCCCCCCCCCACCCAAACCACACCAAAAAAGAACCCACAACAATTTCATACTTTTGGGCCAATTTGTATTTCCAAAGACATCTGGTCAAGCAGATGTCGATGATTCTCGGCGAGGATTTTCATAAGACAGCGAGTGATTGGAGGAGGATTTCTGTTTGCATGTTTTAAGATCATTCTCTCTCATTTCCTTCTTCACTCCTGTGTGCAACAGCCAAATCGTCGGTTTCATGGCGAAGGCGCGAGTACATAATCAACACCTGTACAACAAAGAGGCGACCGCACAACTTCTCTGTATGACGAATGGGCGAACCGCCAAAAATTAGTATTGCGAGTTCAGTTTTGAAAATGTTGTGCTACTCTCATCATTGATTTCTCGCCTTTTTATTATAAAAAATGAGATTATCAAACTTGCTCACGTTGGACCCACCCCCCCCCCCACCCCCCGTATACTTTTGATAACCACAAAAAAATAAATATCTCACATTCGCCCCTTCTTCATGCAGATAAATTAACCTTTCGCCTTTTCGTTGTACAGCTGGTGTTATCTATTCCCCTCCGACGTGAAACCTACGAAATTACGACCTTGACAATGAAGGTTAACCACTGACGTAAATAGAGTGGCATGTCTCAGAGTAAAAACAGTAAAAGAAAAAAAAAGAAAAACTCCCAGCAGCTGATAACTCGCTGACAAGGCCAGGCAACATTTCACCTGCAGCTTTCATGTGTCGAGATGAGAACCAAATAAACAATTGTTTTTGTCCTAGCTCAGGACTTATTAGAAAAAAAAAGCATTATTGAGAGTTTCGGGTATCAAAGTTGCCCTCTTGACACTCTCGTCTAGTCCTCAAACTGTTGGGTTTACACTGGGCTGACCTTGACCATTGCAAAACTGACGGAAGGGGAGGGGATGGTGAGGATAAAATGCTAAAAACAGGGGGGAGGGTGGTTGGTTTTGGGGAGGGGGGGGGGTTGTCTATGTTAATAGTTATGTAACATCAGTCTCATTACAATGATTTGATATTTCTAGTTCCATTTGTCCAACATGGCGTCCGTCCCGCCTGTCAGATTTCCATTCATAATTATACTTAAAATGATTGTGTTTTCTTGCGTGGATCAATTGTGTTTTCGGTCTGCCAAGTCATTTCAACTTTCGAGGAAACCAACGGTCCGGGTAACGACACGTTATTGGGGCCTAAGTCCACGATTTGTGACAAACACACAGTTATCTTTCCCGTGTATTGGGTGTTGTGCTGTGGTGCGTGTTGAGTTGTGTGTTACAACTGTGTTTGGTTGTTGGTGTCTGTGCCACCAGTGAGGTTACAATGTAGCCATAAAATTACACATGAGTTTTCGACCATTAAGACTGTGTTGATTGTATGTATTTGGCGCGGAAAATGACACTGGGTGCAGGAAGCAAGACCGCGGGTATTCAAAAAGCGTGTACTCCAAATCCAGACACTCGACCGGGCCAAAATCCAGACACGCGGCCGGGAAAGACTAACGGCTGATCACAGGGACAGTTGCGGAAGTAAATCATTGCCAATTCTCCTATTTTAGCAAATTGTTTCTTGTTGTTTTTTTTTAACGTCAGATGAAGTACAACACTAGCGACTGAAATGATTATGGTTCACCATGTTTCGGACCAAACGGCGTCTAGGGGATACACGACCTGTGTTTCGTTCTATGATGATGTAGATACGGGCTGCTGTCATGGAAAAGATTACATTCACAGAGTGTTGGAGACAAAGTTTGGTCGTTTTACTGGTGTGTCTACATCCAGTTTTCTTAGGGGGCACGAAATGTCCAAAGGGTCAGATCTTGTACTCTCCTCCCAGTGGAAAACCAGAGCACTGTATCAACTGTGAAAGTGGCGAAACGTTCATGCCAATAGAAGGAAATGATCTCAGGTTGTGTAATAAATGTACGCGAGTTGTGAATCCGGACGGGGAAGAGTTGGTGTCGCCATGCAATCGTACACATGACTCAGTGATTCGCTGCCTTGAGGGTTACTTTCGGACAAATAATGTGCACCCCACCACGAAAGCAAAATGTCAGAAATGTACGGAGTGTGACCATCTCGAGATACGACATTGTGAGATGCACAGTGACACTGTTTGCTGTCCACACCCGGCCAATGACAGTTCAGAGTGTGTATTCTATTGTGGAGTTGGTCAGCTTTTAGATCCACAGACAGGGAGATGTTCCCCGTGTCCACTCAACACTTACATGGACCTGGAGAAACACGCCAAGTCCTACTGTATCAACTGTACAACTATTTCAGCCAATGAAAACCTTCATCCGTCCTGCAACAATACACATCCAGAAATCACTAGTTGTGTGGAAGGTTTCTACCGCAGACCAGCTCACGGCTATCCCACTGGTGTTTGTATTCCGTGTACCGGCTGTTCACAGAACACAGACGGCCACGTTTATGAAGGACGAGCATGCAACCATTCACAGGACACAGTTTGTTGTTCCCAACCGGACATGTGGGTGGTCGACGCCTTTGACGGTCCAAACTGTCTACATACTCGGACAGGTAATATAACCATCTGTCCCTTTCTCTAGCAACAGACTGTCGTAATGACATCAACTCAGTTGTCTAACTAAAACGACATCAGCAAACAGCAAAAGTAACGAGTATTTGCAATGATACAATTAAAATAACAGCCGCATTATTCACAACCCCAGCAGCTTCAAACAATACACTGTTAGCATCACACCAACGTAGTAAAACCTCATATATCTCTTAAGTACCACAGGCAACAGTGTACTGAGAGCATCAACATCACATATAGGTAACAAACACTAACAGGTATCCAAAGCACAACTTACAACTATGTATTGAGAACATCAACATCACAACCGTGCAGCAAAATGTCAGCCCTGTTATTAACAGCAATATTGCAATGATCTTCAGAGTAACCACTGATACCAAAGTCATGCATTGACGCCAACGGCTGATATTTCCTGCGATTAAAAAAAAAAAGAAAAGCTTTCTTCTAAAAAAAATCTCATTCTGACAAATTCTGGTCGATATTTCAACAATCAATGTGTGATATTCATCCAAGAATGTTCTGTTGTCCTCGTTCATAGTTATATACCATTCATATTTTATGTTCAGGACTGTTTAAATTCACACGACGTTTGAGAGTGCTACAACGCGGAACATCACACTGACGGGTCTGACAGAGTAGTGAAGATAAACTTAGTGACTGATGGATGAATCAGCCAGATGACGACACGGTGGGCAGTGGTGACTCAATGGAAAACTCTGACAGGGCATTCTGAAATGTGTTCCCAAACGGCTTGGGGGAAGATAATAGAGCAATGGAGTTTTGTTAAACATTGCAATGTGATTATTTGGACCAGATGGCCACATTAGATTTTTCCTTGCACTGTAAATTTTAATAGTTGTCAAAGTGCAAGATTTGGGATCAGGAGTATGTTTGGCTCGACGGTTACCCTAACCTTTTCTTTGGTAAAACGGCCACAGTAACGTTATAGAAAGTTGTCTACAGGCTGCTCACCCCCCCCCCTCTCCCAAATGTGCATTTTGTACATGGCCTAAATAGTGACTACCTGAACATTGATGTCCACCATGGCAGTTTCTATAGAAGTTTCACTAACTTACACATGACAGTGGCAATGTTGAGCGGGCAACTTCCTAGACAATTGTTTTCAAATGGCATCTGATTTATTTATTTACCTTTGTCTTGCCTTCCTGCCAATTTTTATTTGTCAGATCTCATATATTTTCTTTATCTTACAATGTGCTTTATTGTTTTTCGGCATGAAAAATGAGTCGATTACGAATTGTGATTTTGTTGTCTCTAGAAGTTACACAGACAGAGGCACCATTGGCTACAGGACTATGGTATTGTGGGGAAGGAGAGTATATTGTATTGTTGAACGAGAGTTCCCAGTCAACCTCCTGTCTGCCGTGTCCGAGTGGTACCTACATGGACCAGGCAAACCACACCAGGAACGTTTGTCACCACTGTGCAGAGGTGTTTGATCTCAAGCACTGTATAGGTACATTGGGTGTGTGGATTGGTTTGGCCATTGGTGGAGCTGGCGCCGTGTTGCTGCTACTGGGTGTTTTTATGGTTACCTTTCGGCTCTGGCGTCGACGTCGAGGGAAAAAAGAGAAAGCAGGTTATGACATTGAATACACTGATGGACGTTTACCTACAGCGGTCATCCCCTTGATACTTACAGGTAGGCTGTAGTTCTGTGCACTGATTTAAGAGAGAGGTGAAACTTTCGTTTTCTAGAGACTGGAAATTTGGTTATACAGGTTTGTCACAACTACACGTCATGCAACTAACACACGCAGACGCCAGCACACCCTTCTACATTTATACACATGCCTACACATACATATTTAGTGCAGGCACGAACACACTAAATCTTCATGAGTGATTACGTTCAACCAAAGATATGAGTTACCATAAGATGAGACACTGTCTTCTCCGCACCACTAACAAAAAACCGTGCACACAATTTGCGCGCTGATCGGGAGCGGGGCCCATGGCGGATAGTATGAAAAGAAAGCTTGATATAATGTTAAATTTATTGTGTAAAGTTGTGACAGTACTACTGAGACTAAAAAGAAAAAATAGCCAGAGTTTTCCGCGCGTTTGCCGCTAGGTGGCGGTGCGAAATCTGTGCACGCTAAAAGCTCCAGCTGTCTTATCTTATCAATTCTAGTATCTTTTGGTTCATGTATAGAACTCATGGCTTTCATCATCAGGAGACATTACTGAGGCGGATTCCAGTTGGCAGAAATAATCTTCTGTACTCGGTGTATGTTTGGTCAAATGAGTCAAAGTGCGTATGGGAGTGCGTGGACTAAAATATAAAGAGAGAAAGATACATTGTTTCTGACAAATCGCGAAACTAGGTCAACGCGTTAAACAAAAATGTTTAATGTTCCGTAGGCATCATAAAGAGTGTGTGGATCCATCCACTTACTGTTATTAAATCCAGTTTATTTTTGGGTTGATTGAGGCTATAAATAACCGTCAGCAAGTTCTTGGCCTTTGTTTACCTCGCTGACCTACTTTTAGCTCTGTGCTAATCGTGATTGGTTGAGCCTCTCGTGCCTTCTAGGGTAGTGGACCAATAATGATCATTCACGATGTAACATACATTCACACTGATCTATCTGTACATGAGAAATTCGTGTGTTTGAATGTTTCTGTGACTCCGAGCCGCTGTTAGTGAGTCAGCTCTCAACAAAGAACATGAGGAATTTTTTCTGTTCTTTCTTTCCTTGGCTACTCCTGTAGTTTGTAAATGGTTTTTTTTTTAAGAAGAAGAAGAAGAGGAAGTCACTTCGTTACAGAATTTCGTTTTCCATAATTAACTTTAGATCTGCACTATTGTCCTCCAATACACTGCTCTGATTGCTTTGTTTCACTTACGTCACCCAAAATTATGTTGTTGAGCGCACAACACCCCTCCCCACCCCTCTCATTTCCCTAAGTCGAGGGCGGCTGCGCATGCGTAGTTGCAAAGATTTGTTGTTGTTTTTTCTTCGGCATCATGTTTATTTGACATACTGTAACAATCAGTCAGATACCATGTTTATTTGACTTGTTGTAACAGTCAGGCAGATACCATGTTTATTTGACTTCCTGTAACAATCAGTCAGGCACCATGTTTATTTGACTTGTTGTAACAGTCAGCCAGACACCATGTTTATTTGACTTGTTGTAACAATCAGTCAGATACCATGTTTATTTGACTTGTTGTAACAGTCAGTCAGACACCATGTTCATTTGACTTGTTGTAACAATCAGTCAGACACCATGTTTATTTGACATATTGTAACAATCAGTCAGATACCATGTTTATTTGACTTGTTGTAACAATCAGTCAGACACCATGTTTATTTGACTAGTTGTAACAATCAGTCAGATGTCATGTTTATTTGACTTGTTGTAACAATCAGTCAAACACCATGTTTATTTGACATGTTGTAACAATCAGTCAGATACCATGTTTATTTGACTTGTTGTAACAATCAGTCAGACACCATGTTTATTTGACTTGTTGTAACAGTCAGTCAGATGTCATGTTTATTTGACTTGTTGTAACAATCAGTCAGATACCATGTTCTTGTGACATGTTAAGCTGTGTCGATGATAAAAACAATGGTCTAACTCCACTTTTGTCACAAAACGAGATAAACTTATGAACATATTCGGGACCATCTGATCTTACAATGAGTTTCTCCTCCGAGTCGATATTAAGCAGTGAATTCTTGGCCTTTTTACCCAGACCACAAATTAAATCAAAAGTTCTTTTCAAACTCTTGAATTCAGTTCTCTCAAGAACAACAACAACAAAAAGTTAGAGCCAAGTTACACCCGAGACACAGGATCATTACCGAGACGGACCGATTCATCATTTTTCCGCCCGTCGGCTGGTGGGTGTACCATTCATGTCAACAATGCAACCATTCGCACCACACCCCCTTCATAACTGAACTAAAAACACTAGTGCCACAGAGATCTGTGAGTAGTACTCACCGTATTTATACTCGCACAAGCTGTGGACATAATAGTGAAAGAAGGAATGATCCTTCTCGGTATTCTGTGTCTCGGGTTACACCACTGTTTTATTCATGCACACTTACAAAAGTCAGTGAGACGAACCATGCATCAACGTGAACAATCCTCCATCTTTCACAGACGTCAATGCGGACGAAACTGAAACTGCCTCAGAGGCGGTCACCTCTAGTGATTTGTACAGCGCTGGAGAATCGGCCTATATCGACGTGTACACGTCTGAGTCGGATTACGCCATTCAGTCTGAACACATGTACGAGGAGGTCGACTGAGGTGGAATCAATCCCGTCAGTATTCAAGGCAGCTCATTACGAAAGTAACCTTTGCGGCCGGAGAGATCAGATCGTCACCTCTGCGTTGTCCTGCTCAGCCACGAATAACTCCGCTCCAGCAGAGCAGACAGTCGGTGCAAAATTTCATGTTATCCCTGACCGACGTTGCAAAATTTCATGTTAGCCCTGACCGACGGTGCACAATTTCATGTTATCCCTGACCGACGATGCAAAATTTCACGTTATCCCTGACGGACGAAAATCTCCCAACAACACACGTTGATCTGATGCCATAGCATGACCTTATCGAGCAAACCTGATGTGTATTGGCAAAACTGCAGCTGAATTGTTATTGTTGTTGTTGTTGCTGTTTCCTTTTAGCCAATCAATTTTTCACAACTCTTTGAAGGAATTTTACTTTGTCTATTGATTACGAACGTTGCAGTGTTAAACATGTTTATTTAGACTCTGTGGAAGGCGCAAAGTGGCTCTTATCGTGCCGACCTGCCATTAGGCTCAAAGTCAAATTATAAGGCTATGTGTGCACGGTTCTAACAACATTTCTAAATTCCATCCCCTACCCTACTCAAAGAAGACGACGTAATATATTCTAAAATACCATTATTCCAAGGAATATATTTCAACTACAACAGTTCTCCTTCTAAAATTAAGCCCAGTGCATTGATAGAGTTTCCGAAAGGGTCACTGTAGTTGCAGATCATGGATATTAGTTTTCTACGTTTCTGACATAAAGGATTTTTTCTTGCATCGTGGAGGATTTGTTTCAAATGTCCCTCTTGCTGGCTGTCAGATAGGAAAGGGTAGAACTGTTTGGTGACCAAGGCAAGCCAGTCTCACTGTGAATTGCTCGCAGTCTCCTCAGCCAGGCGTTGGATATGGACAATTTGTGTTGTGTGTGGACATTCTATAGATGGTGTCTCCAGCACAGGTGGTGTCTCCAGTAGGAATCAGGCCCAAAGGCTCCAGCACAGATGGTGTCTTCAGTAGGAATCAGGCCCAATGGCTCCAGCACAGATGGTGTCTTCAGTAGGAATCAGGCTCAATGGCTCCAACACTGATGGTGTCTTCAGTAGGAATCAGGCCCAATGGCTCCAGCACAGATGATGTCTTCATTAGGAATCAGGCCCAATGGCTCCAGCACAGATGATCACTGGATGGGAAATTTGATGTTGATCTTGTTGTTGCTGCTGTTATTGTTTTTGTTGCTGCTGCCGCTGCTGTTGTTGTTGTCTAATGACATGTTCACTGGAAGAGAACTTCCTCCCCGGTCTTATAATGTGTTTAGCGAAAAGGCTCCATAACTATATGGAGCTCGGTAGATAGACGTGAGATAGCTTGCCGGTGACCTGCACATAATAATAATAATAATAATAGTTCGTCCTGCACATACCTATATGAGAAGACCCAAAATCGTTCTAATTTGATACTTTTACAATTTCGTCGGTTTACATCAGGGCAACATCATCATCTCGACCCGCCATTTAGGGAAGATTGAAAACTGAAAAGTGTTCGACAAAATCACACATCGCCATGGTCATGCCACAATTGCCCTTGTCATTTTCTTGGTGTTTTGAGATGAAATGCTCACCTTAAACAGATAATCAAATTGCCCCGTTCAACAGTTGTATCTCTTTATATAAATGCATGATACTTTTTCCTTCTCCTTTCGTAGAACGGGTACGTTGCTTGTCAATGTAACTAGTGTTCTGTTTTTTCCCTGCATGTATATCCAAATGTCAGGACGATGATAATTATTGAACTGTTTTCTAACAGACAGTCAGTCGATCGGGCAATCCTTCGTGTTGACAGAGAAGTTGTTGCAATTCAGTATGAGAACTTGTTACTTGACAGTCCGTCTTGCCTTTTTATTTTTTTATTTTTGTTTGTTGATGGATTTTTTTTTTAGTTTAGTTTATTTGATTTTCAGGACAGATAGCATGTGAAAAGGGGTCTGGGGAGAACGTTATGTTTTGTCATGTCGTTGTAAATAATGTACGGATCTGTACTCTTTTTAAATATAATGCTGGGCTGATTCTGGGTGCATATTGGGTAAAGTGACGTCATTATTGCCTATGAATCTGAGTTTTTTGTTTCTATTTTGTTTTGTTTACCTGCCTGTCATGTGACTGAAATGAAATTTGTTGACATCTGTATATTTGTTCTTGTTATGTTTTCTGTGCCATTTATGTGTATCGATACTCAGCGAGTCCTTCTTCCCATTGTTATGATGATCATTTTGGCGCCTGAAGGTGAAGGACTTGCCATGTGCCTGCATCTTGCAGTCGTTTGGGTCAAATGCTTATGATTTTGAGGTTGTAGGTTTAAATTTCTAATCTGCTCTTTCGACAATCTCACGTATTACTGAAATCTCAGGACAGATATTCACGTGTTAACCACTTTGAAAATCACCTGTAATCTGTGGGTGACAGTGTACATGACTTGTTAGATCTCTTGTGCCGTCACAATCTTTAACTTAATCAGGGCAGAAAATAATAAGTGAACAAGAGGGAAGTAAAGAGCTCTTATAAACATGGAACAAGACAGACAGACAGACAGACTGAACAGCGAGAGAGTGTAAGAAGGAGAAGAGAAAGACAGCGAAAGAGAAAGAATGAGAGAGAACAGTGAAAGAGAGAAACAGAAGGCGAGAGAGAGAGAGACAGAGACAGACAGACAGACAGACAGACAGAGATGGAGGGGGAGAAAGAGACATGACGAAGCAGAGAGAGAGAGAGAAATCCAAGCTCTATAAAGACAAAGAGAGAGAAGACGCTTGACACCTCTGCGCTACTTTAAATAGGATGTAAAATTATTTTCAGCACTTGGGTAGGGAAGGGGAGGGGTCTGTAAGGTGGGGAACTCTAACGGATGAAATGAGTTACTGTTAAGTTCCGGTCTGGCTTTCAAACGACATTGAACTTCCCTGTGTGCGCCAAGACCGATGCAGTGACGATGTTGAAAACCATGACCTCAGCTGTTTCGGCGGTTTCCAGCCCCACTGAAAGTTCTCGGATTTGTGATCAGGGAATAGAGTTCCGGTTTTGGTTCAACCTTTATGTTATCTCCTGGCTGCTCTCCAACAGCAAACAAACAGGGGAGAGGAGGTGAAAAGATTTTACCGAGCGACAGTTTACTCAATGTGGCCAGATTGGGTTCTGTTGGTATTTTTTATTGTTGCTGTTGTTGTTTTGTGTTTTTGCGGAAGTTTTAAGGGTTGGGTTAGGGTTAAGGTAAGGTTTGGGTTGATACGGTCAGTGGGCAAATATCTCATCCAGCTACCACATCAAACCGTTGTCTTTACTTGAACATCCAAACATACATAATAATACAACTATGAATTTTGTTTTGTTTCATTTAGGTTTCCCAAAGTTGTGATGTTGTCTGCACAGAATCCCCATCCATTCTCTCCCCTCTGGTGCACGGCATCTGGGCATGTGCACATGCAAAAAATTTTTTTTTGGACGGGGGTGGGGAGGGAGGGGACACAGCGGTTGGGCATTTGCAGTAGATATCATCATTGCCTTTCTCACCCTGGATCAGGGTATAGGCCACCAACAAACACCTTCCATCCCTCTCTATCATGGGCCAGCCTCTTTACATTATTCCAAGTCTTTCCGCTTCGTTGCACATCATTTTCTCTGGCTCTTCTCCACGTTCCGCGCGGCCTTCCTCTTGATCTCTTGCCCTGGGGATTCCAGTCCAATACCTTCTTCGTGATGCTGTTTCCTGGCCTCCTGAGAGTGTGGCCGATCCATCTCCATCGCCTCCTACCAATTTCCTCTCTGACTGGGTTCTGTCTTGTTCTTTTCCATACAATTTCATTGCTGACCTTGTCTGTCCATCTGATCTTAAGTAGCTTCCTCAAACATCTGTTGATGAAAACTTGGATTCTCTTTATGCAGGCCTGGGACGCATTCCAAGTCTCACATCCATACAACAGGACTGACTTCACGTTCGAGTTGAATATCCTCAGCTTTGTTTTTAGAGATATATCCTTGGTTCTCCAAATCTTGCTTAAGGATGTGAAAGCTGCCTGTGCCTTTCCAATTCGTGCTTTGACTTCTGCCTCTGTTCCTCCCTTATTGTCAATGATACTACCAAGATAGCAGAAGGACTCTACATCTTCCAGTGGTTGATCTCCTACTGTGACTTGTTCGCTTAGGGGTGCAACAATTTTTAGGACCTTCGACTTCGCGGGATGTATCCTCAATCCAATAGATTCTGAAATTTTGTTTAGAGCTGTAGTCTTTGCTTGCATCTGGTCGTGTGTGTGCGACAATAGTGCCAAGTCATCTGCAAAATCTAGATCGTCCAGCTGTGTCCATGGGGTCCATTGTATGCCATTTCTTCCTCCACTGGTGGTTTCTTTCATAAGCCAATCAATCACCAGGATAAACAGAAATGGGGACAGCAAACAACCCTGCCTAACACCAGTCTTGATATCAAAGCTGTCAGTAAGCTCACCATCATGTACGACTCTGCAACTTGTCCCCTCGTACATGCTCTTGATAAGATTCACCATCTTCTCTGGGATTCCATAATGTCTCAATATTCTCCACAGTGTTTCTCTATCGATGCTATCAAAGGCCTTCTCGTAGTCAAGGAAGTTCACTATCAGTTGGGAGTTCCACTCTAGCGACTGCTCTACTATGATTCTCAGCGTGGCGATCTGGTCGGTGGTTGATCGATTACTCCTGAAACCAGCTTGCTCCTCGCGAAGTTTTTGGTCTGTTGCATTCTGTATTCGCTTGAGAATAATCCGATTGAAAACCTTTCCTGGGATGGAGAGAAGTGTGATTCCTCTGTAGTTACTACAATTGCTGAGGTCCCCTTTTTTTGGGAGCGTCACGAGGTGTCCTTCCTTCCAGTCCTTTGGAAACTTGCCTCCGATCCAAATCCTCGAGAATAGTGAGTGCAGACCCTCTGCAGCCCCAGCAGCATCTGCCTTCAGCGCCTCTGGTGGGATCTGGTCTGGTCCAGCTGCCTTGCCTCGATTTAACTGCTTTATGGCATCATTAATCTCTGCTTTAGTCGGAGGGTCGCAACTGATCGGTAAATCATTTCTTGCGGGTAGAATGTCGGGTGGGTTGCTTGGTGGAGGTCTGTTCAAGAGGCTGTTAAAATGTTCTATCCATCTTTTTGCCTGAGCTTCCTTTCCAAAAATAGCCTTCCTGTTGTAATCCTTGACAGGAACTTCGGGTTTTCCATATTTTCCAGCAAGAGTCTTTGTAGTCTGGTAGAGGATCCTCATGTGTCCTCCTGTTGCTGCCTTCTCTGCTTTCTCTGCTAACATTCCTATGAACTCCTCTTTGTCTTTTTTAATTGATTTTTTGACCTCTTTAGCTGATGCTCGGTACTCTTCCTGGTTACCAACTCTTGAGCTTCTTGTACGACTTGCATTTACCCGTTCTTTTAGGTCTCTTCTTATCCTTATCAAGTCCAGTGATTTTTGACTGATCCATTCCTTGTGTTCCACTTTCTTTTCCCCAATAACATCCTGACATGTCGATGTAAATACTCCTTTTACCATAGCCCAGTGAGTCTCCAAATCTACTGTCTCTTCGAGGTCAACAAGGGGTTTGAATCTATTCCTCAGTGTCAGCTGGAACTCTTCCTTCTTGTCTCCATCCACAAGGCTCACTTGAAACTTTCTCCTCTTTGTTCCTGCTCTGGTACCTTGTTTCTTGAGGCGGAGTTTGAGTCTTGCCAGCAGCATGTGATGGTCAGATCCAACATCTGCTCCTCTCTGTACTATGACATCCTCTAGTGAGCGTCTGAATCGTCGGGTGATGCAAAAGTGGTCAATCTGATTTTCAGTTACTCCATCCGGTGAAATCCAAGTGGCCTTATGGATCCTCTTGTGTGGGAATACTGAACCTCCAATCACATAGCTGTTAAATGCGCAGAAACTTGCAAACCGCTCTCCATTCTCATTCATTTGTCCTAAACCATTGCACCCCATAATGTCCTCATACCCTGTATTGTCCTGTCCTATCTTGGCATTGGCGTCTCCCATTATAATGTTCACATCTTTTCTTGGCAATGTGTCAACTATTTCCTGAAGCTGGTTGTAGAAGTCGTCCTTGTCCTCATCGGTTGCTTCATTTGTTGGGGCGTATATCTGCACAATGTTCATGTTGATGTTCTTGTTCTTAGTAGTAAATGATGCCAATATAATTCTCCTTCCGTAGGGTTCCCATCCCCTCAGTGACCTCTGGGCGTGCTTGCTCAAGATGATCGCTACTCCTTCTGTATGCTTTTTGTCCTCCCTTCCAGAATACAAAATCTTTTCCCCAGTATTAAGTTGTTTCAGTCCGGACTGTATCCAGCGGGTCTCGCTAACTCCAAGTATGTGCAGTCTGTATCGCCTCATCTCCATTGTAACCTGGGCACTCTTTCCTGCTTCATACATGGAGCGGACATTCCACGACGCAATCCGGAGTGACTTGCTTGATGAAGGAGCAGTCGGGCCAGTGGCGTCCTTTCGGCTTTGTCCATTGTCCTTCATTGAATCTACAGGTGCAGATGCTCCCCCTTCTCCCAAGATAAAAGACTGATTTGAAGTATTTGCTTGTGTTTCTGTAACTGGTTTATTTTTACAGGGTGGGTAGTTGGCCCACCGCCAACTGGCTCTTCTCGGGAGACCAGGACCTTTGCACCTTTAGTCGCCTCTTACGACACGCAGTATCACGTCAGATGTATTCTCTGCTGTCCCTCTTCTGCAGTAGATAAGATTAGCTGTAAACCAGAAAGCAACGTGGAAGCTCCTGGGAGACCGAAACAAAATGGCCTTGGATCTTCCCGACCAATGAAACAAGACAATATACAAATTCAAAAATTTCTCAAGAGCGCAGGTTCTGTGACGTCAAATGACACAAAAAACAATTTCATATATTTGACTAACATTGAGATGTTAACCGTCAGGCAATAGCCTACTCCCTGCTCACTGGATCAAGTGAAACAAATCTATTGTTTACTTTTTCTTTCAAACTAGATTTCTCATATATGGGAGAGCAAAATATTGACGGACACAAGCTTGAAACTGATGGAATAGTTGGATTTTTGGAGTTATCTGGTGTCTGGAGTCGATAATAAATCATTTGCAGCCTGATTCTGAGTTTGTTTCTTTCTGCTTTGTAAAAACTAATAATTGGATAAAATTTTCATCCCGTGGTATAATCAACATCCCAGGCTAGCCCATCCATTGTACGCAGGCAATATAAATAGTAAGTGTGAGGGGAAAAAAAACAACCCCATACGGCGAGGATAAACTTCACACCGGAATCTGGTGACCAGAGACAATCCTTGTGGTCCAAGCCATATCCAAGTCAGGGGAAACAAACAAATATGTTTTGGGTGAAAATAATAGTCTAGGTTTTGTCCCTTGTATTGCAAGCTGTCATCGGAGAGCTGGACGTGTATTACTTTTGGCGGGGGACGGAAACATTTGCAAAGCCCTATAGCGACGGACGAATCACGAGCTGAAGCAAAGGTCAGAGGTCACTGAATGAGGACCGCCGTGCACGTATGGTTATGATGGCATCACAGCTTGTGCGTATACGGATCTAGACGACACCGTCCTGTGCTGACCGTTATTGTCGGTTCATCAAAGGAATGGAGTAGGGGTTCATTTTCAAAGCAAGAGTGACCAGTCATTATGATATGGTACAAAATGGGCCAGACTTTATTTCTACCTGCCTTGCTCCACTTTGAGAGGTGTATAAGCCTATTCACCATCTAGTAACAGTTCAGTCACTCCGTTGTGCTGTTACATAGACGTACGTGGGCACTGCACTGCAACCACACGTTCTGCTCTGCTGGGCCGGCTGTCTGGAATTGCCTTAACAATAAATGTAGTGACAGATCTAATTTTTTTTTTGGCATATGCAATAATAATGATATTGTTAACAATAACAACAACAAAACATTTACATTAAATTTGGGAAATTCTATTGCATGGCCTGGTCTTTAGCTGATAGATCAGAATTGAAGGTTCTAATCATTTATCTCTTAACACTCGGTGAACGATCATATGCGGGCTGAATTCCATAACTGTCATAGTAAAGTTTATGTTCCCTTTTCTCGTACCAAGCAACCCAGTGTTCAATTTTCCATCATCTAAGTTCAAAATGTAAGCGAGCCTCACTAACCTCAACGGAAGTCGCATTTTTTTTTTTCAGATTTGAGTTATGAGTAGCACCATAAAGTATGGAATCTCATCTTTAATTTGGTGTAAAAAATTTGCAAGGCTCCTTTTATTTCAAAGCTATGGCTTTTTGAAGACACCCCGGTCAAAAACGGAAGTAGGGGTAACCACAGGAAGGCCACCGAATTCTGTCGCCGAGCCACTGGGCGCTCCAGGTGAGAAAAATTGTACTACATAATTTCAACAACTGCACATAGAGCCCACCTACGTTCGGTGGCTTTTTTTAAAATCGGAATCCAAAATACATTCTTATTGCGCCGATAGATACCGATCCGGTGACACGGTGACATGCAAGACCGTCCGGCGACAGGGAGGTGTGATGAGTCATACCCATTTACGGCGAGCGGGGCGATTTTCTACTGACCAAACCACATCTGGACGGGACGATAGAGGAAATTTGATTGAAGATTTGGATTCAGCGGCCTCAAATTAACAAAGTCGTCGAGCAGAATTTGTTTATTTTGAAAGAGAATACTTTTTTTTTTTTAAATTGATCATTTTAAAGACATGATAATTAAGAATGTTTAAAGCGAGCATCTGGTCAGCTCAGTTTCAATCTCGACAATTCCACGTGGTGCGGTATGTAGTGTGATCATAAAAAAAGTACAAAACAAAACCTACCTGGCGCAATGCACCGAAATTCTATGCGGCCATTATGTGTAGCATAGGCGCTCTAGGTGGTAACCCGAAGCTCAGACCTAAAGGTGCTGACTTAATAGGTGGCCTTTCTGTGGTTACTCTAACGTCCGAGAAAATCGCCATTAAAGATGGAGGAGCAAGTTTAGCTCTCGACGAGATGGGGGGCCTAACTATCTCCATAGCATCGGATACTTGCAGCTAACTGACGGCTATGAAAGTTTGCATGTCTATGCCAAAATCAAGGTTGTATGACATTTGGAGCACTACTGCAGATCAAAGAAAGCCGCCATGTGATATTTGGAGCACTAAGTTAGTTCAAAGAAAGCCGGCATGTGACATTTGGAGCACTAACATTTGGGCTGTGATTTTATCGATTAATCCTTAATCAACCTGTTGACTATCGATTACTCTACGAATATTTTGCAATAACTTGTAGTGGGTACCACAGGGATACAAAGTTTCTTTATAGGCCTAATACACTCTCCGTCAGTCAATTCCAGATGTATAGAGACTAGTTAACGTTGGCAAAGTGTTTGTTGAAGCGTCTTAAAACTTATAAAATTATTTTGAAATTATTTGGATATCAGAATATATTAGAATCCAAATATAGGTTATTGTAAGCATATCTGAACAAAGAAACATGTTAAATAGTCCATATACGTGTAGGCGTATTGATCCCGCTCTTACCTTTTGATTCGTTCCATCTTTTGTTTTGGAAGAAAATAGGCCCAGGGGAAGATAAGCTTCGTGGGACCCAACGAAAACAATAGAATAGTTTTGTTCAGGGAACTGGACACAGAGATCAGAATCGCCAGAAACTCCACAAACAATGACCACAGACAAGGACAACAACAACAACAATTATAATAATACCTGTAATAATAATAATAATAATAATAATAATAATAATAAAAACAACAACAACATCATCATCGTCATCATTTATAGACCAGTCTTTTTTCACCAAATTCATGATGATGATGATGATGATGATGATGATGATGATGATGAGCAGAACAACATTTGTTTAGTGTAAAAGATAGAAATTCTGTTCAGTAGATTTGCGTCTTGATGTTGATATGAGTCTGTGAAAATGTAATCGAATACCAGCAGCGGAATAGATGCGCCAAATGTCATACTGAAATTTTATTAATTTTTGGTAGTGCTCCAAATGTCATACTGCAATTTGACCTAGATTTAAGCAGTGCTCCAAATGTCATGTTTTAAAAATTTTAGTGCTCCAAACGTCATGCTACCATCAATCTTTTTTTTTTTTAATCCAAGAACAATAACGGAAGAAATCCAATTTTTTTGTTGTTTCTTTTTATCTACACCTGCCAATGGGGGACAGTGGTTCGATTCTCAGCAGGGTAGGTTTTTTTTCTATTTTCTTCTTTCCTTATAAAAGTTGTTTGTTTTTTTTATCAGTAATCAATCTGTTTAGTAATTTTTTTGAATCCAACAACATTAGGAATAATTCCAGTTTGCTTGTTTGTTTGTTGTTGCGGATAAACAATTGCATGCAATTTTTCAATTAAATTTCATGACGATTTATTCAAGTGCTGTCACTTTCCCTCGTTCCTCACACTATTTTTTTTCACTCATTCCCGAGCCGACGTGCGCCTATTTCTTCATCTACTCGTCCGATCGAATCAACCGAGCGCCTTTCCGTTCGTCATAGGTCGATCCAATTCTACTTTTTTCCCACACCACACAATTATAATTTTCTTGTATCATCATCATCATTCTTTCTTTTCCTCTCCTACCCAATGCTTAGGGAAGGTCAGCATTTTGATCTAGGTTAATGGGGAATATTCACATTTTACATCCAATCATGGCGCGGGGCCTAGACTTAGCCAGCGCACAGTGTTATTCATGATTACTCAAGGCTTGTTTCTTCACGGCAAAAAACCCCTAACCAACTGACAAATTCTAATCGCATGCACTTTCCGAGTCAAATTCTCACCTTTGTAACATAATGTGTAGTCTTTCTGATTAATTTATTGTTTTTTAAAACGAGTTAAGATTGAATTAATTATCCTAATTTACATGGCACAAAGTTACGAGAACCGTTAACTTTGTGTTGCGGTGAAGAGTTCCACCGCAGTTCAACACTGGCCACATGATGCCAGTTTCTAAAAATAAGTGTGTAACAATCCGCTGAGCAAGCGCCCTCTTAGGCACAAGCCTGGGTACATTTCATGAAACGCGCCGTTGGGTTACAACAAGTACCCGCCCAGTTGGGCGCGCCCAGATCGTTTAGGCACCAACGTCTGTCCCATATGTGAGAGGATGAACGATTATATTTTTAATATGTGCTTTCAGGGTAGCTCTAGTGCGTGAGTGAGGGACGGCCACTCATAGTAGTTTAGGGACACTTGGCCGAGTACCATTAATTGGATTATTTCCCTTGTAATACTAGCGCGGGACCCGTTATTCACATCACGGTGAAAAGCGCGCATTTTGATTGGTCAGTTGGAAATGTTGACCACCGGGCTTCCAACTCTTATATCATGGCTTTGAGTTTCTTACAACTCGCTCACTCGTTGTTATCCACCGACAGAAAGACGGGAACCCGAATTCATTTTTGAGAGTAGACAATACCCTATCGGTACAAAATAGGTACTCATGATAACGTTTGTTATCAATGGAGATACGTCGTATTAATGGACGAAAGTATCCCGCACAAAATTGTCGAATGTTGTTAGTCCTGACACTTTGAAAATTTATATTAAAACTATTACCGGGTTTCTGGTATAAGTAGTCAGTTAGAATTGTAGCAGCAAGTTTCTACTTTATAATGGTACCAATTTCGTTGTGCTTTGATGCACAGGTCCTATTGAAATGATTAATAAGAGGATCTCGGATCTAGAGTAAACCACGAGTTAGACGCATGTTATCCCCGATAAATCCAACCTGGGTCAAATTTATTCAATTATTGCTGGAGGGGACGTTAGAGTAATTTCTGCAGTTTACTGGGATACCTAATTGACTTTTGTGTGCACCCTTTAACCGTACTGTAAATTCGATTGTGTTAGGACCCTAACCGGTTATGTTGTTCGGCTGGACTCAATGTCCGAGACTTTCACTTGTGCAACACGGGCTACGTAATAGCTCTCCCGGACGTCCGCGCTGGCTCATAAATAAGATGCGAGTTCGAGTGGTCAGCACACTCCATCATAGACGCAGAGACAAGAGCCGACAGCACAGTGAACCCAGACCAGCAACCCGGGCCCGTAGCAGCTCAGAGGCTTGCCGACGCTTGCCATCGCCACCCCGCCCCATAAGGCATGAAGCGGTAGCGCAGGACCCGGAGAGACTTTGGCTTATGGCTGGTTGGGTTTCTTTTCTGGGTTTCTTTTCTTTTTCTGGGTTTCTTTTTCCTTTTCTTGATAGGGTTTTCCCTATGCCTTTTGGTAGCGATACCTTTGTTAGGCTTTTGAATAAATAAGATTGCCAGCAGAACCCTGTGTTTGTTAATCCTGTGTATCCTTAAGGGAGTTACTATTGAACCCACGCAGTAACCACATTACCCACTCGTAGTTCATCCAACACATAGGCTGGACACTTTTCATGAAACCGGCCACATATATAAATAAGAGGAAAACCTCACGACACGTGTTCCCCCAAAAGATAGCTGCACTAGTTGACGGTCCGGGCGACCGTGGGGATCGATTATGTTGATTTTCTTTATCGATTTAAGCTTGGAGATCTTAAAGAAGGCATGGGGACCCTTCAATATTGTTTATATACGATGGCGGGTGTGAACCGTCTGTTTTCTGTATCGATTGACGCTTGGAGATCTTGAAGAAGGCATGGGAACCCTTCAAGACAGTACATCTACGACGGCGTGAGTGATTCACCATTATCGTTTGAGCCCTGCAGACGTGAAAGTGTGTCGACGAGGAGATCAGATGTTGACAGAGACTTTTTAAGTGTAAGTTGTTAAGTTAGAGACAAAGAGGTTAGGCATTAGTTGGCCTAAGAGGGGTTAGAAATTAATCGCGAGGTCCCTGATAGGGATTTTTCCATATCTTTGTTTTGCTTTGATTGTATATTTTGCCTTTTATGAGTTGAATGATTTGGCAGAGGCCCCATGTCACTCATTATGTAATAAATATGGTGTTAGATTCAAAAATTCACTCCATGTGACTGTCACGAGCCGTGTGGTGAGTTTTTTTGTCAGTCCGTGAGCTGTCTAATTTTGTCGAGCATGGAATGTTTTGACTGATGGTCTTCATTTATCTGGTATGTGAGAGTGTTAACAGGTTCACTGATTTCGAGCCCGTGCAAAGTGGAAAGAGTAGGGATAAGAGGGGAGTTGTTAGTCTAAACGTGGGAGCACGAATTTTAAATAATGAGTTAAGTTTTCGAAACTTTTTATATTGTAGTTAGGGCCGGGTCGACCAATAAGAGGAGAGACCCCATAGCAACCTCCGGGGGTATAAAATCAAACACGCCCCATTTCCCAGTGGATTCATATTACTTGGCATTGGCAAGAATGAAGGATCACGGTGGCCTCCCACCTGAGTAGGAGAAGACAGTCAAAAGGAGCTCACACTGTGTTGATAACGTACAGTGACGGAGTCTCGATGCACCAGACGTGAGTGTGCATACAGCCATAGTCAGAATTCTCGCTCGCCTGAATATGCGAGCGAGTGTACGTTATCAAGACTGAATGATTTGAAATTGTCCATACCGGTTTTCCCCATTAGGAAACCGTAGTTTTTGAAGTCGCCATTGAAAAGCAAATACTAATATATTTTCTATATCCTACTTATGTAGGTTGTTTGAATTTCTGCAGTTGCTGTCTTGAATGCAATACCTATAATTATTTTAATATGCAGTCGAATTTATAATATATTTATATGGCCCTTCAGGCCTGACCAAAAGTTATCCCCGTGTTGCTTTGTTTATTTTGTATGATAGTGCGAGTGTGAGTCGGAGAGCTGTAGTCCCCCATACCCCGACTCATCTCCCTTTATGACAGTGTCCGTTGGTCGCTGGTCTGCGTGCTTAGCTTGGTAGCTGGGTTTTGAAAGGAAAGTAGATTAAGAGAAGTTCACGAACGTGTTACGTGACAGTATTGGTAGAAGGTGGTGTTGATATTGGTAGAAGGTGGTGTTGATATTGGTAGAAGGTGGTGTTGATATTTGTTTTGTATAACTCTTTAATCCCATTTGGGAAATTTTGCCTTTGTGCCATTGCAGCCCAGTTATAACTGGAGCAGGCACGTCGTCGCCACAGTGCAGCGCCGGTCGGCGTTTTTTTTTTTTTTTTGGGGGGGGGGGAGATGAGGGGGGAGGGGGAGGGACTGGTAGAGATGAATTTAATTTAATTTTGCCCGGGCAGCGGCCTGTTCGGCCTGCTCTTTACGATTTCCAACTGCCAAGGTATCTTTAACGTGCGCAACGTGCACACGGGCCCTCCGAATTTTTTCGTCCTTATCCGAGAAGACTAGGTACTCGATCCTACCCCTCAATAGAATCAGGGACACGAAAATATGAGAAAAATCCCAAACTTCCAACATGCCTGCACGGCCCGGGTTTCGAACCCGGGACCCTTGGCACGAGAGGCGAGCACCTTGCCTCTAGACCACCTTGTCCCCATGGTAGAAGGTGGTGTTGATATTGGTAGAAGGTGGTGTTGATATTGGTAGAAGGTGGTGTTGATATTGGTAGAAGGTGGTGTTGATGTTGGTAGAAGGTGGTGTTGATATTGTTAGAAGGTGGTGTTGATATTGTTAGAAGGTGGTGTTGATATTGTTAGAAGGTGGTGTTGATATTGGTAGAACGTGGCTTTAATATTGGTAGAAGATGGCGTTGATGTTTATAGAAGGTGTTGTTGATGATGGTAGAGGGTATTGTTGATGATGGTAAAGGGTGGTGTTGATGTTGGCAGAAGGTGATGTTGATGCTGGTAGAAGGTGGCACTGATATTGGTAGGAGGTGGTGTTTATATTGATAGAAGGTAGTGTTGATATTGGTAGAATGTTTTGTTGATATTGGTAGAAAGTGGTATTGATATTTGTAGAAGATGATGTTGGTATTGGTAGAAGGTGGTGTTGATATTGGTAGAAGGTGGTGTTGATATTGATAAAAGGTATTGTTGATGTTGATAGAAGGTGGTGTTTATGTTGATAGAAGGTGGTGTTGATATTGGTAGGAGGTGGTGTTGATATAAGTAGAAGGTGGTCTTACTGTTGGTAGAAGGTGGTGTTCATATTGGTAGAAGATGGTGTTGATATTGATAGGAGATGGTGTTAATACTGGTAGAATGTGGCTTTTATATCTGTAGAAGATGGTGGTGATATTTGTAGAAGGTGGTGTTGATATAGATAGAAGGTGGTCTTACTGTTGGTAGAAGGGGGTGTTTATATTGGTAGAAGATGTGTTGATATTGGTAGAAAGTGATGTTGATATGGATAGGAGGTGGTGTTGATATTGGTAGAAGGTTTTGTTGATATTGATAAAAGGTGGTGTTGATATTTGTAGAAGGTGGTGTTGTTATTGGTAGACGGTAGTATTGGTGAAATTGGTGTTGATATTGGTAGAAGATGGGGTTGATTTTGATAGGAGTTGGTGTTGATATTGGTAGAAGGTGGTGTTGATAAAAAGTTGTCTTGGTGCCATTAATGACACTGTTTATAGTTACTAGTAATTGAAATATGTGAGTGTGCATGAGAAAACCCGGTATAAGACGGCAGAGCTGATTCTGAGAAAAATGGCTTTGAAGTGAAAATATGGGTCCGACACAAACTTCCAACTTGGCTGTTGTTTAGGGGACCGTGGCATGTTACAGGGTGAACTGTAGACGAGCAGTGAACACTACTCACTATGATCTCTATAACGGCTTTGTAATTGGACTACGGTCTCCTAACAAGATCCAAAAACTTCCGACTTGGCTGTTGCTAGGGGACCGTGGCATGTTACGGGGTAAACTGTAGATGAGCAGTGAACACTACTCACTATGATCTCTATAACTGCTTAGTTATTAGACTACGGTCTCCTAACAGCAATCACTCCAATATTACTTGGTCAATTAGCTATTGCCACTTATAGGATTAAATACCATTTTCTCAAAATCTTGTTTTAGGGGGGTCATTGTCTTCAATTTATCAGAAATGTCTTGTCTTTTATTATATGTACAGAACTCAAAATGTCATGTGGCCGACTTATGCCTGGTTTTCTCAGGCACACTCACATATATGGTTTTCAACATACAAGTTCGGGCTTGGATAATGCTATAGTCAGTGATGGTGAGGCCAGTATGAATAACTCAACCATGATAATGATGGTGATCATGTTGATATTGGAAACTTCTAATGATGATAGAGTGGACATGCCACTGGCCCTGGTTTGTGGTTTTTGTTGTTATTATTATTTTTGTAGGTGGTGGTGATGATGCTGGTGGATGATGTGGTTGGTGGTTGTTGTGGCGATGTAATGGGTGGTGGTGTTGATGATGGTGTTGATGGTGGTAGTGGTTATGGTGATGGTGATGGTCGTGACGGTGGTAGTCGTGTCGGTTGTTGTGGTGATGGTGGTGGCGGTGTTGGTGTTGGTAGTAGTGGTAGTGAACAACAGCGCCTTATAAAAATATCAACACCACATCTACTAATATCAACACCACTTCCACCAATATCAACAACACCTTTTGCCAGTATCTCTACCTCATCGTGATGTGCACCAATAGTCTCTACATACAGCCACCACAGTTATCATACCGGCCTCACAAGGCGTGTGCTGCTGCGCGTTATTCTGGTAAGAATGATTCCCAGACTGGAATAGTAGGTCACCTCAGCGGTACGTCACCACATCACCCCGTAGGTCACCATACTGTCTCGTGACCCAGTTGATCACCATCGCGCAAAGTGATCACATGACCCCTTAGGTCACCACAATCATATTCACGTGATCACATGACAAAGTTGGTCACCACAGCGTCAGACGACTGAATGACCCGGTTGATCACCACATCTTCACGTGACCACATAACCAAGTAGTTCATCATAGCATCACCTGACCACATGACCAAATACCACATAACAGCGCCACTTAAACTTATGGCCTGGGAGGTCACCACGGTGCCAAGTGACAAAATAACCCAGTATGTCATCACAGCTTTACATGACCACATCATCTGTTAGATCACGAAAGCGTCATGCAACCACATGACCCGTTGGTCTCCATAGCAACATGTGACCACGTGGCCCTGATTGAAAAACACTGACCAGAAATCTTAAGGACATGAAAAGACGTGTTGTTTATTTCAGTTCATATCAAGTTAAAAAATTAAAATTGAAACTAGATGAGCTAGTAAGATTTTGATAAGCTTCTGAGAAACAAAAAATCAATCTAATATCAAAGAAAAGACAACTCCAAACTGTTGCCATGCACGCAGGCCTCATCTCTGCGCCGATTCACTTGAAATGTTCAACACGATTTACTCCCCGACTGAAGCTAACTCTTTTAAACTCTGGCAGCTCATGAAGAAACATTATTGTCTACGAATTTTTTGAAAAAGTATACATTTTTCAAATCTTGCATTTCATGTATTTCATGTCATAAAAACACTTATTGGTGGCGATTGACAGGGTCTGTGGCCCAGTTTATGTCTCTGAACCAACGTTCGCAGAGTGCAGCAGAATGGTCGCAGACTTCGTCATCCCATTGATAGCCCATCGCACTATCCATTTGGAGACAATGTTGAGCTGTCAGGATTAGAAATAGTTGAAACCATACCACACATTCATGTCTACTTATTTATCTTTCTCCTTCGGTTATCTGTCGGTGGGTCCGTCTATCTGTCTGCCTTCTCCTGTGTCTCACTGTGAGATAATTTGTCCAGTCTATTTCTTCTTATATTATTTGCGAGGGCATTCTCATATTGACACACACAAACACAAACACACACACAAACACACTCACACAGACTATTTATCCGCTGTGAAGGACACACAGAAATGGCACAGAAATAAGAGTCACTATGTTGTAAGGTTAGAGTTGAAAATGAAACAAGCGAATACCAACCAATAAAAAGAGGGGTACGACAAGGCTGTGTTTTATCACCCGATCTATTCGCCATCTACAGCGAAGAAATCACGAAAAATAATCAAGAAATGCCAGGAATCAGAATAAATGGGGACAATACGAACAACCTACGCTATGCGGATGACACCGTACCCATAGCAGAATCGGAAGAAGACATGCAAGAAATAACAGATGTAATGGCGAGAGAGAGTGAACAAATGGGACTAAGCCCGAGTGCAAAGAAAACAGTAACAATGGTAATATCGAGAAAGAAGGAGAGAGCACCGTGTAAAATCAAGGCAGATGGAAAAGAACTTGCTCAAGTAAATAAAATCGAATACTTGGGAGCCCAGATAACATCAGATGGAAGATGCAAAACAGAAGTCAACGACCGAATATGCCAGGCCAATTCAGCATTCGAAAACATGAAACATATCTTAACCAAACAACCAACTACCAATCAGTCTCAGAAAAAGAATATTATTGCAGTGTTATATTGAACCAATGTTATTGTATGCCTGTGAAACCTGGACGCTAAATACAGAAACAGTAAGAAAACTTAGAGCCCCAAAAATGTGGTTTCTGACAAGAATGCTTAGAATTCCATGGACTGCTAGGAAGACAAATGAAGAAGTGTTGAGACAAGCAGAGGAAAAGAGGACGCTCCTAAACAAGATCAGAAAAAGACATGGAACATTCTTTGCACATGTAATGAGAAGACGAGGACTGGAACATTTGGTAACAACAGGGAAATTCAATGGAAGAAGAAGTCGGGGACGACAACGTATAAAGATGCAGGACGACCTAAAGGCCTGGCTGGGAATGCACACCACCAATGACGTCATCAGGGCTAGGGAAGATCGCAAGAGAGGGAGGGTCATGATCGCCAACGCCTTCCGGAAAGGCACTTAATGATGATGATGCTGCACGGGTGAATATTTCCTGTCAGTTGAAGATTTCAGGAAGGGAACTGAGAAAAAGAACGACTGTTATGTCCAAGGGGCTCTTTACCCATTGTTTCAATATCATTTCGTTTCTTAGTAATGTCACGATTAAGGTTGATGACCTTGTACGCCACGAGTATAGACGGGGTAAACTTAGTAGGGGAGAAGGGGAGTTTAAAGTTGTTGTCGAGCATGAAAGATTAAATATCACGAGGAAGGTCGGTGGCCTTGTGCGCCACGAGTCTAGGGGGGGGGGTGAGCTTAGCAGGGGAAAACACGGTTTTTAACATTGTTGACGAGCGTGAATAGATACACACGACTCGCTTTAAACTAGTCGCGTGTGCAAAAACCTCGGGAGTATAAATGGAGGAAAAGCTCGACACACGTGGTTCCCAAAGTTATTCAGTCCCAGAGGAAGACGTAGAGAGAAGCGGTCCGGGCGACAAGTGGAAGGTCGTGCCAGTGGGGACCAGAAGTGTTAGGTATGTGAGGGATCTATGATGTTCCCAGTTATTACTCAATAAGCAGAATTTATCGGTCCGGGCGACAAGTGGAAGGTCGTGCCATGGGGACCAGAAGTTAAGGAGTCCTGAGGATGGGAACCTCTCAGGAGCTCGTGATCTACGATGACGGGTGTGAACCGTCTGTGTGCCATTCGTTTGCAGTAAGGAGTCCTGATGACGGGATGAGAACCTCTCAGGAGCGAGTGATCTACGATGGCGGGTGTGAACTGTGTTTTCTTATTCGTGTGAAGCCAGGGGCGTCTGTTTCCCGCTTTTATCGTCGAAGTTAGAGATCTAGGAAGGATCGTGTGAACTCTGGAGACGTGAAACTGCATCAGCGAGGAGAGCAGCTGTTGACAGAGACTATTGAGTATACGTAATTAAGTTTATGGACAAAGGGGTTAGATCTAGATGGGAGTCGAGAATAGCCATGATCCCCAAGAGTGAATTTCAAATATCTGTTTTTGTGATTATGTATGTGATTATCATGAGTTGAATGTTTTGGCATAAGTTTTGTCATACATTTAGTATTAAATGTCGTTTAATTTAAATTTCACTCCATGTGTCCGTTGATCGCTGGTCTGTTTGCTTGGCTTGTTAGCTGGGATCGAAAGGAAAAATAAGTTAGGTACTCATCACACACGTGGTCGTGACAATCTTCACGCACGTGATCGTGACAATTGGGGGCTCGTCCGGGATTTGAAATTTTATAAACTGGTAGGACGTATATAACTCGTCCGGGATCTAAACCATTGTGACATACGAGTAATTGATATGAATTTAATAGGATCTAACTCGTCTGGGATCTAAATCATTGTGACATACGAGTAATTGATGTGAATTGATAGGACGTGAATCGTCCGGGATCTAAATCATTGTGACATACGAGTAATTGATGTGAATTGATAGGACGTGAATCGTCCGGGATATAAACTGTTAGGACACAAAACGAGTGTTCCAAGTTGTAAATATATTTTTGTAAGTCAGACCAGCGGCCATGGAGATAAATACCTTTCTAACGTCACCGAGTCCGGAGGATTTGTTAACCTTTAAGAAACCGGAGTTATTGACGATTAGTAAGAGATTAGGACTCGATTATGTGAAAGCTAGCTTAAGAAAAGCAGAAATATCGAGATATATTGCTGAGTATAATGTGGATGATGATGTGTTCGAAGAAAACGACCTAGCTCAGTTTGAAACTATGGCATCAGTAACTGAAGTTAATATTGAGTTACAGAAAGAGAAGATGCGGATCGAGCTAGAGCAGAAAAAGCTAGAACACGAGGCACGGGAGAAAGATAAAGAAAGACAAGAGAAAGAACGAGAAAGACAACATGAGCTAGAAAAAGCCAGATTAGGAATTACTAGTAGATCACATGAACCTAGTTTTCTGGCGAGTAGAGAAGTAAGGTTGGTTCCCCCCTTTAATGAGAGGGAAGTGGATAAATACTTCCAACATTTTGAGAAGGTGGCCCTTAGTCTGAACTGGCTCAAACAACATTGGCCATTAATGTTACAGAGTGTAATAAGGGGTAAAGCTCAACAGACCTTTTCGGCCCTTTCCATGGAAGACGCGGAGAATTATGACCGTGTGAAGGACGCGATATTAAAAGCGTATGAATTAGTGCCTGAAGCATATCGGCAAAAGTTCAGATATTACAAAAAAATTGACAGTCAAACTTATATCGAGTTTGCTCATGAAAAATAGGTATTTTTTGAGAGATGGTGTTCCTCGATGGAAGTATGTAAAGATTATGAAAAGCTTAAACAGCTTATATTACTAGAGGATTTCAAAACGGGAATCCGTGATGAGGTAAAGACGTACCTCAATGAGAAAGAGACAAAGACGTTGCAAGATGCCGCAAAACTGGCTGATGAGTTTGCATTAACTCATAAAAGTAGATTTGGACTTAGTAGACCTGATAGAGTTCAGGAGAGGAGATCCACTAGTTTCGATGGGAGAAGACCTGGTCCTAGTGGGAAAGATTATCATTTCCAGAGAAGAGATTGGAGGAACGAGGGATCAAGATGTAATAACTGCGGGAGATTAGGCCATAGAAGCTGGGATTGTCATGCTCTTGGAAAAAAGAAGACTGGCCCTATAGCTTTTGTGGGAAGACCGAAAGTTATAAACGCTCCGCAGCCTCGTAACCCAGTGAAGTTAGAGACCATAAGGGAAGAATTTCTACCATTTGTGTCAGAGGGTCTAGTGTCTCTTGGGGAAAATTCCACCCCCATACCATTAAAAATATTGCGGGATACTGGATGTTCCCAGTCCCTCCTGCTAGATAATGTTCTAGATTTTAATGATAACTCCAATACTGGAGAAGTTAGTCTTATACGAGGTATAGAGGGAGTCTTTAGCCCTGTACCTTTGCATAAAATTTATTTGAAGTCAGACTTTATAACAGGTCGAGTGATAGTTGGACTTAAGTCTGGTTTGCCAATAGAGGGAGTATCTCTATTGTTAGGAAATGACCTTGCCGGTGCTAGAAAAATACCAACTGTACAGTTGACTTCAAGACCTAGTACTGATGACGAAAGTAAAGATACAAGTATATATCCTTCATGTGCGGTGACTCGAGCTATGGCTGAAAAGAAAGAGCAGTTAGATGACAGTGAAGAGATTTGTAAAGAAGATAGGTCTACGGAATCCAGTGTAGATAATTCTTGTGATCTTTCTAATACTTTTCTAGGATCCATGTTACATGAAGATGTCAGTCATTCCGATGTTATGCGGGAAGATAAGAATTTGTCGTATGATAGAGATCACTTGATTAAAGAACAAGGCTTAGATCCTAGCTTACAGCCATTGCAGGGTCAAGTTCTGAGCGACGAAGAGCTTAATAAGGTACCAAAAGGGTACTTCATAAAAGATGGAGTACTTATGAGAAAATGGAGACCCATTGATGTCCGCGCAACGGAAGAGTGGGCGGTTGTTTATCAAGTTGTGGTTCCGAAACCATATAGGCACGAGATACTTGCCATGGCCCATAATTTACCTCTGGGTGGCCATTTGGGTATAAGGAAGACCAATGATAGGATAAAGAGACATTTTTTTGGGCCAGGAATTAACAAGGATGTGGCTTATTTTTGTAATACATGTCACACATGTCAGATAGTGGGAAAACCAAATGCTGGAAAAAGAATGGCCCCTTTACAGCCAATTCCAATTTGTGGGGAGCCCTTTTCCAAGGTTATCGTTGATTGCGTTGGTCCTTTACCAAAGACCAGCTCGGGAAATCAATATTTATTAACCATAATGTGTACAGCCACTAGATTTCCTGAGACTATTCCTCTTAGAAATATTAAGACTCAGAGTATTGTGAAAGCTCTAGTAAAGTTTTTTACTTTATTTGGATTGCCCAAAGAGATACAGTCTGATCAGGGCAGTAACTTTTGTGTCCTGGGCTGATTTGGTTGGAAATGTGAACGCTGTCACTGAGTTGATCTATTTCATAACTCTGAGGCTTTAAGTTTTCACTCTCATACTAATACAAAAAATTTACCGCCAGCATTATTATTCGGCTGTCTTGGGCCCCAGTCTACGAAATCACGGGTTATGTCGACACCATTGGATTCCCAGACGAACTTTCCTTCTTGAAATATATCAGTTGCTCCCAACCATGTCGTGCCAACTGCAAACATTGGAACTGATTGTTAGTAATCACAAACATTAATTGTAAGCCGTAATTTAATGTCCCATCATGTCAGTAAGTCAGGTTTTGCTGCAAGGTGAAACTGCCCAAAGCACGGGGCCATTAAGACTTCAATTAACCAGCCAGAAATGTATTTTTATTAGAATAATTAACGGCTATCTGGCTTAGCGGTTGGTTACCTCATCTATGGGTTGGCTGTCTGACCTGAAGATAAACTTTCTGACAAAGAAGTTAACTACCTCACTAAAGGGTTGGGTACATGGGTTGGAGTTTCCCTGTTTGATTATGTGGCGTTGGTTATCCGACTAGAGGTTGATCATCTGATCTAGAGGTCGTTTATCTCACCTAGCTGTTGGCCTCCTGAGGTAAAAGTTGGTTATCTGATCTAGAGGCTGGTTATCTGATCTAGATGCTGGTTATCTGATATAGACGTTAGTTATCTTGTCTAGGGGTTGATTAGCTGATCTAAAGGCTGGTTATCTGATCTAGATGCTGGTTATCTGATCTAGACGTTGGTTATCTGGTCTAGGGGTTGATTATCTGATCTAAAGGCTGGTTATCTGATCTAGAGGTTGGTTATCTGATCTGGACGTTCGTTATATGATCTAGACCTTGGTTATCTGATCTAAAGGTTGGTTATCTGATGTAGAGGCTGGTTATCTGATCTAGAGGTTGGTTATCTTATCTAAAGGTTGTTTCTCTGATCTGAACGTTGGTTATATGATCTAGACGTTGGTTATCTGATCTAGAGGTTGGTTATCTGATGTAGAGGCTGGTTATCTGATCTAGAGGTTGGTTATCTTATCTAAAGGTTGGTTCTCTGATCTGAACGTTGGTTATATGATCTAGACGTTGGTTATCTGATCTAGCGGTTGGTCATTAAAATTTGATCTATATGTTCCTTATTGACCCAGAGGTTGGTTATCTGATTTAGAGGTTGGGTATCTGATGTAGAAGTTCATTATCTCATCTAGAGGTTGTTTATCTTATTTGGAGGTTTGTTATCTCGTCTAGAGGTTGGTCATCTGATCTAGGGTTTGGTTATCTGATCTAGAGTTTGGTTATCTTAACTAGAGGTTATTTGTCTGACCTAGAGGTAGGTTATCTGATCAAGATGTTGGTTGTCTGATTTAGAGATTGGGTATTTGATCTAGAGGTTGGTTATCTGATCTGGACGTTGGTTATCTGATCTAGAGGTTGCTTATCTGATCTAAAGATTGGATCTCTGGTCTAAAGGTACATTATCTGATCTAGAGGTTGGTTATTTGACCCATATGTTCTTTATTGAGCCAGGGGTTGGTTATCTGATTTAGAAGTTGGGTATCTGATCTCGTAGTTGGCTACCTGATGTGCTATTAGGTTATCATATGGGCTTTCTGATCTGGAGCTTAGCCATGTGCCGTGGGGGTTGGCTGAATTTTATTTGTGTCACTTGTCAATTTATTCAACACAACGGCATGTATTCTTCCTTACCGTTCTGCTTTCTGAGTTGTCTTTTGACGAAAATATTTTCCTTTTCCGTCTCGATCTCTGCCATTTTCATACCATGCACTGCACAAAAAAACTGTTGATAAAAATTAACGTTGTAATTGTTGGGGCTTGTTCACTTAATTCCTGATAGTAAAACAAATTGCTGTTGTGTCATTTTTTTTCTTTGGTGGAAGCTGTGTGTAACAGCTGAGGTTGTTCTAGCACGTTATAGTAGGGGTGAGTTGGTTGGTCTAACTACAACCCTTTAGAAAACGAAACTATTACAGCTGTAGAAAAATAAACACGAAATCCGACGATCGATTAAATAATATTAAAGTTTAATAACTGTATACTGAACAACAAAATACTAGGAAGGCACCAGCGAACAACTAAATATCCTACACCACACGGGAAGAAAAACTCACTTACTCACCGACCAACCATTCACATGGGTCCTTACATATAGGTATTTCTATAGAAAGTTCCCGAAACAAATGTAACCTTTGCCCTCGCCCGAAACACATAAACTAACCAATCACGTATCAATACGTCATCAGGTTACATCACTCAAGGCTAAATCTGGCGTAAACATCTACTTCCACACCTTTATCGAACGTTCAGGAATATACTAATACTTGCGAAAAGGGTCAACAAACGAGCAAGAAAAAAAAACTATTCACTAGGAAGGGAGGGCGAGGTCACTCTGGCGAACGTCAACAATAAAATAAAAAAAGAAGTGAACACATGCTCAGTCACCAGTATAACAAGCAACGGGGAAGGGCAAGGGGTAGCTTGCAGATCCTACACTGTGAAGTATTTTGTTCCTCCATAGCAGATCACCCCTCCCTCACAGAAAGAAATGCTAAGTATTAGATGTTCCCCGGGAAAAAATAGTTCATAGTAAAATGTTGCCCCTTTATTTAGTCTGTTTTCTTTTTTTTTTACTTCCGAGAATTTGTTACAGTTAATCTTGAAATTGAAAACTGATTGTGGACCAATCAACTACCCATCTAAGATCAGGTCCGTACATAAACCATTACTAGTGTCTGTAATCAAGGTTCATGTTTTATGTTTATCCGTTGATGGGCCTACCAGTTGACGGTGTTAGTTGTTAGTTTAGTTGTTGTTGTTAGTTTAGTTAATTCTGAACAGGAACACTTTCAAAAAAAAAAACGTTAACCCCTGAACCTGGGTATACCAGGTATTTGTTCTCCACGAACTTCCACTTCATTGCAAACGTTTCCCCGGAGAAAGTACAACGTGACACTCCCCACCGCCCCCCTCTCCGGGATTTGGAAAGAAAAAGTCAAAAATATATTTAAGTTTTCAAGGTTAAATGTTAGATTTCTAAAAAATCTCCATTAAAGGCAAACCACTGGGAGAAACATTTACTATGAAGGATTTGTTCCCGGTGATATTATTTGTACTACGAAGTAAAATTTCGTCACAGCCGAGTATGGACAAGGAGGTCACTTGTTCATCTACATGTGTGTGCGAGTGTGCATGTGTGCACGTGTGTATGTGTGTGTGTGTGAGTTTCTGTATGTGTGTGCGTATGTATTATGTGTGTGTGTGTGTGTGTGTGTTTGTGCTGTAACTACCTGTGGAAATTACAATCGCATACACCAAGTGGTTTTGTTTCAACTCGCGGCTGTTTCCCATGCCCACTATTTGATCATCTCCAGCATTCAATAACAACAAGCCATTCATAGTGGCGAGAATTATTTAGGAAAAGATTTTGAAAGTCGACAAGAAACAAACTGAAGACATTACCTGAGCATCTGACCATGTGCGTGGCTTCTTATCGAAGAGATAACAGCTGTTCTGGAAGCACACTTTATTCAAACGGACCAGAAAGACAACAAATAAATCAAACTGTCAAAGGTAACTTCAAATCTCAACATAAGTCAGAATAATTTCAATAAATAAGAAATCTCCCCCCCCCCCCCCTTTCAAGAAATCACGTCATATTCATGTTACTAAACCAGGCAGAAAGAGAATGGTGAAATATTAATTTCTGCTTCACTAGTGCTATGCCCCTATTGTACCCTCTTCTTATTTTGTCTCTCCCCTATTCTACCCTCTACTTGTTCTCTCTGTCCCCTGCTCTATCCCCTACGCGTTCTCTCTCTGTCCCCTGCACTGCCACCTATCTGTTCTCTCTGTCCAATGCTCTACCCTTTATCTGCTCTGTTCCCTGTTCTGTCTGTTCTCTTTGTCCCCTGCACTTTCCTCTACCTCTTCTCTCTGTCCGCTGCGCTACCATCTGATCTCTCTGAACCCTTCACTACCCTCAATATGTCATCTCTGTTAATTGCAATGCTCTCTATATTTTCTCTCTGTCCCCTGCACTACCCTCTATCTGTTCTCTCTGTCCCTTGCTCTACCCTCTATCTGCACTCTCTATCCCTTGCTCTACTCTCTATCTCTTCTCTCGCACTACCCTCGGTCTGTTCCCTCTGTCCCCTGCATTATCCTCGATCTATTCTGTCTGTCCCCTACATTACCCTCGATCTATTCTATCTGTCCCCTGCACTACCCTCGATCTGTTCTCTCTGTCCCCTGCACTACCCTCGATCTGTTCTCTCAGTCCCCTGCACTACCCTCGATCTGTTCTCTCTGTCCCCTGCACTACCCTCGATCTGTTCTCTCTGTCCCCTACACTACCCTCGATCTATTCTCTCTGTCCCCTGCACTACCCTCGATCTGTTCTCTCTGTCCCCTGCACTACCCTCGATCTGTTCTCTCTGTCCCCTGCACTACCCTCGATCTGTTCTCTCTGTCCCTTGCTCTACCCTCTATCTGCTCTCTCTGTCCCTTCCTCTACCCTTTATCTGCTCTCTCTGTCCCTTCCTCTACCCTCTGTCTGTTCTCTCGCACTACCCTCGACCTGTTCTCTCTGTCCCCTGCACTACCCTCGATCTGTTCTCTCTGTCCCCTGCACTACCCTCGATCTTTTCTCTCTGTCCCCTGCATTACCCTCGACCGGTTCTCTCTGTCTTCTGCACTACCCTCGATCTGTTCTCTCTGTCCCCTGCATTACCCTCGATCTATTCTGTCTGTCCCCTGCATTACCCTCGACCTGTTCTCTCTGTCACCTGCACTACCCTCGGTCTGTTCTCTCTGTCCCCTGCACTACCCTCGATCTGTTCTCTCTGTCCCCTGCACTACCCTCGATCTGTTCTCTTCGTCCCCTGCACTACCCTCGATCTGTTCTGTCTGTCCCCTGCCTTACCCTCGATCTATTCTCTCTGTCCCCTGCACTACCCTCGATCTATTATGTCTGTCCCCTGCATTGCCCTTGATCTATTCTCTCTGTCCCCTGCACTAACCTCGATCTGTTCTCCCTGTCCCCTACACTACCCTCGATATGTTCTCTCTGTCCCCTGCACTACCCTCGATCTGTTCTCTCGGTCCCCTGCACTACCCTCGATCTGTTCTCTCGGTCCCCTGCACTACCCTCGATCTGTTCTCTCTGTCCCCTGCACTACCCTCGATCTGTTCTCTCTGTCCCCTACACTACCCTCGATCTGTTCTCTCTGTCCCCTGCACTACCCTCGATCTGTTCTCTCTGTCCCCTGCACTACCCTCGATCTGTTCTCTCTGTCCCTTGCTCTACCCTCTATCTGTTCTCTCTGTCCCTTGCTCTACCCTCTATCTGCTCTCTCTGCCCCTTCCTCTACCCTCTGTCTGTTCTCTCGCACTACCCTCGACCTGTTCTCTCTGTCCCCTGCACTACCCTCGATCTGTTCTCTCTGTCCCCTGCACTACCCTCGATCTGTTCTCTCTATCCCCTGCACTACCCTCGATCTGTTCTCTCTGTCCCCTGCACTACCCTCGATCTATTCTGTCTGTCCCCTGCATTACCCTTGATCTATTCTCTCTGTCTCCTGCACTACCCTCGATCTATTCTGTCTGTCCCCTGCACTACCCTCGATCTATTCTGTCTGTCCCCTGCATTACCCTTGATCTATTCTCTCTGTCCCCTGCACTACCCTCGATCTGTTCTCTCTGTCCCCTGCACTACCCTCGATATTATGTTCGCTCTTTCTCCTGCACTACCCTCGATCTGTTCTCTTTTTCTTCTGCACTACCCTCGGTCTGTTCTCTCTTTCTCCTGCACTAACCTCGATCTGTTCTCTCTGTCCCCTGGACTACCCTCGATCTGTTCTCTCTGTCCCCTGGACTACCCTCTATCTGTTCTCTCTGTCCCCTGCACTACCCTCGATCTGTTCTCTCTGTCATCCGCACTACCTCCGATCTGTTCTCTCTGTCTCCTGCGCTGCCCTCGATCTGTTCTCTCTGTCCCCTGGACTACCCTCTATCTGTTCTCTCTGTCCCCTGCACTACCCTCGATCTGTTCTCTCTCTCATCTGCACTACCTCCGATCTGTTCTCTCTGTCTCCTGCGCTACCCTCGATCTGTTCTGTCTGTCCCCTGCACTACCCTATATCTGTTCTCTATGCCCCCTGCTCTCCTCTTTATCGGTTCTTTCTATCTTCTGTCATCTCCCTCCGTCCTCGCATTCGACTTTTTCACACTCCATCTGTTCTCTCTTCTGTCCTTTCTTTTTATCCCTTATCCTACACTCTGTCCCTTCTCTTTATCCTTTTTATTCCCAGTTCAATGCTCTGCCTGCTGCCTGAATTCACGTTTCTATCCTCTGGCCTCTTTTATCCTTTTTGCATGTTCTCTCTAACCGCTTTTTTAATCTCTCCTCTGTTATCTCAAGCCTCTCTTCCAACTTCTTTTCCAGTCTTTCAATCCCCATTTCAACCTCTCCTCCGCCCTCTCAGACTGCTTTTCCAAACTCTTCTGTTCCATCAATCCGGTTTTCTAATTTCTCTCTTCTAACGGTTTGCTTTTTCAACCTATTTTTCCGTTCTCTCACTCTGTTTTTTTAAACCTCTTTTCCGTTCTCTCAATACGCTTTTCAACTATTCTGAACTCCCTCTCCACGTTTCCAATCTCGTCTCCGTTCTGTCTATCCGCTGTTCTGCCCCCTTGTATGTTCTTTTTTTCTACTCTCCGACCCTGGCCTAAAGGGAATAGTACCATCTCAATATTTCTTGTTGTTGGCGCCTCCTGGACAGTGAAGTGGGATCTTATTTGAGGGAAATTAGGATTCAGGTGATTGAAGTGGAGCCGTCTGCGGGCTGCCTCTCCACCGACACAAGGCCATGACCTGGCCTTCCCCTAAGACATGAGACAAGACACACTTCAACAGATCAGCAGTTTTTGCTCGCTGCGGCACTAAAGACACTCTTGACGATAAGCTATCCAAGATGTGCACAGCCAAGCCGAAATGTCGTAATTGTCAGTGCAACCACACCATCTTTGATAAAAGCTGCCAAAATGGTTATTAGAAGAGGAGGCCATTCAGAAGTACACGGTCGAGACGGGAGGTACTTGCAAGCAAGCGAGAAGCGCAGCCATTGTGAGAAAAATCCAAGACAACATTGCCAGTGACATACGCTAAAGGCGTAAGATCTTCAGCTGAGTCGATACCAGACGCATGAATGTCCACAGAAACGGGGCATTGCAGCAGCAAGACCGCCACAACAGCGAGCCCCGCTGTCAAATGTGCAGACATGCACGGCAAATTAGGATGGTACATTGAATCGCATGCTCTGCTATCAAATGTGCAGAGATGTACGGCAAAGTAGGAGGGTACATTGAATCGCACGTTCCGCTGTCAAATGTTCAGAGACGTATTAGGCAGCCAGCCAAGATCGCCAAATACAAAAGGACGGCATCAGTTTGTTAGAAGCAATCTAGCAGTGGAAACTGATTGACATTAATGAACTGAGTCAGATTTACCCGGATGCCCTTGTCAATTTGTGATGTGATTTGCTTCACCCTTTAGAGTTTTTGTTGTTGCTGTCTCTGTCTGTTGGCTTGTTTTTTGGTCATGTATTATTGTATTCCCGTTGCACATGAATGCTTTTAATGCACTCCGTCATTGTCCGACGCAAAGATTGCCATGCAATGACAATGATTTTCAGATCGGCCGGAAGCAATGACGTCATGGGCTCATGCATTCCTGGAAAAGACAAGATCGGGGGGCGAAATCAGCAAACTTGGAAAAATACTTGTCCATCATTATTTTCAAATCTTCAAATCTGAAACAGAGCCTTAGCAAGTCGAAAGGAAGCCACTTTCATTCAAAAGCTGACGCAAATTCGAGCCGTAAAAGAGGCTGTAGACCTTGTCAAAACTTGGGCGAATTTTATTTTTACACTAAAAAAAAAAAAATGTTCCTCACAAATCCTTCTTTTCCTTTGTAAACAGTTGATGTCGAGCTTGGCTCAGTCCATTGGCATCAGATTCGCAATACAAAATCAATGCAGGGCAACCTTTGCATCGTCACTGAATAGTTCATGACAGAAAAACACATTTAAACAATTCAATGTCTATCATAATATTGCAGACATATTTGCCCATATCCGAAAACGGAACATGCTGTACCACAACCTATGAAGACATTGTCTTGGAAACACATCTGCATGCAGCGACATGCATCTGTCCACATCTGGTAATGAGTAGTGTTTTTGTTCTTGAGCGGAACCAAGTGCCATCCACACTTCTTTCGCGGTTTATGGAATGAAATGGATAAAAACCTGAGTGACATCTGTATCAGTTGTTTCCACAATAATGATTCTGCGATAACTACTCTCAGCTATATGGACTGCGAGGAAAGCCATCTTCTTCTTCATGGTTACTCTGCAACATAATTTATCGACCACACGCTGGTCGTATCTTTAGATACTCCACCAATAATAATGAACTCCACATCCTCGCTTTATGATTTTGCTGTGATTTGGCTATAAAATGTGCAAGTTCTTCCTCTTTCTCATCTAAAGTGACATACATGTATTTAACTGTCTGCATGACTCCGGCAGATGGATGTTAGGAGCTTTCTGATGCATCCCCTTTTACGTGCCCTCCTGCTAAAGACTTTGATTGAAGTTTTACCAAAGAATCTGCCAAATACCACATTTAGATGGGTTATTGTGTCAAGGAAATATTGAAGTGCAGAATGATGTGCTGAAAACTTTAGCACAAAAGTCAGATGTTGTGCAATTATTGGGTTCCTAGCAAAGCAATGGTTTGAATAAGAGCACTCCGGTCATCAGTGTGGCGCGCCTAGAATGGGAGAGTATTAAGGGACACTATTTTAATAAAAGATGTGTGCGTTCTGCTCTTTGTTGTCAAATTAATGTACCAGTTGGGTCACATGAATTCTCATGGCATAGGACATTAATTTGTCATATCAATCTGACGACCAGAATGGAGACCATTGAGCAGCCTCAAGATGGGATTCCCATCTGCTTTCATGTCTTTTTAAAAACTGTCTCTCATTATGATGGTGAACTTGAACAAAGAGAAAGAGGCAAACGTTTTCCAATTGTTTCATCTTATTAGTGTAAAATTATTAAGTTACTAGTGAAGATCGTAAAGATAAGCTTCATATTCGATGAGAGTCCACTTGCCCATCAAAACTCCAGTAATGACTTTCGAGTGCGTGAACTGGTGGAAGCTAGCGTCCACTGCCCGTACTTGACAAAAACTAGAACTTCAAATAAACTTCTGGCGCCCTTCATCCGTTCGGTTTGACATGCCTATGAAAGTCACAGAATTTTGCTGCTTCCGACGGACAGATAACGCAGTGATGAACCATTCTATCACAATGATGATACACTGTATACCATACTATGTGGAGGTTTGGGGCATTATGTCACTACGCTTTCTCTCGTGCGGTTGCCGAAATGTGTGCCCTGAAGTAAAGGCGCATTGGAGATCTAACTAGAAAATCAGGATGTGTGAAAGCATGCAGACTTTGCAGAAATGCCATTCATTTCTAATATTGAAGTTCTCGTCTCTGTTCGTCTACCCTCCACAGTTATCTTTCCTATCCTTCGCGACCTAACCTGAACAGAAAAGGACCTGAGACTGTTCATCTTGACACAATGCATTATCTAAAGTTTGTGATAAAATCATAAAAATTTTTCTTGGAATGACAGCAATTAGATCCATTCTGAATGTAAAAAAAATACAAAACTACCTCATTATTAGACAATTTTACTACCCTGAAAGCAAAAATATCGCATGGATTGAATATGTCCGATGTTGCAAGAACGGGGACAGTGAAACAAATCTGTTAGCATGACCGAGTCCATGACGCGCAGTTTGGTAGGAGTTTCTTCGAGAAAGTAATACAATGGATCAACCGGTCTCCCATACTTTTTTCTATTTTACCGCTCCCTGGCGAGCGGAGAAGCCCTATTACCATTTAAGTTCACTCACAAAATCTACATCTAGAGATGTATATTTTGGATGAAAATGGGGATTGTTACTGTTGAAAGATGCAAGATGATAAATTGCAATTATATGATTTATGAAGGAAAACGAAATATTTTGCTTAAGGGTGTAAGTTATGGAGTATTCAGCTGTGCTAGAAGGGAAATTGTAGGCCACCCAGCTGATGGCAATAAATTCAACTGAAGTATGATACACCATTAAATTTAATAGGTTGACGCGACAGGCAATTTCGTTTTTTTTACAGAAATGTCACAAACTGTCTGTGATGGCTCTGGCGTAAGACGGAAATAACCAGGCCACACTACATCACCTCTATACTCAGTAAACAGTCCGTAATGGTTCCTAGTGATATTCTGAAATATCTAAATTTTTAATGGGTGATATTATTTTCCTGTCAAACAGACTTGACGACAGCAACGGAAGCAAGGATGCGGCGTGTAATTGCCACCAATTACGATAGCCCGCCCACCTGATAACATTTCCCCCCAAGAATTCCCCAAATCAAAGGATGGGTACCGAATCGAGTTGCCGCAGAGGTGTCAGGTGTAGTAATAAATCGCTTAAGTTTTCACCTCTTGGGCACGAAAAGACCTTTGCAACAGTTCAAGCTATTGTGTGCATAGTAAAAGTATGGAGCTCCGTTTGTACCACATTGAAATTATGCAAAATAATGAACTTTAATTGATAATTACTGCCTTAATATCCATTTCCGTGCAGGGCATCCTGGTGCACCAGATTCTCCACATTTTTCCCTATCGATTCATGCTGGATGCCAGCTTCTAACATTCCGATGCCGTCCTTTTGATTCAGAGACGACTTTTCAATCTTGGCTGGCTGCCTAATGCACAGATAATTATAAAGGACTATGTAGGAGGGTAGATTGAACAGCAAACTGCGCTGACAAGTTTAATGTGCAGAGATGTAGGAAAAAGTAGGAGGAACGATTCAACGGAGTGAACATCACAGATTCCAATGCGTATACTTCAACAGCATGAACCTCAGATTTTCATCCCTGGCAAACCTGGGAGGCATCTGAGATGTATCCATGGATACATAATTGCATTACCTCATTCCCTTTATACCAAAATCCACTCCCTCATCCCCCCCCCCCAGCTCCCCTTCTCAGCTAACACAAAAACACCCCCCACCCCCCGCCCATGTTCATTCATATGACAGAGGTAAGCCAGAAAGCTCCCCCAGAAAGATTAAAGGTATAAGGCTGTCCCCGGAGGTTCTAGGCAAAGCTTGGTCAAATTCAAACCCCGTAGCCCATAATTATCTTCTCTATCTATACTATATATATTTGTGGACTTGAGATTTTTCGTTGCAAAAGGCTTCTGAACCACTCAACACTCGGACTTCAAATTTTATATGGTGCATCAGAATGGATGTAAGGGTGCACAGTTTTTAATAGAAGTCTCAAATCGGTGTAGTTTTTTTTATTGGAAATTTATTGTTTCGCCATCATTTAGAGCTATTTCGAGTCATAGTTCGCCGTTTTAAGGTTTCGTCATCACTTCCTGCGATGTGTTCACTGTCAAACACACTAACCCGTGCGCAAATCATGCTGTTGTACGGGATGCGCAGGGTGTCAACTCACAAAGGCAGAGCAGTAAGACTTATTTAAAAAACAAACAAAGAAAAATAAAATAAACAAATAGGAACAGGCTAGATGGAGCAGGTCCATAATAACCGCCCAGAACTGAGACCACCAATATTCAAACCGATTTATCCCGGGCAGGGCCGGGGACCTCAGCTAGTTTACTATAATTGTGCTCTAGGGTGAACCTGTAAGCAGCTAAAATTTCGCGACTACATCATAAAAACCTATGAAACTTGGTGTACTGCATCAATTTTTGACGAAGAGTTACGTAGACACAGTCTTTCTGAACAAAACGCAGTCCTTACTACTATTTATATAAATTTTTTTGAGCCGAAAAAAACAAAGACGTATTTTCTTCGAGTAGAATCAAAAACATGATCGGAAATTCCGTCCTTGACCTCTCTTTACACATTGGTGGTCGAAAATCAACGTAATCGCATCTGTGCATTTCTATTAATAATAATACTACACAAAGAGCTATTCTAAGGGACGAATAGACCTAGTCCCGACCGGAACCGCAAAATTCAACAGATTGTACTTTTGTACTCGCTTTAAATTGGTGATGAGCGACCTCCCCACCATTTCTTTGTTTCTATAGTACTTTCTATTAAACCAGACCATTATTATTTGTCATTGACAGGCGCTTTCATTGCTGATAACTATCACCGTCATCCTGCAATGAGACATGTTTATTGTATTATTAACACGTATTTAAATCTGGACTTGACTCCATCGGCATTATCCTGCCGAGAAAACGTTCTATTGTGTCAGTAGCACTTATCTTTTTTGTGGTTATCATGGCTATGCAATTATTTTTTTATTATGCAGGTCTGTAGATTGATTATAATTATATCGAGGACAGCATGGTAAACTATCGTAACTCACTTATTTCTTCAAAAATTGAGGTATTTGGCATGTTGAAGCCCCAGATATCGCAGGATATGTTATAAGTTGGAGGTTGAATTCTGAAAACTGTGGGTTGGAATCTTTTTTATTGTTGAGATGTCGTAACAATTAATCGGATAAAGAAAGTTATTCACTGTTTTGCTTGTCCTGAAACATTCATTAAAACCGAGTTACGACCTTCCATTTGCAATTTTATTTTACATTTCACACTCTCAAAATGACCATAAAATATTTCAGTAGGGTTGATGGCAATGTAAAAATAACCCAATGCGGTCATTAAACGCCTCGTAAATCAACAAAGGAAGTCGATATCGTACGTTTACCATTACCACACTATCCCATCTCTCTGTCTCGTGTTCCACACCGTCCTTTCTGTCTATCTTCTGTTCTACACTGTACTTTCTCATTTATCTCATGTTCCACACTGCCCTTTCTCTCTGTCTCTTGTTCCAGCCTCTCTAATCTAATTTCTAATTTCCAGCTCTTCTCTGTCCTGCATCTTTCCCCTATTGTGGCTCGACTGTTGATTTGGGATCTTTCTTTGTTGCAGAAACTATAGCCCATGGCCATTTCATCTCCTTTACTCGTCTTTCTTTTCTGCGTCGGCCGTCTTCTTCTTGGTCTCTTGAGTGTTTCATGGAGACCTCAAAATTATTGTTGGTCCCCGATTAGACTTGTTTGTGTAGCCTTCACAGTCACACTAAAAAGCTGTTTTGATCAATAGAAAGGACAAAGAATGTCCAAGATGTATCGCTTGCTCTAGCTCTTATCTGCTCTCTATTTTCCATGTCCTGTCTGTTCTCTAGATGCCCTTACGTAACCTTTGTTTGCTTCATCTGTGCCCTGTCCTAACTTCTGTCTGGTTTCTTTAGCCCCTCTCCTAAACTATGTCTGTTCTTTCTATCTCCTGTTTCACCCTCTTGTCTAGTTTCCCTACATCCCCTGTTCTAGCTCAGTCTATTCTCTCTATTACCTGTCCTAAATCTTCTCTGTTCTTTATATTCGGCTTTATTTCCTATTGTCTGTTTTCTCTAAATCCTCTGTCCTAACCTTTGACTTTTTTTCTCTATATCCCATGCCCTGATCTCTGGCTCTTTTCTTTAAATCTCCTGCCCTAAACCCTAGCAGTTTTCTCTAAATCCCCTGTCCTAAACTTTGTTTTGTCTAAATCCCTTGTCCTAACCTCTGGCTGTTTTCTCTAAATCCCCTGTCCTAAACTTTGTTTTGTCTAAATCCCTTGTCCTAACCTCTGGCTGTTTTCTCTAAATCCCCTGTCCTAAGTGCCTTTCTTACTGTAACCCACATTTTCGTTTATCCCATCCATTACTATTTCCCTCTTACCTTCTCCTTTAACATCTCCTTTCTGTTCCTCCAATGCTCCTACATAGGGAAAGAGATCGAGAAAGAACGATGTGTTGTTGCTGATGTAAATTGTTATTATGCACTCTCTGTTCTCTATACCTCTGTCCTGCCTGTTCTCTATACCTCTGTCATGACTGTTCTCTATACCTCTGTCCTGCATTTTCTCTATACCTCTGTACTGCCTTTTCTCTATACCTCTGTCCTGCCCACAGACTAATAAATTAAACAGACTGGATGATCCCATTGTGTGACGTCACAAAACAGCGAAAGGTCATGAACTTTTGACGTAGCCATCCGCCATGTTAGATTTAAGGTTGCGACCGACGCTTCAGCATAGCTGCAATGCAGCGGTCGCTAAAAGTCCATATGGTCATCATTTACAATAAAAAACAAAGGCATAAAACGAAAGGATAGGCTCCGTATGGGCCATGCAGTCTTACTTCTACCTGAAAATGACGATTTTTAGTTTGAGTTGATCTAGATGTGCTAGAAAAACTGCTAGATTAGAACCACACAATTACCCGTGCGTCAATTTCCCATGGTTTCGCCACGAGCACTCAGCGCTAAGTACAATTCGATGTGAAGTGAAAATTCAAGCGGATAGTTCAAGCTCAAGTAGATCTAGATCTAGTCTAGACTAGATGTGACAGAGTGTGGGAAAAACGTTGTTGCACAAGGCAAATTCTGGTTTGTGCATGCTAAAAAAATTGACTTGAGCGGCGCTGCTTGCTTTCTTGGCTGAGCCTGAGGCTTGAGCTGCCTTCATGCCTCTTTGAATTCCAGCACCTCGCCCTCCTTTTATCCCAGAATATGTCACCATGAGTGTTATGGCCTCTATTAAAGCCTTTCTCTTTCTGGAGTGTGAAAGTATAGATCTAGTAAATTTAAAAGCCTGGGATTAAAGAAGAGTAAAATACTGTCTTTGGCCTTGACCAGTTCAAAGTTGATGGCATCAACCTCGAGCATTGCTCTAGTCTAACTCTTCAAATAAATTTTGTGTAAATGTGAATTTTTCAGCACAGTAGACTAACCAATTTTTAGTCCATACAGATCTTTTTTTTTTTGTTGCTAGGGCCCCAAAAATAAAGCTTGAACAATGTGTGGTGAAATCGCTCATGAAAATAGTGCATAGAGTTTGTCCTATCTGCTTGAGCAAATCCACTTGATCAGTGTATGGGCTGCTTTTCAGTAATTATGTTATCTTAAAGTGTGATGGGAACTTATTTTGATACCATCATTGTATCTAATAGACTAAATGTGGAAGAATATCTAAACCTGAGAAACAACATCAACAACAACAAACAAAAAAAAACACTAGCTCAATGATTAATAAAACTTATTTATTATTTTATATGTATCACCATAAATTTTACATTAGGCTGTGACCAATAAAAAGAAATTTCTATTGCAGATAGAACAAGAATTGGGTGCAGACCTAAATTATAAATACAAAGTTGACACTCAGGCTCTGTAAAACTATTCAAACTAATACTGTGCTGTTTTCCCTGGCCAACCCAGAGGCATTACAATATGGTAGGTACCAGAAAGATATCTAAATGGGGTTACCCAGACCAGCAAACGTTACCCTTAACATTGACTACAACTTTAACTCAAGCCTATGAAAAAAAATCATTAGTAGTCAATTTCAGATATCCTGCCTCATTTCGTGTTGACAAGTAGAGATGCAACAAAAATGAACCACAATTTTGGATTCGGCACAAAACGCTTGTTTCCCAAATATGAAAAGCATTATTTCCCAGGTCAAAATTCACTTCACTTGTTCTTCATATTTATCTATAAACAATATTCTGTATTTGATTTCTGTTGCTGTTTTTTTCACACTTTACACAAAAACCCACAAAGTGGTTGAAATTTGCGTTGCTAGTGGGACAGTCAATATAGATAAGTTCTATAGACATATGTACACACATAAAAAACCATGTATTGTTACACATAAAACATGGCATCCCGACAGTAAAATTTTTTTTTAAATAACTAGTGACAATGGCTCATTTTGATCATCATAATAGAGTAAGGACCAGCAAATGGTGTCACATAAAATCAAATTCAAGTTCATACTATAGACAAAGTTGATGCACTGTTAATACATGTACAAGCAATCTTGACAAATAAAAGAGATTTCTCCTGCATATAGAACTATTGAAAAGCACCAGAGTGACCAGATTTCTATAATATTTGACACACAAATTAGGTTGATTAGTTTGCGGCAATCGGGTTTTATTTTGCAACAGCCAAGAACTTTGAGGGAGTGATATACACATGTATTAGAAAATGTTGGGCTGTGCCCAAAGTTATTGCAATTGTTGCAGCAATAGAAATTAAAACTAAAATATTGCATGTCAGTACGCACAGGTTTAAATGGGTGTGAAAAGAACACATCCTTCCCAAAGTGCTGTAAAATATTGACTGGTTGTAATTGTCAGCTACCTTGTGGTTTTATATACATAGCTCAGTGAAATAATCTTGGAGAATAATGGTCCGCTGAACTTGAAAAAATATTTTTCTGTTAGGAAAAGGTAAAATACAGTTATAATATGCTAATTTTCAGCAAATTATATCCCCTTTGAGCAAAAAGAGAAGCAAAAAACCTGGACCAATTATTTCCATCCTCACTATAGTAAAGACCAACAATGGTGTTACATGACATAGACAAGTTAATGTGTTATTAATACCAATGTACAAACAATCTTGACAAATAAAAGCTATTTCTCTTGCTATGTAGGAATGGCTTTAATGACAAGAAATTCCGAATTCAGAAATTCAGAAATTAATACAGAAATAATGGAAGCCCGTGGATGTTTAACTTGAATGTTTTTTTCAACAGAAGACTTAAAATGTTGTTCAAAACTGCAAGACAAAGTCACAAAAAAAGGAAGTCTTTGGGAACTATGCATACAAAGCACAAATTATTTTGCCCAAGCCTGTTCATGTTTCAAATAAATGATTAACACAGTCCATATTTTGCCTGCACTATGATTTTTTTGGTAGTGTTACCAAATCTACTTACATGTTTAGCTTTTTGCTTTTATGTAACTCATTTCCTTGTTTCCCTTTTCTGATTGAAACATTTTGCATTTTTACATGATGAAAAATTCTGATGTTACAATAGGTTTTGAGAAATGCGTTCAGAAGTTCTTTTTCATGGCCTGATTCACAATTAAAATTGCCGGAGTCCATTTTCAAAGTTTGGAGAAATTCAGAATGAATGGAAGCCCGTGGATGTTTAACTTGAATGTTTTTTTCAACAGAAGATTTAAAATGCTGTTCAAAACTGCAAGACAAAGTCACAAATTCTTCAGATACATTTATCAAAGCACCCTGCTTATATTCCTTAAGCGCAATGAGTGTTGCAGTTGGCAGTGATGATGTCTGCGCTAGTTTGATACATTTTTCACATATTCCATGAGCTTTCATTGTTTTTGAGAGTTTTCTAATAATAGCTCCAGCAATGTAAGTGCATGTTTCCACCTCAATTTCATTAAGGGGTTCTAGTGGCAAATTAATGCTGACACTTTCTTCAAGTTCAAAATTTTCAGTCTCTGCCTTGGTCTCATCACTTGAAACAGTCTTTGACTTGAAGGCGGCAGAACTGATACTGACATTAGCATTAGCATCATCATCTGTACTAAGCTTGTCAAACAGGTCTGCTTCACAGTTAGCACCAGCTGGCACAGTAGACTCCAAGAGTTCTGTTGTGCTAACTTGGCATGCCAGACACTTTACAGCACTTACATAAGCTGGCACTTCTGGGTGGTCATTAAAGCCATTCCTACCTCTGATTTGGCAGTGCAAATTCTCAACATGGTCTTGGTTGAGTTTCCTAAGGCAAAGATAGGACATAGCATTTTCTTTAATAAGAAGCTTTTCTGCAAGTCCTCTCATAGCAGCCAAAGCTAACTGCCATCCCTTGTGAAATGGCAGATCACTTCTAACATTTCTACCACCAGACATAGCAGCAGTAAATGACCATGATGACACAAATGCAGAGTAGTGATCAAACAAGTTTGTGGCATATGTAAAAGAACTTGCAAGTACAGCCCTCTTTGGAAGTGGAGCACAGCTGGAGCTAGAATTTACAAAGTCCCACATGTCATTTACAGTTTTAAGAAACAGAGCTGTGCTTAAACAAAGAGAATGCATTTGCCCTTTCTCTACCAATGTTCTCATTCCTAAAGCAGTTGTATGTGAAAAGATATGTGCAGCCATAGAGACTTTCATTTTCTTCCTTCTTGGGAGTACAATGTGATCTTCACTTAATTTTGGAACCAATCGTGTGGGCTTTGCACTGTCTATCGCATACAACTGCTTCAGATCTTCCCACTTCGCCACATGGTCAACTCCGTCAAGACGGAAATGTATGTTTTTAGTCATCAAGTGATTTCTTAAATCTTTCAACAAATGTGGTGGATCTGGAATTATGAAGCAGGGTTTGCCATCATACTGTGTAAATGGATGATCCGGTGTTACACCAAGCCTGTCCACCCATTTCCACTGACTGCTCTCCTGGTCCATAATTACAGCATCAACCACATAGCCTGCCTCAGTTACAGCCTTTACTGCATCCTTGATGACCAAATCCAAGATTTCTGACCTAATGGAGTGATGAGCTACATAATAGCCTATGACTTGTTTCCACTTTAAACTGAGCCCTCTAATCATAAGGACGACGGCCTCATCTGCGATTGAACAGCTACCACCAAAGCTCCCAAAGTCTTCGTACCCCAAAATTACATCTTTTGTTTTATTGTATGAAAGTCTAGGCCTTAACTTCATCCCATCAAGTGAAAGGGTAACATGCTTTTCCATATCACACAAAACTTTCGCCCTAATCTGCAACATTTGCAATAACTTTGGGCACAGCCCAACATTTTGTAGTACATGTCTATATCGTTCCCTCAAAGTTCTTGGATGTGGTAAAATAAAACCCGATTGCCGCAAAACATTATATCCACTAGGGCTCTTAAAAAAAATTGCAAGACACAGTTCCAGCGCTTTTGGATGATTGTCCCATTTAACACTTTTACTGCCTTTGAGTACAACTTCAATCAGTGCTCTCGGGGTTTCAGGCAGAGCTGAGACGACATCATTTTGGGTGATTTGTCTTTCCACAGCAACAGACTGAAGAGATGATTTAAGTTGTCCTTCTAACTTCAACACTTTCTTTTTTAGTCTCTTATTTTGCTGTTTGAGTCTCTGGCAAGAGATTTTTTGAGCACACAAGTTTGTGGCCAAACGTTTGTGACCGATTTTCTCAGCCTTAAGGTCCCCTTCAAGAAATGAAATCTTGGCTAGAAGAGCCTGATATGTGGCCGTCGGAATAGTTGTCATAGCCAGAGGTACTGGGGTAGTTGCAACACTTTCTGGCGGTGGAGATAATGTACAGGCGTCACTTGATAATGATGATGGTGTTGGATCAACTTTCTGTTTTTTTTACCTCTGGCCAGTATCTGGGACAAGGAGGCTTCCTTTTTGATGCTGAAGTTTTGGGGGGATTTGGGCAATCAACGATGGTTGGCACAGCTCTTGGGAGAAGAGTAGACGTAGCAATGTCATCTGGACAATTGTAGTCGCTAGGGTTAAAGTGAAGGGCACAAACCAGCTTGTGCTTCACATTCTTTAAACTTAAGTCCCCTCGTCTTGAATTAATAATCCACTTCAGGCACCTGTGAAAAGATAAACAAATGCAGAAAATTTTAATCATGAGAAGTACTTTTTGTGAAGTAAAGCATGAGTTAAAAATTAAAAAATTGGACAGGGCTTCCCCTCGGCCCAAGCCGTTTTCAATTTTACAGGCTGAATAAAAGCAAGAAGAGTTAAAAATTAAAAAATTGGGCAGGGGTTCTCCCAGGTCAAAGCTGTTTTTCAGTTTGCAAGCTGAATAAAGTAAAACATGAGGAGTTAAAATTTTAAACATTGGGCAGGAGGGGGGGGGGCAGGCCCAAGACGTTTTTCAGTTTGCCAGCTGAATATTTTAGGTGGCGGCAGTGTCTAAGTGTCAAGAAATAGTCATTTGTAGCAGCCGACTTCCAAATTCAGCAGTCCGAAAAGTCGTTCCTGTTACCGGCAGTCCACCTCTGGGGTACAAGACATCGAAACTAGGAAATGGATGCCAGCTTACCTGGACACTGAAGATTAAGAATCCACAATGGTCCCAATAAATTTTGAAACTAAGCTCAGAATGGCTCTCAAGCCAAATGGATTTTAATCCAAGCCAAAATGGATGTTTAACCGTGATACAAAAATCCACAGTAAATCAACTCAAGCCAGATTATTACGATACAGCGGTTACCGAGACAAGCCATTTACCAAGACACAAGGATACTAAAAGTTTGTGTTTCATATTAGCATGGATATCTATTTTTTTTTCTGTCACAGATGATCTGAAGAATACTATAGACTCTAGATCTATGTCAAAATTGGGCAAAATATAGGGGCTTAGCCCCGCTGCGACCCAGCAGTTTTCCTGTGGCTTTTATAATAGGCCTACTATAGGACTGGTCCACTGCTACCAGGAATTCTATATCTTGATCTTCTAGATAAGTTACACTAGGGAATTAAGCAGTAAAATTTATAGGAGGACTTCCGAATGCGTTCCATAGCCCGAGGGAAAACAATACATGGCTACCCCGGCGACTTTCCCCGATATTTCAATCTGCCTACTGCCCAAACGAACATCGGCCTACGGCCTCGATGATACAAACTCACGTTGTTAGATCTACATGATATCAATCTGACAATGCCTAAGCACTTGTCGAGCTATGGAACGCATTCGGAAGTCCTCCCAAATTTATATTTTGATCTTCTACTTTTCTTCTAGGGAATTAAGCAGTAAATAATAGACTGAGTAGAGGCCTGGCCCACAAGAAGACTGAGCCTATCGATAATACAGCAGTCAAGAGTTGGGATTTCGTCTACGGTTTTCGTGAGAATCTCACAAACTTACCGTTCTCTATCCTCCTCAGGATCGGGAAACTTGTGAAACTTTGGTCTGGCACCAGTCCTTGGTTCTATGGACGTCCTTGTGTTTGTGCTGCAGTTTATAAATGAACAATAGCGTGCACCCTTCGTAGCCATCATGTAGACAAAAACATTATGCGTGCTTGTCGGAACCGCATTATCAATATGGCCGCCGCTCGGGAAATTCCGTAAAAAACGACACAGCCCGAAGCTCGTGTTTCCAGTCTGGTTAATTTATTAGTCTGTGGTCCTGCCTGCTCTTTACACCCCTGTCGTCTGTTCTCTACATCCCTGTCCTGCCTGTTCTCTATACCTCTGTCCTGCCTGCTCTCTATACCCCTGTCCTGTCAGTTCTCTATACCTTTGTCCTGCCTGTTCTCTATACCCATGTCCTGCCTGTTCTCTATACCTCTGTCCTGCCTGCTGTCTATACCCCTGTCCTGTCTGTTCTCTATACCTCTGTCCTGCCTGTTCTCTATACCCTCTCCTGTCTGTTCTCTATATCTCTGTCCTGCCTGTTCTCTATACCCCTGTCCTGCTTGTTCTCTATACCCCTGTCATGTCTGTTCTCTACACCCCTGTCCTGTCTGCTTTCTATACCCCTGTCCTGTCTGCTCTCTATACCTGTCCTGTCTGTTCTCTACACCTCTGTCCTGCCTGTTCTCTATACCCCTGTCCTGCCTGTTCTCTATACCCCTGTCATGTCTGTTCTCTACAGCCCTGTCCTGTCTGTTCTCTATACCTCTGTCCTGCCTGTTCTCTATACCTTTGTCCTGCCTGCTCTCTATACCCCTGTCCTGTCTGTTCTCTATACCTCTGTCCTGCCTGTTCTCTATACCCTGTCCTGTCTGTTCTCTATACCTCTATCCTGCCTGTTCTCTATACCTCTGTCCTGCCTGTTCTCTATACCCTGTCCTGTATGCTCTCTATACCTCTGTCCTGCCTGTTCTCTATACCCCTGTCCTGTCTGCTTTCTATACCCCTGTCCTGTCTGCTCTCTATACCTGTCCTGTCTGTTCTCTACACCCCTGTCCTGTCTGTTCTCTATACTTCTGTCCTGTCTGTTCTCCACACCCCTGTCCTGTATGTTCTCTATACCCCTGTCCTGTCTGTTATCTATACCTCTGTCCTGTCTGTTCTCTATACCTCTGTCCTGCCTGTTCTCTATACCCCAGTCCTGTCTGTTTTCTATACCCCTGTCCTGCCTGTTCTCTATACCCATGTCCTGTCTGTTCTCCTGTCTATTCTGACAGTGGACAATGGACAATGGACAAATGTCAGGCAAGACAAACAATTATTGTCACAGTTAACAGTTATTGTAAAGCTAACACTAGGCCGGGCTGAGGACCGATTTGAGTTGCTGACACATTTCCTGCATACGAGCAACAGTCCAGAAGGTGTGCAAAATAACACATTTTCTTACATGAATCGTGAAATATAAAAGTTATGAACCTTCAAAATGCTCTCCTTCTTGGCCTACACAAAACTGGGACGTTTTTCTCGCCTCACGTGGAAGCATTTATCTGTCTTTAATCGAAATTAACATATCATCGCAAAACCCGGGCTGAGGTCAGGAGGTCAGAATGCCTTGGTAACATGGCCGCTGTGCTCCTACTTGGCCACGGTTTTGGGAAGCGCAGCGAATATGATTCAGCGATCTAGTTAGTGTAAGATGTCTCTGGTTTTACTCAAATGGCGTTATTTTGCAGCACATTTTGAAGACATCTGACCCTCTCTTTCTTTTGATCAATAATTAACCCACTCCTGCATGACCTCTCAAAATTTGATGAAATTTGGACACAACGGGCCTTTTGACTCAGAATGAAAGGATCAATCATGTTTTTTTCAAAACTCACAAAATTTCCATACTTTTGATTGGTCCAAAAAGTGTGTCCAATAATGGACGTGTTTTTTTCATTGACATAATACAAGAATACGATACAGAAACAAGGTAAAAGCATACAGAAAAGAAACAATTTAATGAGATATATTAAATTTTATTTCTTTAAACATGCTGAAGTTTGTAAGGGTCATAAAAAGAAATATGAGAACCATTTATAAATTAGCTTCGAACATTGAAAAATGAGAAAAAATGGCTCAGTCATACTTGAAACTGAATCACGCAGAATGGAAGTCAACACTGCTTTTCAGGCAGACACCATCTAGGGCACTTGCTGCACATTTTTGTGGTGTTTTTCTTACACAGAGTGCAGCGACACTGATTGGTGCCTTGGTGAGATAATGGCCTATTTGGTGTTAACTGGTGTCAGCAAGACACCTCACACCACTGGGTTGTTGTTCTTTTTTTTTGATGTCCCCAGAGTCAGACAGCATATGGTCTTAGTTGCCTTTGCCCGTATTTCATGATGTAGGTTGTGGCGACTAGCGACAGAAAAGCCAGACAGTCCATCCGCATCCTCACTGCTGATCAATGCTTTCTGTAAAGGAATAGGGCATTTTGGGTGGCAATGCACCCAGAGAAGAGAAATATGGGCCACCACTACTTCCTCATTGGATGCTTGGTGGAAAGTAACCAATATTCTGGTCCATTCGGTCAGTCCTCCCATGTTGGCATTGTATTTCTCTGCAGCATCTGGCATTGGGATGGACACATATTGGATCGTTTATGATGACCAGCGTCTGGCTTTCTGCAGGGGTTCAGTGACAACTGCCGTAGGCAATTGAGACCACAGTGACAACGCTATTGTCGTTCCAACGCACAAGCAGTGTCAGATGATCTGCCCAGACGATACTCCATGCTGCCTCATGGTTGTTTTTTAAATGGCCTCTGAAGTCTCCAAAGGGCACTTTTGGGTTCAGTTTGCATGCAGAGGGCAGGTCCCATTCATGCCCATCGTTTTGATCGCTCTTCCATCAAAGGCAATGAGGTGAACAAGTTGTCCACGAAGAGTTGAACGTTCAGACCGGACAGCTCACAGAGGAGATCCACCACTCCTGAGCCCCTCACACCCAAACCAGGTTTCATTGTCACTGTTTCTTGTCATTGATATGGCTCTAAATGAATGAGGACGCCATCTGGGGTGTTGAGACACAACATTTTTATGTGGTAGACGTTGAGGCAGCTGCTGTGTCATCACTTCCATGGTCTTCCCCAATCACTATGCGTTGCCCATTCTTTACAGATGAAGTAGTTACAGTGCAAGGGATAAGCAGCTGGTTCCTGAAAAACCGTCTATGACTCCGTTTTCATCTGCACTGTCTTCGCCAGTCAGCACCTGGCAGTGTGGATGCTCTATGTAGATTAGATGCTGACTGCATCAAAATCTTACCCATTCCCACCCAAATATTTATCTGTCGTACTAAAGGCCTCATGGACTGTGAATCTGAGGAAGACGAAAATAGGCGAACCAGTTAATAAATACTCTGATAAAATAATGTCTGTAAGCACGGAAAAAAAGTAGGATGAGGTATTATTTTGGAAGAAGCTAATAATGTTTCCTTATACATCTATGAGATCTGAATTCGGATCTACATAATAATATAAGTGAAGCCAAAGAATGTTGATGAAAATTGTGGATTATAGTGAGAGGGAGTTATATAGACGCGATAACTAAATACAAACCTAATAAAAACAATATTAATCCATTTAGATCCAGCCAAGCTTCAAAAAAAAACAACACGTGCCCTCTCGTGCATAGTGATCCAATATTGGATCATGACTTCAATGGTCTAAAGTTCAAGGAGAATTTCATATAAGAAGCAAAACAGGATACCAGGCCAATCAAGGAGATGCTGTTCTTCCAAATAATACATAAATCAGAACAATATTAATATTTTATAGGAAGTTACATTACCTTATGGGTGGCTGTTTTTCCAGATCCAAGTGCAGTGTGTTCGCAGTCGCCATGTTGAATCAAGGGAAATCACTCATTGCTACTATTGCTATTTCATGTGAGGGAAAAAACTAAGGAATCATTTTGGATCAAATATTTTTACTTATATCATTTTTACTGATGTTAAGTCAGGAGAACCCGCATTGTCCAAAAATGGATCGCTATGCATGAATGGGATGTCGATTTTACAGCGACCTTGTGCACACTTGGTAATTTATGCAGAATGTATTGTGATCTATTTTTTGTTTTGTTTTGAGATAGATCATAATTACAACAACAAATAGATGTGTGTACAAAAATAGAGAGATCTTTGTAGCCTATGTACAACAATAGATGGTTGTGTTTGTGTGTGTGTGTGTGTGTGTGTGTGCTAGTGAGCTGACAGTGCACTCACTCTCTGATTCAGTTTTCATTTGTGAACGACAACAGACAATTCTCACAGCTCTAGTTTTTTACTTTTGGTTTACAGCTAGCTGCGGGGGTGACAGGATGCAACTTAACCGAGCTGTTCACAAATGTGAGATGAGGATACGTTCAGACATCCAACAAGGCCATATTTCTCAGACGTTTGTCTGCTGTTACCTGTCTACTGTAATGCATCGTAATCACACATGTCTGTTTACTCACCTCCTACCTGGGACCAACTGACTCTTATTAAACACAGAGCTAAACAGAGTAGAACTTGTGTCTCCATGATGGTCGGCCTTGTCCAGTGACTGATCTCTGTTAAATTTCTTACAGGTCAGGTAAGTCCGATGTTTTATGATTTAAGTCCGCTGCTTGATGTGTTAAGTCAGATGTTTGATCTGTTAAGTCAGACGTTTGATCTGTTAAGTCAGATGTTTGATCAGTTGAGTCAGATGTTTGATCTGTTAAGTCAGATGTTTGACGAGTTAAGTCAGATGTTTGATCTGTTAAGTCAGATGTTTGATCAGTTAAGTCAGATGTTTGATCTGTTAAGGTCAGATAGTCAGATGTTTGATCAGTTAAGTCAGATGTTTGGTCAGTTAAGTCATATGTTTGATCTGCCAAGTCAGATGTTTGATCAATTAAGTCAGATGTTTGATATGTTAGGTCAGATGCTTGGTCTGTTAAGTCAGATGTTTGATCTGTTAAGTCAGATGTTTGATCAGTTAAGTCAGATGTTTGATCTGTTAAGTCAGATGCTTGATCTGTTGAGTCAGATGTTTGATCAGTTAAGTCAGATGTTTGATCAGTTAAATCAGATGTTTGATCTGTTAGGTCAGATGTTTGATCTGTTAAGTCAGATGTTTGATCTGTTAAGTCAGATGTTTGATCAGTTAAGTCAGATGTTTGATCAGTTAAGTCAGGTGTTTGATCGGCTGAGTCATATGTTTGATCTGTTGAGTCAGATGTTTGATCATTCAAGTCAGATGTTTGATCTGTTGAGTCAGATGCTTGATCTGTTGAGCCAGATGCTTGATCTGTTGAGTCAGATGTTTGATCAGTGAAGTCAGATGTTTGATCAGTTAAGTCAGGTGTTTGATCGGTTGAGTCATATGTTTGATCTGTTGAGTCAGATGTTTGATCATTCAAGTCAGATGTTTGATCTGTTGAGCCAGATGCTTGATCTGTTGAGTCAGATGTTTGATCAGTGAAGTCAGATGTTTGATCAGTTAAGTCAGGTGTTTGATCAGTTAAGTCAGATATTTGATCTGTTAAGTCAGATGTTTGATCAGTTAAGTCAGATGTTTTATCTGTTAAGTTAGATGCTTGATCAATTAAGTCAGATGTTTGATCTGTTAAGTCAGATTCTGATGTTTGGTCTGTTAAGTCAGATTCTGATGTTTGATCTATTAAGCCAGATGTCTGATTGTTAAATCAAATGTTTGAAAATATTTTCACACCTATCGATAGTGGAAACAAAATATCGCCCAGAAATATATTTTCATGAATCGTAGATTTTTGCCTAGCGTTTTTTTTTTTTTTGAGAGAGATCTACAGTGGTGAATGGATACGGCAGTAAAAATGTATTACAAAATATTTCAAACGTCTCCAGGCACTTGATATAAGATACATTTATTATGATCTTAGGCAATAAAAAAAAGTCATTCAGACACTCTACGAATCATTGAAGAAAAGTTTTAAGCCTTCTTTTTTTTACCATTTAACCAGTGGCAGTTTTGGCAGATGGACAAGACATCTGCACAGAAAAACAGAAACCAGCGGTACGGGTTCAAATCCAAAGAAGTGCCTGGCGACGAAAAAAAAAATGGGCGACGAACACCGAAAGTCATGAACTCGGTGTAGCCGGGGTTCCAGAAGATGCTAGGAAGGAAGTTAAACGCCCAAACATCTAATGAAAGAACTCACTCTTCCTCTAAAGATCGTCATCTGTCTCGCTACACCTCAGGAGTTTCTGACCACTCTGCATTGGTCTTAGCTTTGATTGATGACAATGGGTGCACAAAACTGAAGAATGTTGAAGTATCTGTGTTTATGTCAAATGTAAAATTTGTGAACTATCTTGCATGATACAACCCTGTGTAATAGGGTGCTCCGTATATACATTTATTATCTGATTATTATCATCACCATCATCATACTGTGATGGGGCTTGAGGATGGACATGTGAACGCCCAAAACGTGGTGACTCCGTGATGAAATCATGAAATTTTGTGCATTACCTCAATTTTTGAAATAACACCGGGCACATCCTGATTTTGGGTCCAAATTCCGTCTTTTATATTATTATCTATTACGATTCTTACCCACCCCCCCCCCCACCCCAACCCCTCCCCCACAATTAAGAAAAGACGGGTTTTCGCCCAGTTAAAATTTAAAAGTATGGTCGTAATTTCATGCTTCGCCTTCCTAGACAAAAGCCAGTGGAAACTCAACTTTGTCATATTATCTCTGTATCTATATAAAAAAAACAACAAGGAAAAAAAATTCACTGCTGCGAGGAAGAAATGCCCAGACCTGAAAAAATTACATGTGAAAGATAGTTCTTTTTGCTACTATGTCTATTCCTTTGACATGAAAGCGAAGTATCGTAATTTTGTAATAAATGAAAATAGGCCTAAAAATATCGAATAATGCTTTCTCCTCAACAATGATGGCCTCCCTCCTGCCTTTGTTTTGTTTCGAATTTAAACTTCCGGTTGCGTTTCAAAGTTTGAAGGCATGAGTTTCTGTGCCGTCTGCCTTATGCACGGGCCATGCGGGTGTTACTGTGCCAGTTGTGAGTTGTTTTCTACCTAGATCTACATAATATGTGTACCGATTGTGCATGTTCTTTTCTACCTTGATCTACATAATCTGTGTGCCGACTGAGTAACTTTTACTAATTCATGTGTCTTCTAATTTCAGCAAGATGATATTGCAACCCGTTCTTTGAATGGGTCCTTACACTAGTTCTACAATAGGAACTACTGTGCTCTATCAATAAATAGCACGACAGTTTGTGTATGGTAAAACCGGGAAGTTTGTTTTATAAATTTCATTAAACTTTCAAATTGAACGATGTTCCTTACCACTCCTCCCTTTCTCTTTTTCTTTCTCTCTTTCTCTCTTTCTCTCTCTCTCTTACGCTCCCTGTCTCCCTTACTCTCTAAGGGTGCATGTGAGTCGTAGAAAGGAGAAACGTTTTTATCACTGTTTTTTTCTTGTCATATGTGATACTAAAATATTATCGATGAATTTCCTATCATTCATTAGGAAAGGTTTTGAACAATGTTGCGGTTGTTCTTACAAATACCATTAATCAAGGAGTCGTTGTGGTATATATAAGAACGTGTCATGTCCGACATTGGTTTAATTAGACCCGAGACACAGGATACCAAGATGAACCAATTTGTCATATTCCGTCCGTCGACTTGTGCGCGTATCATCGATGTCAACAGGACACCAATTCGCAGCACACCCCTTCATAATTGAACGAAAAAGATCAGTACTCACCGTATTTATACGCGCCCAATTTGTGGACATATATGTGAAGGAAGAAAGGTTCGTCTAGGTATTCTGTGTCCCGGTTTAGACAAAAGTTCACCTGGCTGAGATTTGCAAATACAACAGAAATTGGAATAAGTGACAACAATTTGAACGCCTCACCAAGACTAATCGGGCTCGATCATCAACAGCACGTGCAGTGTTGACAATATTGAGAAACTCTTTCATCTCAGGATTTTTATAGGAGAAACCATACCTCAGTCATCCGCCTGCTTGCAGACTACAGACCCTCTCTCGTTGGTTAGCTTAAATGACGGTAGGCGGAGCCTGCATTTCGATCATAGTTTCACATTATCGATTTTGGATTTATTTTTTTTTTTGGAATATATTGATGAGAGACGAAGTGGGGGGCGGGGGGGGGCAGGGGTGTTAATTCTGGGAACACCATGTACTTCTTTGGGTCTAAAACAGCTATGATACAAAAATGTCTGATTATCTGTACAGCCCATGAATGACAACACAATAAAAATGTGCTTGCCACCAATATTTCTAACTTTTCGACTTCGTCTGGAAGGGTGGCACATTTTGAAGAAAACATCCTTTGAGATACTTCACATTTTGAAGAATCCTTCAGTGTTATTTCAACAGAATGAGCGTCAATTACTGAATAATGATGTTCGATAATGTGTGTTCGCTAAACAAAATGCCCCATGTGCACAATTTAATGTACAGGAACACCAGATACCACAGGCTTATGTTTGATGGAAACGTGATATCTCACAACCTACTTACGCTTGGAGGGGAAGGCATAATATACATCTGACCATGTCATGTGGTGGGTTTAGCACGTTACCAAAAGAATATAAATCGACTGCATTTAAGAGGGGCTAAACCACACTCGCATACATATTAAAATAATACTAAATCAACGAAATGGGTAATTTTAACAGTCAGGCCTGTAGGGCCACAATCATTTACTTACGATTAATTAAACATAATATAAAGCAAGTTATAGATTTGTGGAATCAATTGCAACTGCAAATCAATATGGATCCAATGTAAATATACCTCTCTAATCTATCTAAGTAATCATACAAATAATTCCCCCCTTGTATGTAGATCTATTACTAGTTAATACTGACTTTAAATTCCGTCTCAAGGACTTTATATGCCTAACATGCCAAGGACCTGAACTTTACAATAGTTCATAAGTAAACCATCTTAATATGGCATAAAACTGTGGTGTCCTGGTAATTCCCAATCTCACAAAACACCGATCCAAGTTTACAATTTATATCCATCTAGAGCTCGAAAAGATACAGTCATCGTTAATTTCATTCTTTCAAAATAGTATTCCATATACTCTGTTAAGATAAATACTCTTGGATAACTGTTCTTGCCAATCTAGATCGAGTTCTGCAATCGCAGGTGGGCATTCCTGGAAAATTCGTTATTTGATATCATGATGAAATATTTTCAACATTACTATTGCTTCCTGGTCGATCAGACCAGGAACAACCCAAATCAAGCGTGCATAACGTTGTACATAGACATGAGCTCTCTTCTGGATCTAGCTCCTTCGTCAGGTACAAGACGGCTGTCATGAGTCTAGTTAATTAAAATTCACGCGGGGCGTGAGTTGTTTGTTTGGCAGGGCCATGAGAAATTGGCTGGTGGACTTGAACGGTCGCCCCGTATTGTTGTTTGCTTGTAAGGAATTGCAAAGTTAAACTATTAGATTCACGCTTTTCGGTTTTAATGTGCGGGATTAAAAGTAAAGGATTAGGGTTGAGACAAGGTGGGGATAGTTGACATTGTTAAGTATGACTAGACAAGTTTTTGCACGTTGGCTGGCTGGTAGAATAGTGCAGACTATATTCCTACATTCAAAATGGTGGGGGTTTCGGCCAATGAGATTGCTGAACTAGTTTGGCCAGCGGATTAACCCTGCTGGGTATTTGGCCATATAAAAGATCGTGTAAAGTTGAAATTCATTGAATACAGACGAGCAGAAGCATCGTGTCGTGTCGTATTTCCGGTTGGCCAGTACCTGAACTGAGTGGCACGAAGACTAGTCCATTGTCATCGGACTGAAGGAGCCTAGAGAGAGAGAAAGCTCATAGAAAGAAAGGTTTTGGTTGGACTGACCTTAAGAGTCCACGCTGCGCTCTGCTGATGTTCGCGCCTACTAGCTAGGCGTGACCAACGGTAACTCATCTTTTTCACTAGTAATTGATAGAAGTCCAGAGATAGGGAGGAAACCCACAGCCTCGTAGAAAGTCTGAGAAACCCACAGCTTGGACTCGACGAACGAGTGTATTATTAGCTTGTGTCTCCTTACGGCACGAGCTCACTGATAATTGATATGAATGTTAGAGTCAGTAGCTGGATAGAATTATATGTACAAGCTTCTTAATACCTACAAGCCGAAATCGTGCTTCTGTAGGCTTTGAATATACTGGGCTTTCCTAGCCTTCATTGTACCTTGAGAACCAACCCATATTATTTCTGGAGACTTTGTCTGGCGTCTGGCCAGTGGCGACTCAACTACTTTACATATTGATATCTTATTTGTCTTATAATATACCATGTGGATATTGAGGGCAGTACAATTGACAGAATTATAGTCACATAACTATGCTACATTAAGTTAATAAGTGGAAGCTTTTACTTTTTGAATATACCTCTATCGTCTTTTGTTATATTAGTATTTATTACATATGGCCCGGCCGGCCTGAGAAATCTATATTTTTGTTATTTAATAATTTCTTGTGTGTTTGTGTCCGAGTGTGAGTTAACTGCCTCTCGTGCAGTCATTATATCCCAAAGACCCTAACTCTGCTCGTGACAACGGCATTAGTCGGTCCACTGACTTTTCTCCTCTAGTGGAAAATGTCTAAAAAAAAACTGAGACGCCATCACGATAGGATGCTTAGAACAATCGTCTGGGTCTAGCCGTTAGCCCACTGCAGATCCTTAGATACTATGTTATTTTACCCGGCGAAATCAATATGCGACCTAAGTACTGCCAGTGTTGATTGGACGTTCTTCAACGGTTGGACATATGGCGTCAAACTATCCTCCTTGCTAATCCCCCCTCAGTTCAGCCGTAACCAGTCCGAACCGGTTGGACATGACGCAATTGGAATACCACCTCTCATCCGCTCTATCTTAGTAGTAGCTGTTTCGTTGTACTAATTTTATTCATCCCCCTCCGTGCCGTTCCCCTTTCTACAACTCTGGTTTACGAGGTAGCTGAGTGCGCGACGTCCTACTTGAACCCACTAGCTCTTTAATCTTGCATGAATTTTTTAGATCTAATGGATCACGACAGACCATATAACTAGATGATGAAATCGGAAATCCAGAATTCCATAGATTTTCCAGAAATTCCATAGGCGTACGATGTCACAAATCCCAGACTGGGAAATGTAATAGTTTATGACAGGACAACAATCACGAACAAACAAGTTAACACTTAACAGAACAATCCATCAGACTCACACATTTATTAAACATAATTATACATATAATAGCGCAATTACATACATTATATTATGGAAATGACTGCCGTACAACGGCCTTATTCTCACACACACGCTCCCTCGGATCCACAATCCGGTAGTTACTCCTAAAGGCACTTCGGCCTCAGCCTCTCCCCTCAGGGTCTTAATAGTACATTAATGATTCACTGGCACCGCAGTCTCTCAACATCACCTTCCTATTGTCATACACCGTAGCACTCCCCTAGCACCTCAGCAGGGCAATAACACATTATTATTTCCTTAGCCATCAACATGGCAACAACATAATATCAGTTCACTAGCCTATCAACATGGCAACAACATAGTATCTCATTCACTCTCATATCTACGTCCCTGCCCGTGGCCTGACTGCCACGACTTTATGTGCCTCTATTGTCCTGCCCCGACAGTCTCACTTCTGGCCCATGTATGGCCTCCGGCCCTATGCTGGCCTATCCCCTGTGCTCATCGAGGTGGCTCTGCGGCCCGTCCCCGACACCTACAAGAATAACATTACATTGGTATAATACCCTACCATTTCTATTCACTCCACCTCTCCTTACAACCCATGAAACGTACACACACTAGTTCACCTTTCACTCACCACACATCTTACGGTAACACACCTCCATCGGAGTACACACTACTCACTCGCGCTACAAATCCATGAACTCACTTTCATCTATCGCTCATGGCGCACATTGCTATATCCAATATCAAGGACTTCCACATTCCTCACATATACTTATTCACATCATGGTAATAGACGAATATAATATAATACATCAATCATAATAATCAATCAACATTCTACATACCAGTCATAACTGGAAAGACTCTCACTAGTCTTCTCGACTGCTTCCCCTTTATGTCCGCCCGATGGGCTTTTATTCACAGGTCCGATCCCTAGGACCTTCTAACTTGCAGTGATAGTATTACCGCGCTTTCGCCTCCTTCAGACCCCGCCCCCACTACTACTCACAACAGCACGCTTAACTTGCTGTCTACTGTGAGCCTTTCTTACTCTACACCCGCTCTGTAGCAATCCCCTTAATTGCACTCACTCCACTCGTGACATCATCCCCCACCCCAAAAAAATTAATGCAATTAATTTCAAATCGCATCAAGATGACTGTCAACGAGTGAGCGTGAGCAATACCTACACTAAAAAAACTGACCTAGCAGTTCCCCTAGTATATAAAATACCGAAATCAGGGGAAAATATGGGGATCCGTATGGCCTGCAATATGCATATATGTGTCACATCCTGAATAGCTAACTAACCACAATACTTAATACAGAATCAAAAACCATTCAACCTATCAACCATTCTTCATACCAGTCATAACTGGAAAGACTCTCACTAGTCTTCTCGACTGCTTCCCCTTTATGTCCGCCCGATGGGCTTTTATTCACAGGTCCGATCCCTAGGACCTTCTAACTTGCAGTGATAGTATTACCGCGCTTTCGCCTCCTTCAGACCCCGCCCCCACTACTACTCACAACAGCACGCTTAACTTGCTGTCTACTGTGAGCCTTTCTTACTCTACACCCGCTCTGTAGCAATCCCCTTAATTGCACTCACTCCACTCGTGACATCATCGTCAATATTTTAAAGTCGACTCATTCACACAGATCCTGTCAATGTTCCTGTCCTCCGATGTATAAGCTCCTGAAATCTTGCCCTAGGCTCGACTAAGGTAGTCGGCGATATGATTGCTGGTTCCTGGAATTGGTTGAATAACGAAGGTGTACGGCTGTAAAGCCAATGCCCATCTAGACAAGCGTGGGCTGGACGAACGATTCTTCGACAAAAATGTCAGTGGCTTGTGGTCTGTCTGGATACAAAATTCTCGTCCCATGAGATAACGTCCTAGTTTCTGGACGGACCAGACAATGGCAAGACACCCACGCTCTATCACAGAATACTTTCTTTCTCTCTGCAATAACTTCCTACTGACATAACATACAGGATGGAGACATTCGTTCTTCTCCTGTAGAAGACAAGCGCCGACACCAGAGTCCGACGCATCCGTTCTGAGGATAAAATTAGATCGAAAATCGGGTAATATCAGAATGGGTGACGATGATAATGCTGTCACCAAATTATCAAATGCTGTCTGACATTCAGACGTCCACTGGACCTTATCGGGTTGTCCCTTCTTAGTAAGGTCAGTAAGAGAAGATGACAAGGAGGAAAAATTTGGAATGAACTTTCTGTAATAATTTAAAATTCCCACTAAGCTTCTGACTTGTTTCTTTGTTTTAGGGATTTGCAACCCTACTAACTTGTCAATTTTTGTTTCTTCAGGTCTCTGAACACCTCTACCCACAATATGTCCTAAGAATACTATCTCTGGACATGCCAAATCCATCTTTGCGGGTTTAGCAGTTAACCCAAAATGACGTAATCGTTGAAAAATTACTGTTAGTGTCTGAATATGATCAGACCATGTCGACGTATGGCATGCTATATCGTCAAAGAACGACACGACATTAGGTATGTCCTTCAACACTAGTATGAGAATACAGATACTCTGGTCTCTCATGAAACCTCTGCAGCATATCAACGTGGAAAACCTTTACTGATCCATCAATGTGGATAGCGTAATCTACCTTCGAAACAATTCGCTCAATAACATAAGGACCTTTCCATGCCATCAATAACTTATTATGGTCCGTAGGTAACAACAACAGAACCTTGTCTCCTGGCTTAAAAATTCTCAGTTTGGAACCTCTATCTTTATAGTCTTTTGCTCTTTTCGAAGCGATACCAGAGCTTCTTCTGCTATAGTGCGCGCTGAAGATAGTCTTTCTCTTAAATCAACAAGGTCTATCGAAACCTTTTTAACCGGTTCCGAAACCGTGGGGATCTTTTGACGAGGAGCCTGGGGTGTACGACCCTTATGCGTCGTCTTTTGGCACGCACTGCACGTCTTACAGTATAACCGCACATCTCTATGTATCGATGGCCAATAAAAATCTTTTAGAACTCTCTCCTTGGTTCTAGCACTTCCCACATGATGCGCTAATGGAACATCATGTGCCAAATGCAATACTGTAGCAATTAACGACCGTGGCACGACGACCTGCTTTTGAACGGAAGCCACTGTGACGTACATACGGAACAGAATGCCCCCCTGGACAAAAAAAGAAGATGACCCGTTCTTATATCTCCTCGTTTTCTCGGTTCGCGCTTCCCCAAAACATGGGTTTAATGATGGGTCCTCCCTTTGTAATCTCGCCAAGCGCTCTGGCGTGATATCTAGGTTGACCGCTGGCGTAGCCAAAGGTCTAATCTTATCTTTATCGGCTACCCGTCGGCGTGTTTCGACCGCGGCGCAAAAGTCAATACCTTTTGATTGCGACCATGCTTGCACGTTCTCATCGGAAGGGGAAACCACCCGTGATACATTCCCAATGATGAGCTCGGCGCCTGGAAAACAACCAACGACTGCTTCGACTTCCCCGCTAAGGAAAGGTGTATCTATCATTATTTTTGCCATGGGTAATTTCTCAATGGCCCCCGAAAATTGGATGCACGGGACAGTCTCACCTGTAAGCTGTGAATCCCGAATGCAGTCTCTATGCACTCCCACAACGGTAGATCCCGTATCTCGTAAAACCGAGACCGGTTCGTCCCCAACAAACCCCGGATAAACCCTAAGACCACCTCCTGTATGACATGAATTTATGACGGGGATCTTTCTCCCACAAGGTAAAACACCGGAAGATAATAACTTCTCACAACTGGGACACTTAGAATACTGTCCGCCTCCGTTGTCCGATGTAACGCACGCAGCCGCATGATGAAATTTATTTGGGGAACATGGACTGGAGCTACTGTCCACGTTCGCCGCTATCCTACCTGCAGGGCAGTTCACGCTGATGTGATCTGCTCTTCCGCAGTTCCAACACTTCGCGGCCCTACACTCGCGCGAAAAGTGACCCACGCGTCCGCAAGTCCAACACTCCGCTCCCTGTGCTGCTCTAGGCCTGGGTCCCCGTGACCCATCGCGACCGGAACTAGAGTCCCTATGCCGTCGGTCATCGGCAAAGGTCACAATTCGCCCCCGGCCATTACCGCGACCTAGCCCTCCTGCTCGGTGAAACTTACCGGATCCATATGCCGGTGATTGGTGATAGCCCCTACGCTGCCCCTGGGCTTGCCCGCTATAGGCACCACGCTGACGCGACCTGTCCCCAAGTCCTGCCGGCGACCCCTCGACAACGGCGACGTACCCCGCATCTTGGACGTACGCCCTGGCGACTGGTTTGGACGGATGCGCCGTACGGTATGCCTCCGCCAACCTAGACGCCTCCTGCACCGTCGCGGGTTCGTTCTCTTTCAGGAAAGCCACCAGATCTTTGTGGCACGACGCGTACAGCTGGTCACGGATCATTAAGTCTTTCAGTTTAGCAAAATCCGTGCCCACATGCGCCAAGTCTACCCAGTTCGCGAAATACTCCGTTAGTCTCGCGACGAAGGCAGCAAAGTCCTCCCTGGTATCTGCACGTGCTCGCCTAAACTGCTCCCGGAAATATTCCTCGGTACGCGCAAATCGGCGAAGCAGCAAAGCCTTCAGCTTATCGTAATCTTGTACGTCTTCGCGCTGTAGCTCTTTAAAGTATGTTAACGCTCGCCCCTGCAATAGCGACGCCAGGTACGTGGCCCATAATTCCTTATTTTCCCCCCATTGCAATTGTGCGTTCAGTTCGAACCTGTAAAGGAAGGCGTCTATGTCGTCCTTCCGGTCGTCGAACGTAGGGAGCTTAATCCTAACGCCACCTTTATTGTGTACCTGCCGCTCAGCCGTTTCCGCTGGCGTATTCTTCTTGAGTTCTAACTCCGCAATCTTTACTTGCGCCTCTATCTCCTTTAACTTTATCTCCCTCTCCTGCTCCTGAGCCTTAGCCTCTCTTTCCTTTTCCTGAGCCTCTTTTTCCTGCTCTCTATCCTTAGCACGCTCATCGCGCAATTCTGCCTGCTGTTCTTTAATCCAGCCGCGTAGCTCCTCTCCCTCCAGGCCAAGTTCCTTACCCAACTTCATTAGTTGTTGCAGTTCCGCCATTTCACAGCTTTATGGTTATGGTATCTATTATGCGAACGACCAACCTGTCGGTATGATCACTAGCAACACGACCAGAGACCTGAGATCACACCAGGTATAACAATACCCAATTGTCTCAAATACAATTCAGAAATTTACGTACTTCCTAACTAATTCTATATCTACAAAATGTATAGCACTATTAATTATAAAAAGGATAGAAAAGACAAGAATAAGGAAATTTAGTAGAAGGACCACAAGTACGTCAAGGACAACGAACCAGACTAGGACAAAGCTTCTACAAAAAAAAACTATAATGGAAAAAAATGCAACCTACTACGCCGATTATACTACACGGTACAAACAAGAACAGAGTCTGAAAAAAAAGAACGTATCTACAGATAGGGAGGAGAAGGACAAGAGAAACGTCTTCCTAAAACACGAGGAAGATAGAACGGCACAATCTAAACAAAAATACAGGTCCCTACAGAACTGGTCACTGTGATGAACGAAGTTCCAAAGTTTACCACACCTTTTTAAAAGGATAAACTAAGTTCAACACAGCAAACCCGCGCCACCGCCCGTATAACCTATAACGACAACAAAAACAGCAAAAACAGGGAAAAAGACAGATCAAAGGGACAGCCCACAATCCAGGGCACAAAATTTCAGCTTCACTTAACTTTGAATTTTGAGTTTAACTCCTCCCCTTAATCGGAGCTCTGGCTGCTTGTCTCCTCAGGCTGCACGCACACTCTGCAGAAATTTAAGTACACATTAATACATATTCATCAAAATACATGCATCAATACATATTCATAAATATACACAAATCATATCATGAAAATTCCATTCATCCCACGAACAAAGACAACAGCATGAATTCCTAGCACAACAGAAAAACAACTAGATATAACGAATACAGAATGTCAGAATGACCACAGGTAAACAGGACGAGCCCCCAGTGTCACAACGGACGAGCCCCCAGTGTCACAACGGACGAGCCCCCAGTGTCACAAATCCCAGACTGGGAAATGTAATAGTTTATGACAGGACAACAATCACGAACAAACAAGTTAACACTTAACAGAACAATCCATCAGACTCACACATTTATTAAACATAATTATACATATAATAGCGCAATTACATACATTATATTATGGAAATGACTGCCGTACAACGGCCTTATTCTCACACACACGCTCCCTCGGATCCACAATCCGGTAGTTACTCCTAAAGGCACTTCGGCCTCAGCCTCTCCCCTCAGGGTCTTAATAGTACATTAATGATTCACTGGCACCGCAGTCTCTCAACATCACCTTCCTATTGTCATACACCGTAGCACTCCCCTAGCACCTCAGCAGGGCAATAACACATTATTATTTCCTTAGCCATCAACATGGCAACAACATAATATCAGTTCACTAGCCTATCAACATGGCAACAACATAGTATCTCATTCACTCTCATATCTACGTCCCTGCCCGTGGCCTGACTGCCACGACTTTATGTGCCTCTATTGTCCTGCCCCGACAGTCTCACTTCTGGCCCATGTATGGCCTCCGGCCCTATGCTGGCCTATCCCCTGTGCTCATCGAGGTGGCTCTGCGGCCCGTCCCCGACACCTACAAGAATAACATTACATTGGTATAATACCCTACCATTTCTATTCACTCCACCTCTCCTTACAACCCATGAAACGTACACACACTAGTTCACCTTTCACTCACCACACATCTTACGGTAACACACCTCCATCGGAGTACACACTACTCACTCGCGCTACAAATCCATGAACTCACTTTCATCTATCGCTCATGGCGCACATTGCTATATCCAATATCAAGGACTTCCACATTCCTCACATATACTTATTCACATCATGGTAATAGACGAATATAATATAATACATCAATCATAATAATCAATCAACATTCTACATACCAGTCATAACTGGAAAGACTCTCACTAGTCTTCTCGACTGCTTCCCCTTTATGTCCGCCCGATGGGCTTTTATTCACAGGTCCGATCCCTAGGACCTTCTAACTTGCAGTGATAGTATTACCGCGCTTTCGCCTCCTTCAGACCCCGCCCCCACTACTACTCACAACAGCACGCTTAACTTGCTGTCTACTGTGAGCCTTTCTTACTCTACACCCGCTCTGTAGCAATCCCCTTAATTGCACTCACTCCACTCGTGACATACGAATCCTGTCTAACACTCCCGCCCGCTTGGCTCTCATTGATATTGTTACAAAACATTCGCAAACCAGCTTAGCCCCTAACTAGCCCGAGACTGATCTGGAACGTGCGGGACACATACAAAGCGCCCAAACACACAACAGCAAGTCGACGGGTTACTTCATCTCAAGGCCAATCTAGCGTAAACAAGTCTATCTCGAAGGCCACCGAATATTATGAACTATAACTAACAAAACAGGTCAGACCTCGGTCGACACATCGCGAGACATCAAAAGGAAAAAATTAGCAACGGGACCGGGAGATGACCACATGCCAAGCGCTGGGTGAACATCGCGGGGGGGGGGGGGCGAAGAGGGGGTGAGACATTATCGATCCTCCCCGCGAATAGCAAGACGCTACAGACACATAGGTTACAAAACATCTGAAAGTAATAGACACAGATGTCTCCCTCCATAACAATGGTTATTTCAGGCGCAGTCCGACTTGGGAAGTTTGGTGATTAATTTTCTATGTGATGAAACTCGCCGGTCCCCCACTTGCCAGTTTTCAACAAGGCTTTTTCCCGGGCATGGTTTGTTTGAGAGCCTTGTAGATCATTGTATGGCTAGCTATTGCGTTGTTTTAACCGAAAACTTTTATTTTTCCACGGCTTAACAACACAGTAAAGCAGGTACATTTATTCATTGTGAAAGCAGACTTTCTGAGAATTTTAAAAATGATCAAACTAGAGTTCATTGTGAGCTTAAATGATAAAATTCTGAAACTCCTCTGTCTCTCTCACTCCCTCTCTACATCTGTTCTCTCCGTCCTGTCCTCTTTATTTCTCCTCAATTTCGCCAATCCATCTCCCCCCTCCTCCATTCTCACCCTCTCATCTTTTCTTTTCACTCATTCTCTTTTCAAAAGACAGCGTTCACGTTTACAATCGCCTTAAGCGTCCATTTCCCTCCTACCTTACATTTTTATCAGCTCAAGTTGTATGATTCTTCCTCTCCCGCCGTAGGTAACAGAATAAATGATAGAAATATAAATGGGAAATGGACACACACAACTTGGTCTTAAGAATGGAGTAAATTGTCAAAGAAATATTTGTGATATTTGGGCATACAGCCTTAAGTTCCTGCAGATGCTTGTATACTGACTACTGAATTTTCAGCATTTCTATGTTTACCCTGAGATGAAGAGCCTTTCGGGTGAGAAACGAAAAGAAACGAATCGACTACTAGAGCTTCAAGTTACCGTTCAGAACATAATTCAAAATTCAAGAAATACTATAAATAATAAGTGTGTCATCTTGACATCATTAAATTTCTGATTGTTTGAAACTAACGCGACTGTAGAAATCTGTACTTCACCAAGACCAGCATTTAGTCCGACTAACAACATTACTGACAGTCCATTCATCAGGCATTACCAAAGAGACACTGCGTCTATATATGGCTACATTCACACACTCTGCGCCATTGAGTTCTAGTTCTGTCTCTATGGCTCGTGTAAGTGTTTTTATTGCACCGAAGAAAGTGGGCAGCTCTGGCAGACTGTAGGAAGTTGACTGCATGACCGCACTCGAATGTCTGCATAAACGAAAATAGGTGTTGCCAGGAAAGGCTGATATCTAGATGGTCAGAACCTTGGTAGGCCTATATGGACTGCGTGTCATTTAAATGAGCAGTTTGACTTCATCTTCTTTATTATGCCCGGCATAAAACTTCCTCTGCCCTCCAAGTCTCTCCCTTTACCCCTCTGTTTCTTCATCCTTCCTCCCCCTCCCTCCCCCCCCTTCCTACTCCTTCTCTCTCTCGCTCCATATCTCTTTTGTTTTTCTTCTCTGCGTCCCTACTCTCTCTCCTACCCCATATCTCTCTCTCTCTGTCTCTCTCTGTCTCTCTCTGTCTGTCTCTCTGTCTCTCTGTCTCTCTCTGTCTCTCTCTGTCTCTCTCTCTGTCTCTCTCTGTCTCTCTCTGTCTGTCTCTCTGTCTCTCTGTCTCTCTCTGTCTCTCTCTGTCTCTCTCTCTGTCTCTCTCTGTCTCTCTCTCTCTGTCTCTCTCTGTCTCTGTCTCTCTGTCTCTCTCTCTCTGTCTCTCTGTCTCTCTCTCTGTCTCTCTCTCTCTCTCTCTCTCTCTCTCAAAACAGTCTCCCATGCACATTACTGCGTTAGGCAAATTACTCCTGTTAGGGAAAAATGAAAGCCTTTACAAGCAGAAAGTCGACACCAAGAGAGGACAAATTGAATCGGAATTATGATATAATATTAATTAATACGCATTTGTTTTTTTGTTTTTTTTTAAATAGACGTTCTGGTATCGATAATTATGAATGGTCGTGTTATGATCTCTCAAATACTGTAACCTATGTAAACATTCTGAAGCTCACTTCTTCCAGTTTAGACATAACTGGTGCCAAGTACGGCCAAATCCTGTAATAAAATAGCATTCGCAATACCTTTGTATCATTGTCTGTATCTATTGGTCCCAATGTATCCGTTGGCTGTGTAATTACGGACATAATTTCTCCCAGACGCTTATCAAGAAATAATAATGATGTGCATATTAAATGACATGATTTGTATTGTCTGCGCACTTTATGATACCTGAGGAGAATAAATTATCAACGTAAAAAGAGAGGAGAAAAGTGGGCGTAAGTGAATCTCAGAGTTACGCCCACTTTTCAGGCATCGTATCCATTGAAAGTCTTCTAATAATAATAATGGCAATAATATGGTCAAAGTTGACCTGATAGTCATAAGGAAGGCAATTTTTCCCAACCTTTTCACTTTCTTATTTTTGTCTCCTTCCTTGTGTTTCTGTCCTCATTTTTTCTCTCTTTCTTACATTATCTCATTCTTTCTTTCTTAAACATGATATGCCACATTATCTCTACACAGATTCAGCTCGTTTTCAATTGAAGGTTTACTCACACCAAAACCCATAGAGCTTGGGTGGCTCCTCCTCCCCCCCCCCCCCCCCACCCCCAACCTCGTCATATTTCTTTCTGTCATTCTTCACTTTGTTCCCTGTTGTGATTACAGACGCACACATTCTATTGTAAATGAACACAGCATTAAGTAGGCGGTGGGACGAAAATCTTTGCTGGTCTGAAAAAGGGAAACAGTTTATTATATGGTTAAGATGTTTACCTCACGGTCGCCTTGCACGTATGACGAAACGTTCTTATTCGTAAATGTGCAGAATCTTGTAAACTATTTTTCTTCTGACACTTTATTATCTGCAGTAAAAAACAACAAGGCCCAAATGCGTTGTGTGACCGAATCAAATATTCAGACCTTCGCCAAATTTACCATCATCTTCTGATCAATCTCAAACAATTTACACAAATATGTGCAGCATTTGAAATGACGACGTCGATTATTTGTGATTGAAATCAATATTAGAACTTGTAAAAAACCAAACACAGAGTTTTCCCGTGGGAGTAGGTACCGGAATTACAAGCTACAGCTTTGGTCCCACTGCTCGAAGAAATAGGCATTAGCGGATAAACATGCAACCACATCAAATCATGCCGTCAGATCTAAGACTGGGTAAATTATGATAAACTTGGGTTTGTCACGCCTCCGGCTCAGGTTCTTTTTCTCTCCCCTTCTCCCTTTCCGCCATTTCTTTTTTCATGTTTATGTTACAGATTTCTTGACTCCCAAACAGCAACATGCCTGGAGCGGAAAGGATTAACGAGCTCACTTTGGAGTATCTGCTACCGCCGCCATTAACAACATGCGCGCATTTATTATCACCTGTGAAACGTTTTTTGGGAAACATCGGCTTGCTCTGTCTAGTGATGCTGAAAGTTACGAGCAGTTTTCAAGTAAAATGAATTCGAAAATCCTGAAGTTGAAATAAGTAAGTTTTCCTGTGTATGTCCTGGTAGAAGTGAATGGCAGAAAAACCGCTCTGATATGCATCTGTTATTGCCACATCCACACATAGTATTCTGCTAATGCCACGGAAGGATCGGTTATGACAGATTACAACGTACTGTCGAATATAATTGTGTAACCGTGCTATTCACCCCCCCCCCCCCCCCCCCCGACCGAACCCACATGAAACAAAAACACAGCATCTTTAAAAATAAGCATTGAATAACATTAGCCACAGTTCCAGATTTTAACACAAATTATGTCTATTAACAGTCTTCCTAATGCGTGTAGCCACCCGACAAAATGAGGCACATTTAGGCACTACCTAATTCGGGAAAAAGGCACCATCAGGTCAATTTTACCAAATTTGCATTTTCGGTGTTTTTGAAAAGTTAAAAACTTGGAAAGCGTTTCTCTCAAAACTATGGCTTTGTCACTTACTGTCTTTGAGAGGTCATATCGTTTCTGCTTATTTAAATTATATCAAAAATATTTTTACCAAATGAAAGGACTTTGAATAAGCTATTTGGTGATACCAATACATGTATCTCCATACCACCAAAATGCACGAAGTGCCTGATTTTGTAGGGCGGCTACACATTTTTCTTTTTAATCTTGGCAGTTTAAATGTTTAATAAGCATGATTTTATAGCTCCTTTTTTTTAATCATGTTATTGCTTCTAACTAATCGTAGAAAGTTGCATTCTTCAGACGTATGCTTTGTCTCGTTTGTATAGCGCTCAGACACCAGCCTTTGGCAGGATCCGCACACACCAGAATGCAAGATGCGAACAGGTACCTCGCGTATAGCAGTCGCATGATGTACACACGACAACTGATAGTGTGGAAAATAAGATTGCATTGAAACTAGGAGAGCTCTAGATTCGTCATGGATGGGCTGAAAAGGTAAGGGTGTGGATGGGTGTAGATATCAAGGAGGTTGGAGGGCTCCCCACCAGGAATTGGTCACTGGGTATGAAGGAGTATAAATGTCTCAGACAGTTGGACGAGACACCAAATCTTGCATGGATCCACTGTCACATGTTTTCCAGCTTATATTTGTGAGTCTATATTTGGACAGAATTTGTGTAATAAGTTTCTTATATTTCTTGAATTGCCATTGCCAAAGAAGTTCTCAGTCTAGGTGTTTCGCGTTCTTTGCTAAACTGTTACTAAATTTAGATTTACAAAGTGTCTGGCAATAAAACTTTCACCTTTGAACAAGTCTAAGGTAAGTTAAATTTCAGTATAAAAGTGACTTATCTCCAGAAGTGAACAGTTTCCTGCATGAGATGGCATCCCTTCTTTGTAAAGTGTTCGGGTAGAAGGTGCTAAAGAATTATAGCTGCACTGAAGAAATTTGATTTGAGGTCTTTATTTTAGGAGGTTCGCTGCCCTTGGCATTTACACCTCACTTTACTTGTTTTATTATTTCTTGTTCTGGCGGGGGGGGGGGGGGGGGAGAGATGATATGGATAAATTTTAATCTATTAATTTCAATTTTGCCCGGGCAGCGGCCTTTCGGCCTGCTCTTTACGATTTCCAACTGCCAAGGTATCTTTAACGTGCGCAACGTGCAAACGGGCCCTCCGAATTTTTTCGTCCTTATCCGAGAAGACTAGGTACTCGATCCTACCCCCCAATAGGACCAGGGACTTGAAAATATGAGAAAAATCCATTGTCCAAGAACTACTCGATCCTACCCCCCAATAGGACCAGGGACTTGAAATTATGAGAAAAATCCACTTTCCAACATGCCTGCACTGCCCGGGTTTAGAACCCGGGACCCTTGGCATGAGAGGCGAGCACCTTGCCTCTAGACCACCTTGTCCCCCTGCACTGAAGAAATGGACCTTCTCCGAACATTTATAGTAAATCCTAGGGTGTTCCAGGTCTCAAGTCCAGGGGGTTGTGCCCTTTTTAATTTCAAATTGGAACGTTGCTTTTGTCATCTCCACGATGCAGTCCCTGTGTTTTGGGCAGCTCTTCTCTGTTTGCTGTTGGGCACACGAAGAGAGAGAGAGAGAGAGAGAGAGAGAGAGAGAGAGAGAGAGAGAGAGAGAGAGAGAGAGAGAGAGAGAGAGAGAGAGAGAGTGAGAGGGGAGAGAGAGAGGCAGAGAGAGGCGTAACAGAACACTTGCCGCCTTGACAGTCTGCAGTTGGTTGCCACTAGTAAGTCTATGGCCACATGTCTGCATAATTTCCGTCTTTTTCTTTCCGTCCATCACCTTTGGTAGGAACAAAATGACCCATTTTAGGATTACCATTTCAATATTAAGGCCGAATAAACTCACCTCGTTCAAGTTCCTGGGGATTTTGTACCAGTGAGATCAGAAGGCCTTACACCCTCGCCTCAGCACAAACGTGTAGATACAGATAACAATTAGTTCACTAAAACACTAACAGATCTACCTAACATTCGAACTGTATCTTGAGCAAACAATCTGCCTGGCATAACAATGAGTAAACTTTAGTTTTCAAATCATTTAAAATATTGGTTTTTAATTTTGCACACAGTTGACTCAGTGAAAAGACGTTAGAAGCAAGTTTTAACTACACACAGCACGCTTTCAAGTAACAGTCCTTCCTGTTTGACACTTAACTGCCTACAAGGCGACAGTCTCACACTTACCTCTACTAATTCTAGATCTGTCAGCCGGATGCTTCTGATTGTCCATTTCTGCTCTAAATACGGTAGCAAATGTGCAGTGAAGTCGATGACAGTTTTCATCCAGCAAATCAGCCAAAAGGAAGGAGGCTTTGGTATACAGGACAATTAAACTTCAAAAGAGGTAGAAACGAGGTCTAGCCTAGAGAATGGCTCATCTGGACTCGATTGTTGACACTCGCAACCCCGCACCGGAAATTTAAGTAGTCAATCATCGTGTGGCTGACGTCCTGCAGTTAGCCTCAAGTGTCGTTGTGGGGCAAATGGGAAGATAGTAGAGAGTAGCGGTGTGGAGTATCGAAAGAATCTACTAAGCACACACTGAAAGGAAGATCCGACCGTCTTACCAAGGAAACGCGAGTCGTAAATGCACAGGGCTATGACGCTAAACAAAATTTTTTTCCTTGTGACTAATACAAAAAAGACTGACTTTTTGAAATGTTGAATAATGTCACGCTTCAATAATCACAATGGATTATTTGTTTATTTTTTTTTAATCTTCTAATCTCCGACAACGTCAAGCTCCATCTTTAGAATCGTCATGTGGTAGGACATGGTTTGGGCGTATCCGGCGTGACTATATATTATTATGTACAACAAGACCAGCTAGAAGCTGTTGATATGTCTTGCACAGATTTGGAAAAACGAATGTTAAATGGTAAATCAAATTAAGAATTTCATTCTCTGTCTCATCTATTCCTCAAATGACAAAGTAATTTTGAATTTACAATGAAACAGGGCTAATTATAATGGTCCCCAAGCTCCAGACGTCATCAACATATCCAAACACCAGCAAAATAGAATAAAAACGTTGATTTGAAGGGATCTGAAGGAAGAGAGAAATACTATTTTTCAGATAAAATTTCAATCACATTTCGGCCTCAATAACTATTTGAAAGAAAAACAATAATATTCGAATTGATCAAAGTGCTAAGCATTTGAATTCACTGTAATGTCTAACAGATGCCCTTGTTAATTGCGTTGATCTATTACACAACGAAATCTCACTCTTTCATAGGTACGCAGCACAAAGCCAATAGCGCGGAACCAAATCCAATATGCCTCGAATCTGTGGACAATGGGGTTTTCAGGGACCTCTGTCACTAGTGAAATTGAGACACAGCTGTCTCGCTAGTTAATTCAAAGAAAGTTCAAGTCTAAGTCAAATAAGACGTAAAATTGACATGACTTAGTGTGCTACTAGCCTATTATTATTATTATTATTATTATTATTATTATTATTATTATTTTATATAGCGCATATCCATTTTTAAAATGCTCTAAGCGCTTTACAGAAGAAACCTGTCAACCACAGAGCAGAATGGAGCGCCGGCGAAGCGCTCAACACACGACACTGTTTCTTTCTCTTCTTTCTTATATAAGTTCAATAACTTTTGTTCGGTCCACTTTAGTAACTTTTCTCATGTATTTTCTGTCTTCACAGCGTCAAGATGAAAGGCAGCGGCAACCCGCCCAGCATAAAGGGCAGTAAGAGTGTGCTTTATCCAGAACAAATGACGTAAGTAAGTCTTTGTCAAGTTCCTGTGTATAATTATATTTCAAACTGCTGAAGTTTGTTTGTGGAGGTGAAGGTTCATTTTTTCTTGCCTATGCTAATGGTGCCATTGCCATTGACAACTTATGATGTGTACTCAATGATGTTCTCACATTGTGAACTATTTGGTGCTGTCTGTAACTGGGGTGCATGTTTTTGTTTGCTTGTTTGTTTGTTTCCATCTTGTCAATATATAATATCCTTGTCACTGCGTATGACATTCGATTTAGGGAATGTCTTTTTTTTACGATTTAGTGCGAAGTGTTAGGGACAGGGTTAATAATCATAATAATAATAGTAGTAGTAATAATCATATAATAATGGAGCTTGGGCCCAACTTTGTTCCCGCAGAGGCTTTTTTACTACGCAACGTAGAGAAATGAAACTTGGCACATGTATGTAAAATTTATTAAGCCTGTACGTGTCGAGCTCATTTTTTCCCGAAACTCTTTACTTTTTCCAGAAATTCAGTTATAATTATCAGTTATCAATTCATGATTGCGAATACGACGTGATAATGTACTTCCGTCAATTTCGTCATTTCCGCCTCTTACCGGAAATGTAAACTAGAGTTCACGATCCAGCTGTGATGTTTCCACTTTCTCTCAATAACTTTCTTCTGACACCAGCCGTGATGGGCACGGCACAAACACACTAAATAATCGACTATCTCTCTTCTATAAGTTATAACAAACGATATCTGTATTGCTTATATATATACAATAATTATTAATTCATTCAATGATAATAGGAACATAGGTCATACAATTTCATGTGAATTTCGATGGAATGAAGTTGATGCAAATCAGCACATGATAATTAAAAGGCTTCGTAATATTGAATTTCTAGCACATTTTATAAAACACACGGGTACATTCAGCTTAAGGAAACCTCTCCTTTAGGGGTGTATGGCGCTATCTGGGCACTGGTTCTTCCTCTCTACTCTGGCTTGACTGCGCAGTTAGATCAACAGGTATCGGCAGGTACCAATAGGTCGGGAAACCAAGAAGCCACGATGTCGTTAATCAAAGAACAAGAAGTTGAGAAGCCAAGAAGGTGTTGTTCTTCCTCCTCTGTAGAAAAATAATCGCAACTTCCTAATCTACTGCTGGAAGGCATGACTCCCATACTTACTCCATGACAGATATTCATCATTAATACTTTCAACCGCTGACACTGTTATAAGTCAGGCTGCAGCTCCCATACTCCATAGGCTCCCATATAGGCAATAGAATAAACGATCAATACAGTTTTAATGATATTTACACGTTCCCCACGAAGAATAACGCTCTCTCTAACAGACCCCATCCTATAAGGTTTCGTAACACATATGTAACGGCGTTTCCGTGACTCTCTCAGAGGCAGTAGTTATACCAAAATAAACCCACTAGATTTAGGTTCTACAATTATGAACATTAAGTAAAATACACATACATCGCACAATTAACTTACCACTCAGCAACAGCTCAAATGCCGACAAGATACCAAAGATACCACGCTCTGACAAAGGATGTTTGCGGGTTCCCTGACCTTCCCCACTCACAAGACTAGTACAAAGTTACAGTTGCAGTGGTGGTCTCCTCTTCGGCACGAAGCTGGTGAGTGCTCTCAGCGGTCTGAAGTTGGAAGGAGCGTTCGGGGATTTATACCCAGTCAGGTAGCGTCCCAAGACGTTCACCGAGTGTACATTAGTTATCCTAATAGCCACCCCCGTCGACTCCACGTCAAATACTATTGGAGCATCTCTACCCCCCAAGCAATTCCCAGGTGATCTGATCGTCAAGTACGGCGGTCAGGTAAACACTACCCTTTTCGGGTGTCAACGCTTTCCGTTGCATCCCGTACTTTCCCCCTCTGGCCTACAATAACTCTGTCTCCCCGCCGTCAACTATCTTCCCACGCTATTTATACCTTGCCAATCTGTGACCCTGTTACACCAGCCACGCCAAGAAAACTTTGATACCAAGTATATTGTTATACAGATGAGATGAGTGCCATTCATTCATACCAAGAAAACTGTGTAGAAATATTTAGAGTGTGCTTCAAGCTCGGAAGGAAATATTTTTATTATAGACTAGATCTCGGAGTGTCAGTCATGCCAAGAAAACTTTGTCGAAAGGCTAGATCTAGGCCTCTCACGCCTCGAGGGTCGAACTATGCTCAAAGTAGTCAAAGAAAGTAAAATGTAGATCTAATAATAATATTTTTAAAAAACACGTGATTTTTAATAAGACCTACTGCCGCTCACACAGCTCGGGTTTACGTGACATTTTACATGTGCCCTCCCTTCGACCCCCAAAAAGGTGAGGAAGTATTTTTTTGAGTTTGGGGTTGCTTTATGCCGCTAATTGACTACCTCCGATTTTTCATTTTTACGAACACATGGACCCATGAAAAATTCTCGGTGCGCACTACGGTGCACTGCATACTACTGTGATACTATCCTATCTATCTATTGATCGCCGATTTTATGTGGATAACCCAAAGTGTCTCGACATCAATGTCTTTGTGCTGATTCCTTTCGGTCTGGACTGGTGAGCTTTGTTTTTTACCATTCGAAGAATGGGACAGTTACTAGTAATAATAATAATGATAATAATAATAATGATAACAGCAGTGAGCAATATTAATACTGATAATTATTACGAGTAATGATAATGAAGTAATATAATAATGATAATAATAAAAATATTGCAATGTGGTCTGTCTGTTTTCATAATGATATCATGGTTATACTGTTTTTGGTTGTTTTTTTCTTGTTTTTTTGTTTGTTTATTGTTTTTTTTTAAATCGTTGTTGTTAGTCAATACAGCTGGTGTAAAGAGGTATTGTTGTTGTTGTTGTTGTTCTTGTTATTGAGTTCACTGAAATTATGCTGTACATCTGTTTTATGTTATTGTATTTTAGTGAATTGTCGTCTTTCTCCCATGATTATTCATTTTGCAATTGCAAAGCGACTAGAGATTACTTTTAAATGGGAAGTGTGCGCTTTATAAATATGCATCATTAGTATGCTTGTTATTATTTTTGTGGTTGTAGTTGTGGTTTTTTATGCTCCGCCGCTGGGGACAATTAGTATTGGTATAATAAAAAATTGGTATTAAATTACACCATCATGGGCCTCCTACGGCATCGGACGGAGGCGATGAAAAGAATTTTGTGTCTTCCTCAGTTACTGCTCTTGTCCATAGCATCTGCTCCGCAATTTTTTACGGACAATGACGTATGAAAAACTCTTTGCCTCTGTAGCGGCGAGGAGCGGATAGGAACGGATGCTGTGGACAAGTGTACAGAAGCAAAGAATGTTTTACGTCATTGACCGTACAAATAGCGGTGAGGAGCGGATGCTCTGGACAAGTATCCAGAAGCAAAGAGTGTTTAACGTCATTGAACGTAAAAATAGTGGTGAGGAACGGGTGCTGTGCACAAGAATACAGAAGCAAGAGTGTTTTACGTCATTGAACGTAACAATAGCGATGAGGAACGGATGATGTGGACAAGATGAGTTATGGTTATCTGAAAGTCTCGTCTCTGTACTCCGTATTTCTCTAACACAAATCCTAGGCCCAATTCTAAAATACTAAAACGTGGTTTAACGAGAGTTACAGGGAAATATAACAGCTCCGTTTTCTGAAAAGGTAATAATATTATTATCAATGTTATTATGTTATTGAATTTCGTTTTTCATAATTGTTAAATGGCAGCAATTCCAGCTAAAAACTGCACTGTTTTGTTTATTCTCCAATGCGTAACAAACTTGTAACAGTACGATGTAAAAAGGCATCTCCATTCACGCGCATTCGAGATTAACTTTAACAATTACTATTTTCTTAATTGTATACGTTATAATGGCAGTGCCATTTTGGGACTCGACGCGGTTTTCCGGAGACAAACATTGCTTTTAAAAACTGTGTCCTTGCCAATTGGTCACTCTGAGTGTTTAAGTGTATTAAGGCCAGGTGACTTAATTTCTGTGGATTGGAGAAAGATGGAAACTTTTTTTTTTCTTACTCATTTTAATGGAACAATAAAATAGTTCCCAATGTTGTGTTATCGGTGATAGTAGATCTGCATGAAGGTTTTCATTTACATTAATCAGTATTAAATAGTTCCGATGATGTTCGATTATCTTTCTCTTTTTTTTTTTCTTGAATGCTCGGGATTATTATCTTTGCGGCTTTAGTCTTATGTCAGGATAATGGGACTGTGAAACAGCTTGAAAAGTGCCACAATTCATTCTAAACAGGTGTCAACGTGTACATTTGTTATACCTCCTCTGCATAGTAAAAGTTCTCCAGCTGTGTTTTTTTGCTTTGGAAATTGGAGTTAGAACAAACAAGTATTAAGGTCACGATTTGTGTCGACGATTCTATGACCCCCAAGCAGTCACCATTGTGCCATTAATCACTTTGTAGTAGATTTATAGCTGAATAAATGAAGTCCAGTGTTTCAGAAGCCGGGAAATGTTTTAGACTGGCCACCTTCTGTCTAACGATACTGTCATCTGTATTTTGATTTTGCCGTCCTCACCAAATATCTAATTGATATCTTCTACTCTCCCCCCCCCCCCCCTCCAAAGGTTCTCGGATAAAACACGATTCACGCCAAGTGTGGACAAGATTTTTCTCTTCCTGGTCGTTTTATTCTTCATCGCCACTGTCGTCTTCACCGCTCTCTTCGCCATCTACTACACCAAGTATGAGGACAAATGTGAGATCCATGTAGACCTACATGTTACATTTAAAATCACGAATGTTTCTATGAATATTGTCAGAATCAAATACGGTCAAGGGGAAATAACCTAATTAATACAACCTAGAAAATACGTTGGCCTCAGAGTAAAGTTAACTTTTGTGAAAACCCAAAATATCTATTAGAGTGGCCTTAAAGAATTGTCTGCTGTGTAAATTTTTTACGTTTAACAAATTTGCATAGAGCAAGTTAACAACCACGTCTAGAAATCTTCGTGGATTGATAATAATGAGAAAACATGTAAATTAGGGAGCCGGTAGAGAGTTAAATAAAAGCCAGTATGAGCTGGACGAAAGATTAGCGGCCCAGTTTTACTTTCCTAAGGGGATTATATTTCCTCTTACTTCAATGCGTAGTGATCGTGCTGCTTGCAAACCGGGCGGGCAGCACTTGTTATTCATTCCGTGCCAGGCGTCCATTGGCGATGGAATTAGAGTCGATTCTGCTTGAATGAATCATTATCATGCCGTAAAGATTTCTCCATCTATGAGAGTTTCAGCGCAGATCCCGCTTGAATGGATCCAGTTATATAATGAACAGCATGGCTGGACGAATGTCTTGTCACTAATCCATGGCTCATTGAATATGACACCGCTTTTATCTACTGTTTCTGGCCTTAGCGCCAGAACAATCGTAAGTAAGATCTGACCGAGGCTCGTGATGTTTGGACAGTGAATAGTGAGGCGAAAAGCTTGACAGTTATCCGATAGGAGAATGATGCATATAGTCTAGATCTAGATCTACCAGGAGGGCTCGCCGGAGATCATTGCAAGATGCTAAATATATAGATCTAGATCTAGATCTAGCTGAGATTCTTAGAACTGCAACTCGTATTAATGTGTGAATCATATAATTGTAATTGAATTGTCTGGGTGAGGCTGGGAGTTGCCAGCCCATCCTTGATCTAGATCTATATTTAACTGTGCCGAAGTCACTTCGACGAGCAAGACCTAGACCTATAACTTTGGATCTAAATATCTGAGATGACCTTATGTCTCCAGACACTATACTAGTATATTGATTGCCATACAATAAGCAGACCAGATTGTAGAGATATATAATTAGTTATTTAGATAATTAGCGAGAACAGAAGTTAAATGATTTTGTAGGAATTTAGAGTTAGACTTGTAATGACGTATTTATTGATTATGAAATTGATACTGCTGATATTTATCATTACTACATATTAGATCTCTAGTCGAAATTGTTAGTGAACTTAACGTAAATAAAATGTGGCCCTGCAGGCCCTATTGTTGAATTTATCCACTTTGTTCCTTAGTAATTGGCATGGGTCTGCAAGTTAAGAATTAAATTTAATATTACTATTAAAAATATGCAGTCGAAAACATACCCCAGCACAACATTATAATTCCATCTATGATAACAAGAAAATCCATTCATAACAACTGGAGGGCACACCCTTCCTTGAATTGTAACATATATAATACAATGTTGTGTGGTTATGTACGAAAACATTCCTTCCAATCTTAGACTGTTAGTGGACTCGGTGGGTCAAGTCTGTTTGACGCCGGTTTGGACCCAGTCTTTAACTTCCCTTTGAATCAACTATCGAAACAAACTTGTTCCAGCCTCACCAGTGAGCGATATCACGTTTAACTGAATAGTCATCAAAACAAACTTGGGACAGTGGTGCTGTTGGCCTGACTGTCTAATTAATGAGATTACGAAAATATTCGTAAAACAGCGTTATAAGTATAAACATTATTCTTTTCTAATGTTAACCATGTTTCCACAGACAGCTGTATGTGCACCTCAGAAGCCTCCAGTACTGATACCTGTATCTGCAGCTCGCCTGACTGTGTAGTATCGGGTAGGTGTTTTTTTTCACTATTACGATTACATTTATTACAATCATGATCTTTGTATTATGTGCTCAGACAAATTTGTGCGGTGTATGTATTACTTGTCTGGACAGACTTGCCCGATACATGTATTGTGTATCCACATAGATTTGTTGGATACATGTATTGTGTATCCGTATAGATTTGTGCGATGCATGTATTGAGTATCCAGATAGATTTGTCCATCCTTCCACGCCTTCAGCGATCCAGCATCCGTCGGGCTCTACGCGTTATCGTTCGGACACCGATGTACATCAAACCTGCACTTGTTCATGTTACTTCATCACCTCACCTCCTCCCTAAATCTCGCTTCTATCCAACCATTTCACCAATTTTTTTCCAGTCATTCATATAAACCCGACATTTATGTAATAATCAACACACTCATCCACCGTTCCATCCATCCATCTTTCTCATCCACCCGTCCAGTTATCCATTCATCTTTAGCCTATCCAACTGTCCTCCACCCCCAATCCCTACCCCTCAACACACGCACATACACACATTTCATTCATACCAACTCATTCATCAACCCACACCGACAAGTCACACAGTCCCCCCCCCCCCCCTTCTCTTCCCTTTACAAACATGTAGCGTCCATGATGATCAAGAAAATGAACCTGCAAGCTGACCCGTGCCAAGACTTCAGTGAGTATGCCTGCGGTCGGTTTATCGACAACGCCGTACTGCCTGAGGGACGCACAGAGGTTGGAACGATCAGCGTGGTGTATGACAAGAATCAACAAATCCTGAAATGTAACCAAAATATCCATTATATTATTCTCTGTTTTCTTCCTTCAGAAATCCTAGCCAAGCTCTGAATTTGACCTAACCATGAGTACTTTACTTTCATATCTCACCCAGTTCCCTCTTTTTCTGTCAGTTTGCGTTTCATGTAAATAATGTTTATTCTTTTCCGAGCACATTTTATTTGCAGCGACGCCTGCAATTAGTTTTTCAAATTCATCTCTGTCTCAGTCACGGACCATAACCCTACTACTGCCAGGGAAGAATCATTGTAATCTGCCATGGATTTGCGCTTGCATTCACCTGGCAAACCAAGCAAAATGCATGTATATAATTCTGGATTTCATAGTTTTGGCAGATCAGTGTGGAAAAATTCACCTGTTTAGCCGGCCCTAGGCTGTGATGGGGTTAAATATCATCGGAGAAACTACTCATTTTGCCATTGGCATTCCTTCGTGACATTTACCACTATTCCAGTTGTCATGGATCGACCATGGGCTCGGTTAAATACTTAGTGCATGGTTGTGCGCTCATGATTTTGATTGAATGTGGTGTGACGTAGACAGCTAGCCGCCATCTTGGAATGACAGTGGCCATTGGCAACCGCCAATGAAAGGTGCAGCTTTTGCAGCATCGTGTATTCATTGGTCAGTGCTGGCTGAGCTCCCTAACGGTCATCGGCCGGGACTCGCCGGGACTTGACTATATCAAGAAATGCATCCAAGGTTATAGCGATCATAATAATGCAGCTTGCTTCGCTATGAAATGATACGGTGTTTTCCAGCCTGATTGGAACGTTAACGAAGTTACTAGAACAACTGTAACTGTACTGGCGATGGGGGCTACTGCTAGAGCTCCATGTCTGTTGTACAGGACGAAATGTACTAAAGCGCTATGCAGATCCTCGCCCGCCCTGTGGGCGAGAAAATAGTAAGTGGTCATATACATAATTGTGTTCATCCTGACCAGAGAAGAGATCAGACCACAGTTGTCCATAATAGGAGCTGCTCCACCAGCAAATGAGTTTCGAACTGAAGAACGAGTCGTAGATCTATATTGTAATTCCCATGAATGTAGGCTAGATCTAGATCTAGAATGTGATGATAGGGTGAATGGTTAGATCTAAATCTAGATCCAGATATTTGTATTATGATTAGATCTAGATCTAGAACTTATTTGTATATTCAATTTTGGTGGATGGTAGAATCTATCACTAAATGTATCTAGACTACTAAAGTGTCTATCGAGATACCACTAGATATCTAGATCTTCTATATTATGCAGTCGAATTTATAAACATGTGATAGAGATATGGCCATACAGGCCTGAATTAATTCACATAATATTGTTATTCCATTATTTACTTGTGTGTTTGACAGTTTGTCCGAGTGTGAGTCAGACCTCTCGATCTGAGAGCTATATTCCCAAAACAACACTTAGCTTCCACTCGTGACACTGGTCAGTTAGCGTCTTTGCTACTACAGTCGCCATGATAATGTAATCAACATCTTCACAGCCATCACAATTATTGTCACCCCTACAATTTATTTTTAACAAATCCCAAGTAAAGATTTCAGTGTTACAGATTAAAAGCCACAGAACTCCTTTGGGGGCGCAGTAAGGTTTTAACAATACATCTGACGTGATACTGCGTGTCGTAAGAGGCGACTAAAGGTGCAAAGGTCCTGGTCTCCCGAGAAGAGCCAGTTGGCGGTGGGCCAACTACCCACCCTGTAAAAATAAACCAGTTACAGAAACACAAGCAAATACTTCAAATCAGTCTTTTATCTTGGGAGAAGGGGGAGCATCTACACCTGTAGATTCAATGAAGGACAATGGACAAAGCCGAAAGGACGCCACTGGCCCGACTGCTCCTTCATCAAGCAAGTCACTCCGGATTGCGTCGTGGAATGTCCGCTCCATGTATGAAGCAGGAAAGAGTGCCCAGGTTACAATGGAGATGAGGCGATACAGACTGCACATACTTGGAGTTAGCGAGACCCGCTGGATACAGTCCGGACTGAAACAACTTAATACTGGGGAAAAGATTTTGTATTCTGGAAGGGAGGACAAAAAGCATACAGAAGGAGTAGCGATCATCTTGAGCAAGCACGCCCAGAGGTCACTGAGGGGATGGGAACCCTATGGAAGGAGAATTATATTGGCATCATTTACTACTAAGAACAAGAACATCAACATGAACATTGTGCAGGTATACGCCCCAACAAATGAAGCAACCGATGAGGACAAGGACGACTTCTACAACCAGCTTCAGGAAATAGTTGACACATTGCCAAGAAAAGATGTGAACATTATAATGGGAGACGCCAATGCCAAGATAGGACAGGACAATACAGGGTATGAGGACATTATGGGGTGCAATGGTTTAGGACAAATGAATGAGAATGGAGAGCGGTTTGCAAGTTTCTGCGCATTTAACAGCTATGTGATTGGAGGTTCAGTATTCCCACACAAGAGGATCCATAAGGCCACTTGGATTTCACCGGATGGAGTAACTGAAAATCAGATTGACCACTTTTGCATCACCCGACGATTCAGACGCTCACTAGAGGATGTCATAGTACAGAGAGGAGCAGATGTTGGATCTGACCATCACATGCTGCTGGCAAGACTCAAACTCCGCCTCAAGAAACAAGGTACCAGAGCAGGAACAAAGAGGAGAAAGTTTCAAGTGAGCCTTCTGGATGGAGACAAGAAGGAAGAGTTCCAGCTGACACTGAGGAATAGATTCAAACCCCTTGTTGACCTCGAAGAGACAGTAGATTTGGAGACTCACTGGGCTAAGGTAAAAGGAGTATTTACATCGACATGTCAGGATGTTATTGGGGAAAAGAAAGTGGAACACAAGGAATGGATCAGTCAAAAATCACTGGACTTGATAAGGATAAGAAGAGACCTAAAAGAACGGGTAAATGCAAGTCGTACAAGAAGCTCAAGAGTTGGTAACCAGGAAGAGTACCGAGCATCAGCTAAAGAGGTCAAAAAATCAATTAAAAAAGACAGAGGAGTTCATAGGAATGTTAGCAGAGAAAGCAGAGAAGGCAGCAACAGGAGGACACATGAGGATCCTCTACCAGACTACAAAGACTCTTGCTGGAAAATATGGAAAACCTGAAGTTCCTGTCAAGGATTACAACAGGAAGGCTATTTTTGGAAAGGAAGCTCAGGCAAAAAGATGGATAGAACATTTTAACAGCCTCTTGAACAGACCTCCACCAAGCAACCCACCCGACATTCTACCCGCAAGAAATGATTTACCGATCAGTTGCGACCCTCCGACTAAAGCAGAGATTAATGATGCCATAAAGCAGTTAAATCGAGGCAAGGCAGCTGGACCAGACCAGATCCCACCAGAGGCGCTGAAGGCAGATGCTGCTGGGGCTGCAGAGGGTCTGCACTCACTATTCTCGAGGATTTGGATCGGAGGCAAGTTTCCAAAGGACTGGAAGGAAGGACACCTCGTGAAGCTCCCAAAAAAAGGGGACCTCAGCAATTGTAGTAACTACAGAGGAATCACACTTCTCTCCATCCCAGGAAAGGTTTTCAATCGGATTATTCTCAAGCGAATACAGAATGCAACAGACCAAAAACTTCGCGAGGAGCAAGCTGGTTTCAGGAGTAATCGATCAACCACCGACCAGATCGCCACGCTGAGAATCATAGTAGAGCAGTCGCTAGAGTGGAACTCCCAACTGATAGTGAACTTCCTTGACTACGAGAAGGCCTTTGATAGCATCGATAGAGAAACACTGTGGAGAATATTGAGACATTATGGAATCCCAGAGAAGATGGTGAATCTTATCAAGAGCATGTACGAGGGGACAAGTTGCAGAGTCGTACATGATGGTGAGCTTACTGACAGCTTTGATATCAAGACTGGTGTTAGGCAGGGTTGTTTGCTGTCCCCATTTCTGTTTATCCTGGTGATTGATTGGCTTATGAAAGAAACCACCAGTGGAGGAAGAAATGGCATACAATGGACCCCATGGACACAGCTGGACGATCTAGATTTTGCAGATGACTTGGCACTATTGTCGCACACACACGACCAGATGCAAGCAAAGACTACAGCTCTAAACAAAATTTCAGAATCTATTGGATTGAGGATACATCCCGCGAAGTCGAAGGTCCTAAAAATTGTTGCACCCCTAAGCGAACAAGTCACAGTAGGAGATCAACCACTGGAAGATGTAGAGTCCTTCTGCTATCTTGGTAGTATCATTGACAATAAGGGAGGAACAGAGGCAGAAGTCAAAGCACGAATTGGAAAGGCACAGGCAGCTTTCACATCCTTAAGCAAGATTTGGAGAACCAAGGATATATCTCTAAAAACAAAGCTGAGGATATTCAACTCGAACGTGAAGTCAGTCCTGTTGTATGGATGTGAGACTTGGAATGCGTCCCAGGCCTGCATAAAGAGAATCCAAGTTTTCATCAACAGATGTTTGAGGAAGCTACTTAAGATCAGATGGACAGACAAGGTCAGCAATGAAATTGTATGGAAAAGAACAAGACAGAACCCAGTCAGAGAGGAAATTGGTAGGAGGCGATGGAGATGGATCGGCCACACTCTCAGGAGGCCAGGAAACAGCATCACGAAGAAGGTATTGGACTGGAATCCCCAGGGCAAGAGATCAAGAGGAAGGCCGCGCGGAACGTGGAGAAGAGCCAGAGAAAATGATGTGCAACGAAGCGGAAAGACTTGGAATAATGTAAAGAGGCTGGCCCATGATAGAGAGGGATGGAAGGTGTTTGTTGGTGGCCTATACCCTGATCCAGGGTGAGAAAGGCAATGATGATGAAGGTTTTAACAATGTCAGAATGTGCCAAAAAGAGAGGGAGTTACAGATTCGTGAATTTGCGTTTTCTTTCTTTCTTTAATTTTCTTTTCTTACTGGGGGGTGGGGGGTGAAATGAAGAACTCTGGGATGGCGGGGGAAGAAAAGTGACCTCGGAATGTGAGAACCACTGTCCGAAAGCATCGTGTTCACCACCTGACAAACATTGAATGCCTGCACAGGAATTACAGGGCATTATCGAATCCTTCATGTATGATGATATAGGCCTAAGGTTATATCACTGAGCAATCATTTCATCCTATCATTTCCAGCTATCATTGAAGCTGAAGCCAAACCAGGTGACCCGAAGTATTTGAACAACATGAAAAACCTGTACAACTCCTGTATGGACGAAGGTATGTCTTCAGTACAAACGTTTCTTTACTTCAACCAAAGATATGATTACATAGGGCAGCTGGAGCGTTTTGCATGAATTTATTTCGCACTGTCACCTAACGTCTGCTGTTTGCACGGTTTTCTTTCAGAAGTGCCAAGACAGCATCGAGCCACTACCTCTACTGTTTTCCTTTGAACCGAATCAATGAGTTACATTCAATGTTTGGTGTGTGGGCATAGTGGTGGAACAGAGCAAGGCTGGTGAAGGGGTCAGACCAGCGGCTCGCCGTTCATAAATGTTGCCTCATATTAGCATAATAGCCACTGTCCACACGGCCACCCGCTGGGTCTCTGTGTGGGCAATGCCTGTTAGGGTGGCGTGAGGCAACATTTATGAGTGACGAGCCACCGGTCTGACCCCTTCACCAGCCTTGCTCTGTTTCAACCCGAAAAGGGATAGGGGGGAACAGAATATGCCAAACTGGCCATTGAAAAGAAACACAGCCATAGTAATATTTGTTTCAGTAACTTATGAAAGACATCTTTTCATGGAGGAAATATTGTTTGTAGGAATACACTAAAACGCACAGAATAATGCCTTACCACTCCTCTCCCCGCCGCCCCCAATCCTTAAAGAGAACCTGAAATTAGACCCCGCCTACTTTCCTCCTGTCATAGATCAAATCGAGGCTGTGGGATTGGCTCCATATATGACTGACGCTGATTGGGTCAATGACTGGCCAACCCTCAACAGCGCATGGGACCCCGCCTCCTTCAACCTGATAGATCTCATTGTTAAATATGAGAAGGTCTACATTGAGGTGCTGTACACTTACTCTATTTCCACTGACATGAAGGACTCAACCAAGAAAGCTTTGTCTGTGAGTTTCAACTCTCATCACGTCTTCTTACTGTAGTCCCTGGGCCGAATTCATAAAGTTTTGTTAACTTAGCATTCTGCAAGGACTAGCAACTTGCTATATAGAAACGTGATTGAGTATTTTTCTACTTTATATTCACAAAGTATTGCTAGCTCTCTACTCTGGAGCAAAGTGTTTAGCTTCTTGCTAATAGTAGAACAATTGAAAATTATTACCTTTACCGACCCTCAGTCAACTGATCATGAGCATTGTAAATAAAAAAAATTACTTCCTACTTCCCCAAAGTGTTGCTAGCTCCCTGCTCTGGAGCAAAGTGTTTAGCATCTTGCTAATGGTAGAACAATTGAGGAAGCAAGATACAATAAAGCTCCTGCTCGCACAAGAGTTGTTATTGAACGTCTTGACGATGTGCTCAAAAAACGATTTGCTGGTTTGCACTAGGGTTTAAGGCTCAAAATGGATACCAATCAAGCAGTTATAGTAGCAACAGCTGGTCTAGAGGCAAGGTGCTCGCCTTTCATGTCAAGGGTCCCGGGTTCAAAACCCGGGTAGTGCAGGCACGTTGGAAATTGGGGGTTTTCTCATATTTTCAAGTCCCTGATCCTATTGGGGGGTAGGATCGAGTACCTACTCTTCTCGGATACGGACGAAAAATTCGGAGGGCCCGTGTGCACGTTGCGCACGTTAAAAATACCTTGGCAGTTGGAAATCGTAAAGAGCAGGCTGAACAGGCCGCTGCACGGGCAAAATTGAAATTAATAGATTAAAATTTATCCATATCACCCCCCCCCCCCCCCCCAACCAGCAACAACAAAATTTATTATTCATTATTAAATATATATTATTATTAATAAATGTATTGAATAGTTAACAACTGACGGTGGAATAAATATATAATCGTATTGGCGGCGCTGCACATGAAAAGAGACAAATTCCCTGTTTGATTCATGCATTAATAGTGTAGGTCATTTCACTTTCTGTTTTACATTTAGAGTTTCGGAAGTTGGGCGAAGGGGAGGGGTATTATTATCCTACCGTTAAATAAGAGGCACAAGTTATGTATGAATTTTTTTTAATGTTAGGGTAACTGGGTGGAATAGTGTTTAACTACTCTTCTTTAAAACATTCCTAATGTTGCTGTTATTTTTTCACTTCGTGCTCAAAGTATTAAGGAAAAGGACTTTCAATTGCTAATGATGATGCTATTTTTTTCACCTTATGCTCAAGTATTATTTTCTTTTTTACTTTGTGCTACATGTATTAAGGAAAGGAACTTCCTCCAAACAAATATTACTTAAATTAATATTAATTTTTCATTAAAAAACCAAATAAAGATTTTCCGTTTCTCTATTTTGATTATTTTTAGTTTTTTGTTTTGAAATCGCTGATCTTTCTGTTAAACTGTTGCTGTATTTTGGGGAGGGAGAGAGAGAGAGAGAGAGAGAGAGAGAGAGAGAGAGAGAGAGAGAGAGAGAGAGAGAGAGAGAGCGGGGGGAATAGGAGGATTGTCCGTAGGCCTGATGCCATATTAACAACCAGCCAGTTAAAACGATGTACAGATATGATCCCACAAGAAAAATAACACTTAACGATGCATTTAGCAGTGCCTCTGCGTGCTGCTACAATCTGACACATTTTTATGTGATTTAGCAAGTTGCTAAGGTTAAAAACGTTTAGTGATAAAGAAAATCGGATTGCTTTCAAATTTAGCAGGATGCTAAAATGAAAAAAAAACTTTGTGAGTATCAGTAGCCTTTCACTGCTTTTAGCAACTCACTTTAGCATCTTGCTAAGACCATTGACCTAATTAGGTTGGCATTGCTTCGATAATAGCAATTTGGTCAAATAATTTGATTTAGCACTTTGCTAAGCAAAAAAATGCTTTGTGAATTCGACCAGTTCTGGATAAATTCAATATTTTTTCATGGGGGTATATCGTTGTAATTATTCTGTTTTATTTTACAGCACAATGCTAGCACTATCTTTGCATTGCTTGAGGGATAACTATGGGGTTATTTATAGAAATGGCCTCTCTGGGGCAGGAGCATTAGAGGAAGGCGACAGAGGATCGTGATAAGGATGGCTGTTTTGTTTTTTTTATTTTTTTATTTTTTGGAGACTCCCTTGTGGCAGTGGTAGTGAACCAACAGAGGTTGCGCCATGTGAAGGCCATGAGAATGTGGATGATATAGGAGGGAGGTCACTGCATTGACGTGGTCCTCCTACCAAACATGAGCAGTATACCAGTGCAACGCAGGGAAACTGAACCACTTCCACACTATCTGCATCAGACAACTCCTGACCATCAAATGGCAAGACTTTGTCAAGATCCCAGCATACACTCCATATTGATGCAGTCTCATGCCCGATGGGCAGGTCACTTAGCTCGCATGCCAGACCATTGGCTGCAAAAAAAGACTATTTTACCGCGAGGTTTTTCAAGGAGGCCAGGAAAACTCTGCAAGGATACCCCAAAGTCCTCTTTGAAGGCGTTCAACCTGGACACTAGCTAATGGAGAGAGGCTGCACAGGTCAGGACTAACTGACCCTTCTCCGCCCGCAAAGGCGCTGTGCTGGGTGACACCAACAGGAACGGCGACGACAGGAGAGGAAATCCCGGGGTGTTGACTGTCACGAGTGAAGTGAGTGCAATTAAGGGGATTGCTACAGAGCGGGTGTAGAGTAAGAAGGACTCACAGTAGGCAGCAAGTTAAGCGTGCTGTTGTGAGTAGTGGGAGGGGGTCTGAATGAGGCGAAAGCGCTGTATAACTATCACTGCAAGTTAGAAGGTCCGACGGAGCGGACCTGTGAATAAGAGCCCAGCGGGCGGACATAAGTGAAAGCAGTCGGGAGACGGATGAGTGTTGTTCCAGTAATGACTGGTATGTAGAACGTTGATTGATTATTATGATTGATGTATTATATTATATTCGTCTATTACCATGATGTAAATAAGTATATGTGAGGAATGTGGAAGTCCTTGATATTGGATATAGCAATGTGCGCCACGAGCGATAGATGAAAGTGAGTTCATGGATTTGTAGCGCGAGTGAGTAGTGTGTACTCCGATGGAGGTGTGTTACCGTAAGATGTGTGGTGAGTGAAAGGTAAACTAGTGTGTGTACGCTCCATGGATTGTAAGGAGAGGTGGAGTGAATAGAAATGGTAGGGTATTATACCAATGTAATGTTATTCTTGTAGGTGTCGGGGACGGGCCGAAGAGCCACCTCGATGAGCACAAGTGATAGGCCAGCATAGGGCCGGAGGCCACACATAGGCCAGAAGTGAGGCTGTCAGTACAGGACAGTAGAGGCACATAAAGTCGTGGCAGTCAGGCCACGGACAGGGACGTAGATATGAGAGTGAATGAGATGCTATATTGTTGCCATGTTGATAGGCTAGTGACTGATACTATGTTGTTGCCATGTTGATAGGCTAGTGAACTGATACTATGTTGTTGCCATGTTGATGGCTATGGAAATAATAATGTGTTATGGCCCTGCTGAGGTGCTAGGGGAGTGCTAAGGTGTATGACAATAGGGAGGGGATATTGAGAGACTGCGGTGCCAGTAAATTATTAATGTACTATTAAGACCCTGAGGGGAGAGGCTGAGGCCGGAGTGCCTTTAGGAGTGACTACCGGATTGCGGATCCGAGGGAGAGTGTGTGTGAGAATAAGGCCGTTGTACGGCAGTTCATTTCAATAATATAATGTATGTAATTGCGCTATTATGTGTATAATTATGTTTAATAAATGTGTGAGTCTGATGGTTAAGTGTTAAACTTGTTTGTTCGTGATTGTCGTCCTGTCATAAACTATTACATCTCCCAGTCTGGGATTTGTGACACTGGGGGCTCGTCCGGTGGTTAGTTAGCTATTCATGATGTGACACATATATGCATATTGCAGGCCATATTGATCCCCATATTTTCCCCTGATTCCGGTATTTTATATACTAGGGGAACTGCTAGGTCAGTTTTTTTAGTGTAGGTATTGCTCACGCTCACTCGTTGACAGTCATCTTGATGCGATTTGAAATTAATTGCATTAATTTTTTTGGGGTGGGGGATGATGTCACGAGTGAAGTGAGTGCAATTAAGGGGATTGCTACAGAGCGGGTGTAGAGTAAGAAGGACTCACAGTAGGCAGCAAGTTAAGCGTGCTGTTGTGAGTAGTGGGAGGGGGTCTGAATGAGGCGAAAGCGCTGTATAACTATCACTGCAAGTTAGAAGGTCCGACGGAGCGGACCTGTGAATAAGAGCCCAGCGGGCGGACATAAGTGAAAGCAGTCGGGAGACGGATGAGTGTTGTTCCAGTAATGACTGGTATGTAGAACGTTGATTGATTATTATGATTGATGTATTATATTATATTCGTCTATTACCATGATGTAAATAAGTATATGTGAGGAATGTGGAAGTCCTTGATATTGGATATAGCAATGTGCGCCACGAGCGATAGATGAAAGTGAGTTCATGGATTTGTAGCGCGAGTGAGTAGTGTGTACTCCGATGGAGGTGTGTTACCGTAAGATGTGTGGTGAGTGAAAGGTAAACTAGTGTGTGTACGCTCCATGGATTGTAAGGAGAGGTGGAGTGAATAGAAATGGTAGGGTATTATACCAATGTAATGTTATTCTTGTAGGTGTCGGGGACGGGCCGAAGAGCCACCTCGATGAGCACAAGTGATAGGCCAGCATAGGGCCGGAGGCCACACATAGGCCAGAAGTGAGGCTGTCAGTACAGGACAGTAGAGGCACATAAAGTCGTGGCAGTCAGGCCACGGACAGGGACGTAGATATGAGAGTGAATGAGATGCTATATTGTTGCCATGTTGATAGGCTAGTGACTGATACTATGTTGTTGCCATGTTGATAGGCTAGTGAACTGATACTATGTTGTTGCCATGTTGATGGCTATGGAAATAATAATGTGTTATGGCCCTGCTGAGGTGCTAGGGGAGTGCTAAGGTGTATGACAATAGGGAGGGGATATTGAGAGACTGCGGTGCCAGTAAATTATTAATGTACTATTAAGACCCTGAGGGGAGAGGCTGAGGCCGGAGTGCCTTTAGGAGTGACTACCGGATTGCGGATCCGAGGGAGAGTGTGTGTGAGAATAAGGCCGTTGTACGGCAGTTCATTTCAATAATATAATGTATGTAATTGCGCTATTATATGTATAATTATGTTTAATAAATGTGTGAGTCTGATGGGTTGTTTTGTTAAGTGTTAAACTTGTTTGTTCGTGATTGTCGTCCTGTCATAAACTATTACATCTCCCAGTCTGGGATTTGTGACATTGACCCTCATCCGGCAACCACCATTTCCTGCCCTCATTGTGTGTACATATTGGACTCATCAGCCACCTGCGCACGCCCAATCAACCACCGCTCTGCCCCCTTGCTGCCTACCTGGTCCTCATCTATCCCAACGGACAAACAGCAACAGCACCGTCGCAGCATTAAATGCGTCTCTGATATTGGTAGTGGTGCTCTATCCTCAGAAAAAAGATGAGTGAATGGATGGGTGGATGAATGGGTAGATGGATGCCTGGGTAGAGGGGTGGATGGATGGGTGAATTGAAGGAAAGGCTTGTGAATGGATGGGTGAGTGGTTGGATGGGTAAGGATGGGTGGATGGACGGATGCAGGGTGAAAGCAGGTATATCTGCAGGAAAAGAATGCTTCGCCCAGACACGAAATAATGTACTTTCAAACCCAAATAGTAAGATCTACCCTCTGTTCACCGCATGTTACGGTATTGCAAGATTTTCCAGGCGTGGTTGTATACTGTGCTTAAGTCGGAACGGAGATATTTAACGCAACATGTTTGTTGTTCATCCTTTGACCCGGAAAGCTTCGTCTCTAATGACAATAGTGTCGCGATGTGGGTTAGATGGGGAGAATTCGACTGACACTCTTTCGAGGTCCGCTCCCACAATCGACGAACACACAAAAAAAAATACTTGCACTCTAAAAACTAAATAAATCAATTGCTTTGATTTTTAGCAGAACTGTAGGGCAGTTTAATTACAGGAATTAATGTAACAAATATAATTATAAATATAAATATCAATTCAAAGGCAACTGAATCTAACTAATGAAACTACAGCTTTCTATAAAGACTAACTTATTCACTCTAACTACTTGCAGGTCATATGAGTTAGATGCCAAATAGAATCCGCGCACGTGGCGACGGATATAACAGTTTAAATTCTATTAATTCAATGAGACATGTTATGATATGGACATTTCCTCTAGACACGCCATGGAGAATGCTTGTACAACCATGCGTTGTCTGGCGTAGCTCTGAAACTGTCTTCAAAAGTAAGTAGAACGGTTCACTTTCATCATTACAAATTAGTATGAACTCTCACCATTAGGCCCTCACTGGGAGTGAGAGCGCTGGATGTAAACGCTGTGGGTTCATATCAAACCAAGTAGCTTAGGCTCTGGAGCTTTAAATCATGGCGCTCCTCACAATATGGACTGCTCAACTGCGTCTCTATGTCTCTCATCTGGCTGAGGACTATCGCCGTCCACCTCGTAAATGGATTGTCTACATGTGGCCTCTATCTAAGCTCTGCACGGGTTTAAATACTAAAGCTATGTCTCGACCTTCCGTCCAGATTCATACATTTGATTGGTGCAGTCGCTTCAGCTCAGCCTGCAATATTAATTTATGCTTGACATGGCCTTGCACCAAAATCAAGGTCAATTTTACGGTCTAGACAAAATTTAAAATGCGAAACATTAACTACTAAAATCTTCAAACCCCGTGCTTTCTACTCTTATGCACGAATTTCCGAACGCCAACTAAGCATCTAAATAAACTACCTTTACTCGCCCCTTATCTATGTTAATCAAAATCACGGGGTCGAGAACTGCTCTGTCATTCCTAGCTATACATTTATTCTGTCTCGCCCCTCCTTCTCTCCATCCATCAGAAAAAAGGTGTTTCAAAACAAACTGTTCACGAGAACAGCTCAAGGACAAATTACGCTGGTTATAATCAACAAGATCGTAAAAATTAACTCACTGACGTCGTGACCTAGCACGGCATTTATGATCCTAATGTGATCATGACACCTGGGTTAATGTGCTTTGCACAGAAGACGGTTTACTCGCTTGACTTTATGCACATCTGCGCTTTTTTTTTTTTTTTTGCAGTCCAGATGGACATAATTTCATTCTTTGACGGGAGTGGAGAATTTTCTGTCACCAACGCCCAATTTTTGGTTAATTGAGTCTTTTTCGGTATTTGTTCATCATGCCCCGTACATCTATCTCCCCCACCCACCCACAGATAGACGATGGAGCCCTTTCGTTGAAGCAAGAGTACTTCAGACGTGCCAGAAACGATTCGGTTTTAAAGGCCTACGAAACGTATCTCACAGAGGTTGCAGTTGCTCTTGGAGCAAACAGAACAGTAGCCGAGAAGGACTCCAGGGACATTGTGGACTTGCAAAGGGCAATAGCTGAGGTGAGACTTGTACTTGTGTCTGTATGTTCGAGCGTATTTGGTTACTTAATATAAATAATGCCTAACTTGATAAGGCTGTGGCGGAGAACATGGGTAGGAAAAATTAACAAAAAATTGCATGGAATGATAATTTGATTGGAACTGGCAGATTTTTTTGTTCTTAATCGGCCGGCGAGTGTGGGATTTTTCTGAAAAAATATTAAACACCGATTTCACCAGGTGAGAAAAGGGGGCCAGAGGCAGCAATGTGTGATTTATATCCAAGAGATGTCTTTCATTTGACGAGGTAACATTCGGAGATTCGCCTATACTAAGTTACAGTTTATCATGTCATTCCAGCAGAATCCTGCCACATGACTCTCAGTATGGTTTGACATGGGGTCTTTATACCTTATTCTTCCGTCTCCCCAACGATCATTCTATTCATCTTTTAATCCATCATTTCAACAAATCCCAATGCATCCACCAGTCTGGCAACCTTGGTTTTCAGTTTCCAACGATCCATGTAAACGTCTACATTCACACTCTTGGGAAAGTGGGTGACACTCTAAGCACCAATCCATCCATCCATCCATCCATTCCCCGGCTCACCCATTCATCACCCCATCCTTGTCTCTCATCCATTCATTAATTCATCCAACTCCAATCCATCTATTCACGCACTCACCATCCCACCCATCCATCCGTTCGTCTATCCACTCATCCACCCTCCCATCCATCCATCCATCCACACAGATCATGGTTCCAAGAGAAAACAGAAGAGACAACAGTAAAAATTACAATCCCACAACCCTAATGCAACTGGACGCGGAATACCCAGAGGTATGTAACTGACCCAATGGTCAGCCCACAGGCGAACGAAACTGTTGACTGGTCGCTAAAACCTCTACTGTTTTATAACGCCTACTAAACCTATTTCAACTGATCTGTTCTGAAAGTCCTCAAGCATGTCATCGTGAGCTTCTCCGTAGCAAATTGCAAAAAACGATCTATCTATCTATCTATCTATCTATCTATGATCTATCTATCTATCTATCTATCTTTCTATGATCTATCTATCTATCTATCTATCTATCTATCTATCTATCTATCTATCTATATGTCTGTCTGTCGGTCTGTCTGTCTCTCTAATTATCGATCTACCTGTCTGTCTGTCTGTCTGTATATCTTTCTGTCTATCTATCCACCTATCTGTCCATCTATCTATCCATCTATCTATCCATCTATCTATCCATCTATCTAATCCATCTATTAAATCCATCTATCTAATCTATATATCCAATCATTCTATCCAATCTATCTATCTGTCCCATCAATCCCATCTATTCATCTATCCATCTATCTATCTAATAAGTAATAATGATAATATATTAATAACAGTACTTGTTTTCACGTATTGCAGCTTACCATAACAGTAGTAATAATCGTATTGCCTATATTTGAATGTTGTTTAAATGTGCATTGCTGTAAACGTAGTGGATGGGATCATTAGAGAGGAAACGGTAGAACATGAGGAGAAATGAAGTGACGAATGGTTAAATTACAAGAGAAATATTACAATCAGGAAATACTAGATCTATATCAGTTATTCTTCTGCAGCTGGGTATCGCACGTGCGGTGAGGGCGGCCTTTGCAACAGCAAACGTGACGCTGCCCGATGACGAATTTGTCATTAACTCTTTTCCCACCTACCTGGGTAATCTCAGCGCTGTCCTGGGTAGATTTGAAAACAGGTAATACCCTTGTCAACAGCTTGTACGTCAGATCAGTCTGATCTAAGACAGCTCTTAGCCTACTTTATACCCTCATGGATGCCACGCCCGTTAAAAATTGGCACAATGAAGAGAAAAAGAGAGAGAGAAGGAGAGAGAGTATTTTATCTTGCTGAGCCCTTCCTTGGGAAAAATAGAATGAATCCTTATCGAATCAGAAATTAGCCCTGCTTTTAGTTTACACATTTCCTACGTCTGTTCGTGTTTCTGTATTTGGTTTTAACTTTATGCTAACTATTACGGAGGCTGCTTTCTTTCTCTTGTTTTGGTTATGTTTGTTTAATGTATCTGTTAGCCGAGGTCATTTCATGGCCCAAATTTGTGCTGTGTGTGACCAATCTCCAGAAACTCTACGTTACAACCAAGGCTGCTATATTGACGATCCTGTCACTGGTTGTTTGTTTTTTTCCAGAATTATCCAGAACATGTATGGTTCAGTCTACGCCAGATCTAAAGTTCAGCGCTTGACATTGGGCATGAGAAAGATTTATCTAGATTTTGAAAAGGTAATTGCCGGCAGTGGACCATGTGCGGCACCGCTTTGCAAAACTTATGTAAGATACTATGTCAAAGCATGGACAAAGAATCTGAATAGTGTAAGGTAATCTTAGATCAAAATCACATACAATATTAAATAATTAAATGTTAGCCTTAAACTATTGGTTCTGAAGGTCCCAGACAAAATTCATCACTTTGCTGTTCCGGTTTCCCCATTCTCTCCCTCATTTCTGAATTGTCGTCTAATATTGTTCAGCAATATACAGTATATAAATATAAAGGTAATCATTGAAACAATTCATCCAACCGAACGTCTTCATCAATCAAGGGAAACGTCTATTTACTATGTATACACAGTGTAGAGAGTTCATGCTTTCCCAGTTTGGAGATCATCCACTGTCTGAAATTCCTACTCAAATCCTTCCCTGGCTATAACCCCCCTATCCCCCACCCCCAACCCCCAACCCCTCCGTCTTGGACTATCGGCCCCACTTTGCCACACCTTAAGTTAGTTTTAAGTATTAAGATGTTTCAATTTCTCGTCAGCAAAAGGAAGCTAATTTAGTTCTCCAATCTCATGCATAAATCGCTTGCTGGTTCCCGCCCTAGGGTCAGTTGTAAACAACAATCACGCCTGGCTTAGACACGCTGTATGTGATCGGGAATTCCTAGTTCTCCTGATACCATGAACGTTAATTGACACATGAAGTTCAGTCAGCCACTTAAATGTGTTTATCTCTCGAGACGCCAGTAAAAGAAGCAAGCTATCCAAAAATTACACACACACACACACACACGTTGTAAAAAGGAAGTTAAACATATTTCTGCTTGGCAACTGCCTAGATCTCATTTAATTTCTGATGGATATACCCACGCTTCTAACTTTGCATGGGAAACGAAGCTTCTAACAAAGGTAGGACGACGCCCACATTTGACGTAGACAGTGAAATCCGGATTTTCGGAAATTGCGCGACAGACCAGTTATCTTAAAAGGTAACCACTTTAAGTTAATAGTGTAGGTGTCTGAACCACTATTGAATTGCTGTTTCAAAAATATGGTCTGTCTTTTGGATGATTATACGTGTTGGGCACAATTCGCCTATTTAGAATAATTTTTTTTTAAAAAGAATAATTTTGTATTAATGTCTTCGGTGTTTAGTCTGAAATTTCTGTGCCCTATTCTGTTTCGTATCGTGGCACGTACGATTCTAATCTATTGGGCTAATAGCTCACAAAACAGAAAAAGCATAGTTGTCAGACACGGCGGTGATCAGACAAGGCTTTGAGAAATGATGGACAATGATCCTAAATTTCCCAAATCAGGCTCACATGGGGAGTACGACACAGGTGGCCTTTGGAGGGGTGACAATTGCTAGCAAAACAATGGGGGAAATTCGGGCAAAGCAAGAAAGAAAAAATCCGACAGAGAAGAAGGAAGAAAAAAACTATATAAAGTTGGGATGTTCTTTGTTAAAAAGTGACACCTGAGTCTCACAAAGATGCGAATCAAAACAGAACTGTGGGTCTCTACAGAAAACATTAAAAAAACAACTAATATCTGACTTTTAATTATTCAATATCAATGTAATAAAAGTGAAAAATTCAGATTATTACTTTCAAATGACTGTGCTGATTATAAATTTTGTCATTTGACTAGCTCATAGATTCTAACATGCCCCTGAAACAATACATAAAGCTTTTAAATTTATATTATAATTTTCAAATCGATTAGCCTATTTATCTTTTTAATGACCTTTTTGGTGCTTTGTATATACAATGTAATATTGTACCATCTTAGAGCTGTACTGTGCCGGTTTTCGTTCTCTTCGATGGTCCACCATTTTAATAGATTTTTCATTTGGTGTTCATTGGAGGATTAAGACTGTGTGAATTTTTACCTCCACTCACTTGAGCTGAATATCGTTTTAGTTCTTCACTATGCCAGTTTATGTACATTACCTCTAGTATATATTCTGAAGTTAGCATGGCCAGAAACACAGCTGTACATTTTAAATAAATTTATTATAAAAAAAAGAATTAGGAAACTATTAAAATCACAAAAGAAAAATTCTGAAATTGTGTAATGTCGCCAGCAGGTTGTGAAGCCACTGAGCTGTAGCCTATACCGTATGCTTACGTCCGGTCCTGCACGGAATTTACTATTTCCTCAGGTCTACAGAGGGAAAAAGGAGGAAAGTCCTCGCTGGCAAACCTGCCTGGGCCGGGCCTCCCGTGTTTTCTGGAAAGGAATGTCCCAACAGTACATCACACGAGCTTTCTTGGAGGATGCTAAAACTTACGTAAGTTTTGGTTTTGCACTGTCTCGTTCTCGCCTGTTTCCGTCTTTCAACTACCCTTTAATAACAGACAGACAGCACAATTTAAGAAAAATGCCAGCGCCGCTGTAGTCTGCGAGTCCATTGTCAAAATATCGTAGTTCGTTCACGCCCTGGTAGGATCTTTGTACGATTCTCTGGCGTATGTCACATTTCGTTGGAAAGGAACAAATTAAACTACTCTGCTAAAAATTAGTCGAATAATGAATAGCGTAAGTAGAAAATGTTTCCCGGTATTAGAAAAATGTTCCCCCCCCCCCCCCCCCCCCATTATTTATTGTTAACTTCAGTTGAAATAATGAAGAAGAAAAAAACGCCAGAAAACCGTCTCTATCACGCCATGTTGATTTGCTGGTCAAATACAACCACAGACTAATAAATTAACCAGACTGAAAACACAAGCTTCGGGCTGTGTCGTTTTACGGAAGTTAATGATATGCGGCCGTATAACCAACATGGCCGCCGCTCGAGAAATTCCGATTGTAGTTCTATCTGCAGTAGAAATTTCTTTTTATTTGTCAAGATTGGTTGTACATGTATTAATAATGCATTAATTTGCCTATTCTTTTCATTTTATTGTCTACGGCTGCCTTTTTTTTTATTGTTATTAATGATGACCGTATGGACTTTTAGCGACCGCTGCATTGTAGCTATGCTGAAGCGTCGGTCGCAACCGTAAACCTAAAATGACGGGCCTTTCGCTGTTTTGTGACGTCACACAATGGGATGATCCAGTCTGGGTATTTTATTAGTCTGTGAATACAACAGAATGGGCCGACACCAGCAGGCACAGGTCTTAGACCAGGCTAGCGAAAAGTCAAAAGGGGGGGGGAGGGTGCGAATAAAAACACAAAACATGTATGAGGCGTTTGACACCTCTCACCATCGTAACTGTATTACTAACTGTAACTTCACAGGAGCTAATTTAGCCTAAATCAACGTTTTGGATCAAAGTTTGTGCAGATTTCGACGAGCTTATGTATAGATCATGTTAACCTCAGCTTTCTCTTGTACACAAATAAAGAAGAGGATCCAAATGCAAGAAACATGCCATACAAACAGACATAAAACGTGAAATAGTTCATGTTTAATCAAAATTAAACACGAGCAACGAACGATCAATTCACACCACATCCAATATTCAAATAATGTTATACAACCTGCATCAATTTCATTCTTTAAAAGGATTTAACAAACATCATACTCCCAATTGGAGTACTTTGTTTTGTCCTATTCAGTTCTGAAAGCCAGTCCGTTTCAACTGGAGCTGAAATACTGTAAAGATTACATGGAGCTAGAACGTCAAACTGTAATTCATCGCCTGGTGGGAACTTTGAACAACTTGTGAACAGTTGTGGGTTGTATGAGATATGACGCGTTTCCGGTTGCTGTGAACAGGTGTCCACTATTTTGACGGACGTGGCGACAGAGTTGTTTACATCGTAATAGGTCTTATATTAAATTTCCTTTGAAATGCCTGACTTTTGTTGTCTTGTTGGGTGCCCCGATAAGGGATCACAGCTGAAGGACCTCAGCTTTTTTTCGGATACCCAAAGTGGTGACTGGAGTAGGCCAGGCAACAGAAAATTTGACTAGGAAGCACGGTTAGCACGGAAGCACGGCTAGCTTAGCACGGTTAAAAAACATTAATCGAAAGAGTTTAGGAGAGAAGGAAGCAAAAAGAAATGCACACATGACTATCACCTGGCTTCATTATCAGTATGTTGTTTTTTGTTTTTTATCTCAATGGCATTTATTTATTTGTGACTAATCACAGCTTAGTTCCTATAACTCACATCTCGGTTGGTGCATTTTCTATCTATTCCAGTATAGACTCGAAATAATTTTACTACAAATGATTTAGATCTAAATGAACCAGGATCCAGGACGAAATTCCTATTTTATTGTGACGGTTTTCAGGGCAGATTTATAAAAGATAAGACAATGCAGAATACAAAATGTTGTAGACTATATAGAGCTATTACATGTATAGACCACGACACCATTTGAACACTCCTAGTTAAATACTACATTGTATCTTTAATCCAATGTCAAGTAGATCTACAAGTATTATTCCATACTCATTCAACATTGCTTTAATAAGATCTGATTCCATTATCCAGGCCAATAATATATGAACTGGTCATTGTTGATGTATAAATCTATATCTTCTATCCCCTATCTTCTACACACAACTTCTATATAAATATTACTTCTTAAGACTGAGAGTTACCAAGAAAATATAGATAGATCGTCGACTACCCACTACCACTTATTAATAGATCTTGTTAGATGTACAGTACATGCAGGCCTACTAGAATTTTTTTATCTGATAGAAAATGGGGAAAAAAATGGAATTCCGTTACATTCCATTTTCAAAAATTCATAACAAAAGATCTGTAAAAGATATCAAAATTCCCTACTAAATAATGTTTTAAATGGATTGAATAAGACATAATAGAAGGTAAAAAAAACAAAAGGACAGTAAAATTTGGCGAAGCCTATCTATATTGAAGGTGACATTTTTTGGGGACTCAAAATCCAAGATGGCGGCGTTTCCTTGGCAAGTATATGACATTTTTTTTCACTTTTGTTTTTCTTTTGATTATTCAGACATCCTGAATTTGATTATGACAGTTACAATTGTATATTTTTCATAATAACAAAATCGCTTTCAGAACACACCCCCCCCCCCCCCCCCTGATTCTTGGGAGTTCGGAAATCCTCACTTGGGATAGCCGCACAAGCTTGCTGCTGTAATAATAAAATAACATTTGAATAAGTTCTAAAATCTTCGCGGACAACAAGTTGGGGAAAAGACGAATGTGCCGCTTAGTGCCTTGAAGCCTTATTGCAAAGGGGAATGTAATGGTGTCTGAGCTTTAAGCACCAAGCGGGTGGTGTCATTATGGATCAATTACTGGAAGATGGATGGAGGGATGTTTGATGCTTGTCTACAGATGTATAAACCAATGAAATTATTCATTGTACTCCAATTTAGATAAAACTAAATCTTTTCATTAAAAACATTTTGACCTCCGACTTCCATGTGTTTGACCTAGATGAACCAGATGATTGACAACCTGAAGTCTGAGTTCCGGGCCATGCTGGAAGAGAATCCCTGGATGTCGGAGCCCACCAAGAACGAAGCTTATGTCAAGGTTTGTATTCTCCTCCGTACACCAACTTGTCTGTAGTGATTGTCTGGTCTGATTTTAAAGGTGAAAACGCGCCCACACACACACAGACACACACACACACAGACATGCATGTGTAAAAACGTGCTCATCGACATAATAACAAGTTGAACGTTTTTTCTGGAACAACAATAAAGAAATCTTTCTGGGCAATCGCAGTCTTTTACTGAACACAATTTGAGGTCAAGATGAGCGAGGACTAAATGTTTCCCCACTCTTCGCAAATTGGAAAGAAGATGCCAGGATCACTTTTCAAAGATAATTTATGCACGTCTGATGAGTATCATTAGATCTGAAGTCTGTCAAACACAGTGTTGTTCCAGATTTACTTTTAATTTCAGACCATCATTATTTTAATGAAAACTAAAGCATCAGGCCAAAAGTCATAGCCTACACTACTTTTGGATGAAACTCAGAGATGTAATTGTTTGATACCAATAAATAAATAGATATAGAAATAAATACCAATAAAGAAAGAAAGAAAGAAATAGTTAAAAAAGAAAGAAAATTTCGAAGCAATTAAAAAAAACAACAGAAATCAGAGATACTGAATTCAGATACTTGTCGTCTGTGGCCACCTTTTCTTGCTTGGATATATAAAATGAGAGGTCAAAGACATTTCTACTAATTTCTCTCTTGTCCAGTTAACAAAGATGAACCGGAAAATTGGGTACCCCGACCATGACTTCTCAGAGCAGGACATCGAGGACAAATACTCAAATGTAAGTACAAATTGTTGTACTTAGTCTGATCTTTAGCGTTTATACGCTCTTACGTATTATTATAGAACTCGAAATGGCCGGATTTATTAGGGGACAAAACGGGCAATTGTCCCCCCTCTCGCCCCCATCCCCCTCCCCGCTTCCACCCTACCTCCGTACAAAAATACACAATTGAGTTTAATTCTGATGTGTAAATTGTGGAGCCAGGCATTGTTGTCCATGGAAACTAAATGTTACGCAGCAGCAAAGCAATATTCTTTGCAGTTTGTCTTACCTAAAATATACTTGGGATTTTGCTGGCATGATTTTATTTGCATGTGAGCATGCATTTACTTTAGATAGCTTATTAATATTTCTATAAACAATTTGTCAGTTTCATTTATATAGCATTAAATCGACCTCAAAATGTAATTTTGGAGATTTGCCACGTGTTTTAATTTCTGTGTAGGAGGGGCCTTTATCCTTCAAGCCCCAAACCCCCCACCCCACGTCTAAATCCGGCCATGATTACAGGGTCATTATACAGGTGTTTCGTTGTGGATCAGAATGTTAGCAGGAAGCTCAGGCGTTAACCTCCTGTTATGAAGAGAACGATACGAAATTATAAACTAGCTGCACAGATTACGGGCCACCTGCACAAATGGCCATACCTATGGTCATTATGTTTATTGTGGTTTATAGATCTATCCCATTTCCTGAGACCTTTGATTGGCAACTGAGAATTGGTTTGTTTCACTTGAGAAGTGATCAGTACATACCCGAATCACAGACCTGTCAGCACAGATGGATCCAAAGACCATGCTTCTGAACGAGCCGCCTCATTCTCAAGTGCAAATGGCAAAACCAAATGCCTCGGTCTCAACCCCAAAGCCTCTGTCTTTAGCATTGACATTTTTGCAACCAACTTGGCCTTAAATCTTATATATCCAATTCCAAACCAGGACGCTTCATCATCTTTTCTGACTCGCTGTCCTACCTCTAGGCTTTAGAAGAACCAAATCCGAAAACCCATGAAATCAATAATCTGTTACAACGGCTTCATACACTGTCAAACAGGGAATACGAAAGTATTCTCTGTTGGATCCTTAGCCACATTGGCATCAAGGGAATTGAAATAGCAGACACCCTAGCCAAATAAACAGTGCAACGTCCACTAGAACACCTAAAAAAAAATAAAAAATTCCACACATTGACTTTAAACCTGCAATAAATAAGTTCATTAAATCAAGATGGGAAGAACAAACATCAAATAAACTACACTTTATCCAAGATCAACTTGGCTAGTGGAATCATGTCTCTCAACGAAATCGGAGAGATGAAATTGTCTCTAGCAGACTCTGTCTGGGCCGTAGCCATCTCACAAAATGTTTTTTTTTACATAGGGGAGAAGATCTTCCCGAATGTGCGACAGGCAATTGCCACTATCAATAAAATATATTTTAACTGAATGTGTAGACTTCATGCATACCCGAAGAAGGCACAATGTCTGCGGATCCATGAAAGAAGTATTTTCTGACGTGGACTCAAAACGCATTCTGTCCTTTCTGAGAGACGCTGAGATCTCCAACTTGATTTAACAAATTTTAGGCTCAGTTACAAAACATTTTTCAGATCCATATAAAAGAACTTTTGAGAATGTAAGCAAGGCGATAAAATTATTCGAAAATATTTAATGCTATTGTTAAACTTAACAGCTTTGAATACGAAACATGAATAAAGAACGTGCACCCAGACAGACGGTGAAGGGAGAAAAGTGGTTGTTATCGTGCCGACGTACCGTAAAACAAAAACTCAAACTCAACCTAACTTGTGATGTTGGCCATGGTGCTTTACGAGACTTCCTTGTCTCCTTTCCCCAATGCACGGCCGCTGGGCAATCGCGCCACCAGAGATTTGCTTCTCGGCACGGCGGCCGAGCATGTGCACTCACAAGTATTGATTATAAATCAAAAAGAAGAACTGAACCTTTTGGGAGAACGAAAAGTATTCGGCCTTGGAACAAAATTCCATCGAAGCACAAGTTATGTGAAGTTAAGTGAACAAATCAATCCTCCCAATATTACAGAAATATGTTTCCAGTTAGGTTTCATTGTTGTTGTTTTCTTCCTGATCCATTCAGCATACAATGACCTCTGACCACTACTACAATAACAAAGAGCTCATCAAACGACTGAGCAACCTGGAAGGGCTTGTTGATCTTAGAAAACCAGTGGATAAAAACAAGTAAGTGCACACTTTAACTGATATTCATTTAAGTGTGCAAACACTGCACTTGTAAATTTCAGTAGACCAGGTCAACAGGCAAGTCACAAAATTTAATCTTGGCATATCCTTTCCCCTAGTTTATGCTATTGTATTAAGCTCCAGTTCAGTATGTTTGGGTCATGAAATGAAGAGTCACTGATTATTTTTAATTTAGATGAAGGAAGGGAAATAATGCAACAGTAGAGTAAGTTCACCAGTAATTAAGCCCCCTATATCGAAAGAGACTCTGACTTTAAAACTTATAACCCTAGTATCCTACATACAAACCGCATTCTGTTGACCACGACTCTCGTCACCATTATCAGCTTTATACTCAGCCAAAACACTACAAGAGCACGTATTACTTCTAGGGGTCGTCTATAAAGTATGTACGCTCGGATGAGTGCCCCAAGGGTATGAAAGGCATGCATGGAGATGGGGATACGGGTAGCATAGTACTATAGGAAGGGGGAGGAAGAAGAACAAAAATGCATAGGAAATGCATGGGACTAGCAGAAATTGGTAAATAAATCATGCAGAACAAGTCAGAAAGTCCATGCAAAATGCCTCTTATGGGTGGCCCCGAACAGCAACAGCATTGTTTAGCCTTATTAATGTTAGAGGTATCCCATTCTACTCATTTGCTGCATGTGCCATTTCCATCTACCAGTATAGCTGTCCTAGTTACTAAGACCACGTCTCTTAACTCTTGTCATCTCCACTTCTCAATGTCTCGAGTTAGAACATACACCTTTATCTATGTCACAGATACATAATGTACCAACTGAAAATCATCAGCACGCATCCATTTGAGTAAGCCTATCAAGGAAAATAAGTAATATATTTCACCGCAAAAAGTGCAAAATACTCATGACATGCTTACACAAATTCTTGAGAAAGTGTTCAGTTAATTGTAAGTTAATTATTTAAAACTGACATGTTTATGTCGTGCTACCAGAAATTGTCACTTAATTATTTAAATCTGAGGCATTCAGAGATGGAGACGATTCTTACTTAGTAGGATTCCACCACATCCTAACGATATACTGGCGTTTCTCTCTCGCAGGTGGCGAATGTCTCCCTTCAAAGTCAATGCATACTTTGCTCGCAGCGAGAACGAGATAGGTTAGATCTGTTTGTTTATTCATTTGTTTGCACTTCTGTTTGGTTTTCCATCTGTTTTTCGTCATTAAGTAAGAGCTGCCTCGTCATCAATAAAATGTATGTTGTCTTGCCCAGTGTCTGCGACAGTGTAATGTGGAGCAAGTGTCCGTGCCGCTATAACCATCACTGTATTGTCTGTGCCTTCAAGAATCACAGACATCTGTTATACAACTTTAGAACATTTTTGTTTTTTTGTTTAAGGAACCATAAAATTTACGCTCCTGCTCTGTGATCGTATCTGATTTTTCCTGCGGATTTTATTACTTTTTTTTTTTTTTCTTTCAGTGTTTCCGGCTGGCATTCTTCAGCCCCCGTTCTTTTCTCAAACAGCCCAAGAGTAAGTCATGAAATACAGAACAAGAGGAAATTGAAGAAGTTGACATAGGACAAAACGCTCAGAAACTTACCTTTCATCCTTCCCTGCAATTTTGTTTTGTTTACTGGTGTTTTTTCCCATTTACGTACACAACTTTAAGCTTAGATTAGACCACAACGGATAGCATGTTTTAGTTTGTGTGGGCAACAGGGGCCTTATAACGGTTTTACGATGCTCAATTGTGTTTTTCTCTGTTATCAATGTTTCTTAATCTGTGATCAAACCACAACTAACTGTTCTTTGTTCAACTGAATGGATGACAAAAAATCTTAAAATTTGCTCGTCTTTACGTTCAGACATAGACAAGAAAGAATATAAAAAAAAAAAACGAAAAGAAAAACCAAAAGGAAAGAGAAAAGGTCTCCGGTATAAAATGTGCCTGTGTGTGTGTATATATCTACAGTGCTATGAACTACGGCGCCATTGGTGTTGTCATTGGTCACGAGATCACTCATGGTTTTGATGATCGAGGTAGGTAACTCTGGTGTTGTCCTTCTTGTGATTTAATTCTTCGCTCCCGTTGTCATCATCATCGTAATTATGATAATTTTTTTATAATGATACTGATTTTCTTCTCAATCGCTCAATGGTTAGTTACAGTAATACTAGTGCTCTTAGCCACCGATGGCAGAGGGGCAGCCTGTGCAAAAATAATTATAGTTTGCACAAGAAAAACAAAGAACGCAACATAGTCTGTAATTTTGAAAACTTCAAAGAAAGAAAGGAGCCAGTGGTAAACAATGAGAGATAGGCTTTATCATCCTGGTAACCGTGTCATATTTTATTGGTTTTGTTCTGTGATTATCAACAAATGTTCAATAAACCCTGACATCTTTAGTAATAGTGATGTATTTTCCTGGCTATGTCTTAATAGGAGATATTTGCTTGATTGTCTTCCATTATATTAGAAGCAATATGAGAGATAAACATTGTCGTCTTAGTAACATCACTGTACTAGCTTGGTATTTGATTATATAACTCTCGCATGATTATCTTATCTGAGCTAGAGGGTGAACCTGTAAGCAGCTAAAACTTCGCGACCACGCCATCAAAAAATTATAAAAGTGTACTACATCAATTTTTGACGAAGAGTTACTGTCGCGATGTGGGTTACATGGGGATATTTCGACTGACACTCTTTCGAGGTCCGCTCCCACAATCGACGAACACACAAAAATAAATACTTGCACTCTAAAAACTAAATAAATCAATTGCTTTCAATTTTAGCAGAACTGTAGGGCAGTTTAATTACAGGAATTAATGTAACAAATATAATTATAAATATAAAAATCAATTCAAAGGCAACTGAATCTAACTAATGGAACTACAGCTTTTATAAAGACTAACGAATTCAATCTAACTACTTGCAGGTCATATGAGTTATATGGCAAATAGAATCCGCGCACGTGGCGACGGATATAACAGTTTAAATTCTATTAATTCAATGAGACATGTTATGATATGGACATTTCCTCTAGACACGCCATGGAGAATGCTTGTACAACCATGCGTTGTCTGGCGGTAGCTCTGAAACTGTCTTCAAAAGTAAGTAGAACGGTTCACTTTCATCATTACAAATTAGTATAGACTCTCACCATGCGGCCCTCACTGGGAGTGAGAGCGCTGGATGTAAACGCTGTGGGTTTATATCAAACCAAGTAGCTTAGGCTCTGGAGCTTTAAATCAGGCCCCTCACAATGGACTGCTCAACTGCGTCTCTATGTCTCTCATCTGGCTGAGGACTATCGCCGTCCACCTCGTAAATGGATTTTCTACATGTGGCCCAGAACTAAGTTCTGTATGGCCTTAAATACTGGACTGCATCTGCAGCTTACCGTCTAATTCCTGGATTGTGATTGGTGCAACCACTTCTAGCTCAGCTGCCGAACTGAGTTATTTTAAGTAACAGCCCTACGCAACGACCTTGGGTCGACATCAAAGGTCGAATTACTTCATACAATATAATGTAATTTTATAGCAATAAATTCTTAACATGTTCAAAACCCCGAGCTTTTACTCTGGATCACAGTATTTCTGTACGTCAACAGACGTCTCAATAACATTTAATTCCTACTCACCCCTTCCCTCTTTACTAAACCTAGTTCAAAACACGAGATGTAAAAAGTGCTCAGTCATGCACACCTACGCTGTCCCTCTATCCTTCCCCACCTTCTGTCTATCTATCAGGGAAAAAACTGTTCAAAACACATTGTTTACGAGACCAGCTCAAGGCCAAGTTATGCTGGCTCGTACAATAATTACGTTTCTAAAAATTACTTACTGCTCTCGCAAAAATTTACTCTTATGAATTAAATCTGCTCTTGACAGTTACGTGGACACATTCATTTTGAACAAAAATCAGTCTTTACTATTATGATATTAAAATATTTTGAACCGCAAAAACAGAGACGCATTTTCGTAGGATATAATCGAAAAGTGTGACTGGAAATTACGTCCTTGACCTCTTTTCACACTGGTGGTCGGAAATTAACGCCATCACGTCTCTGTATTTCTACGTGAAATTGTGGTGAAACAGTGAGTTCTATTAGCCATTGCATCGGACCCAGATGCCGTTTTAATGTAGCCTAGATAGCCTACTGGATGTATAGTTAGGCTTAGTACTTGGAAAATTTGCAAGATTTATCTGGCGCGGGTCGGCTAGTATAAATAATGGCATGAAATATCAAAACCTTATCGTCCAGTAACATTGTAATTTTTTCTTCGTTATGTCTCATTATTGGAAAAAAAATGGGAGATAAACTATGTTGACTAAGTGACAATATTTGCTTGATTGTGCCCCCGCGTGTTTAACACTCAAATGTTCCTTTTCAATACCAATTTACAGGCAGTCAGTATGACGGCGATGGCGTGCTCAGGAACTGGTGGCAGAAAGAAGACAGAGAAAGGTTCCTGGCCAGAACCAAATGCGTGGTTGATCAATTCTCTAACTTTCATGTGGATCATGTCAATATGAGTGTAAGTCAGTGTAGGTGGATAGAAGGAATGTATCGCATACGCGGCTGGGGATAGGGTGGACGAGTGGATGGTCAGGTTGAAGAAAATGGGTTTCTGGGAAAGATGGATGGATTCATGATACAATAAATAGAGAGAGATAGGCAGAGAGAGAGAGAGAGAGAGTGGTCCATAATAATTCTGCATGGATGGAGGGAAATTGAGAAAGAGAAGGAGAGAGAGAATGAGTGAATGGGAAGTATATGTATAATTATATGCTAGTATGGAGCAAATAGAAGTACGGAGCCAGAGGACGGCATGGATTATGCAGAAAGGGTTCAGCAGTGTTGATAATGCACCGTTAGAGAGAGGGACCCAGAGAGAGAGAGAGAAAGAAAGAAAGAGAGAGACTGGAGACATAGATGAATGAAAGGTATGAGGATGTAGGACGAACATAACAGTTGAGTATGGGTGAATGGATGGATTGTTGGATTCGTGGGTGGATGGATACACAGATGGCAGAACAGACGAACCGTCGGACTGAGGGACCGCCTGAGGGATGGGTGAGTGGATATGATGCTGAGGTGAGGGTGTTGGTGGGGAAGGTGTGGACGACATAAGATAATGATAAAAGCAAAAACAACAAACGAACCTGAATAACATTGTACCTTTCAAACTCAATACATAAATAATTATGCAAATGAATTACTTGCCATAGAGTGCAGCACTTTGCTCAACGCCATCTATATCAGGTATTTGTTATTTATACTCAGTCATTTCTCACTGTCTTTATCACAACCATGTACATTTCTGATTTCCTCCATTCACTCTGCAGTTACGCGGTATCAACGTACAGGGTGAGAGTATAGCTGATCTGGGCGGTGTGAAGGAAAGTTTCAGGTATTTATGTGATTTCACATATCTCTCGTCTCACATAATACAAACCCTGTCAATATCAGCTGTTTATCACAAGGACTAGTCTGTGTGTTATTGTACGTCTTTGCGGTTATATTTAGTGTTCGTTGCTGTTATCGCGCCCCCCCCCCCTCATCCCCACCCTCCAGGCCAAACCCTTTTTACCCTTACACAGCAAATATTGTAAGATTTGTAAGAACTAACCCTGTGGCCTTAGTTTACAAACTCCCATCAGCATCGCCTCTTCTAATTCCAGACTATGATATTATCTGTTCTCTGTATCTCTTTGTCTCTGTCTCTGTCTATTTCTCCCCCCCCCCCCCCCTCTCTCTCTCTTCTCTCTCTCTCTTTATCACCTTCTCACCTTCCCTTTGTCACTCACGTTTTTCTCTATCCGTCTGTCTGTCTCACTCTCCTTCTTCTTCTCTCTCTTCCCCGCCCCCCTCTCTCTCTCTCTCTCTCTCTGTCTTGCCTTCTATCCCTTCCCCTCTCTCTCTCTCCCCATCGCTGTGCCCCCCACCCCAAACAAACAAACAAAAAAAAATAAACACTTTTCCCGACATGGCTCGTGTTTGACAACTACATCCATCCAATATGCAGGGCTTACAAACGACTGGTAAAAGAGAAAGGGGAACAACCAACCTTGCCAGGCCTGGGCCTCACACCAGATCAAGTTTTCTTCTTGTCATACGGCCAGGTAGGACTGTAACTGCCTCGCCAAATTCCTAATCAACTTTGGTACAAATTTATCATTACTTTATTTTGATTAGATCATAATTACCGACGAATTAAAGAAAAATCAAGAATTGTATTTCCAACCATTAACTTTACCATTACTCTGACTGGCTGTAACGTCCTGTCGTTTCTTACACTTTCGTTATTTTCAGCATTATTGAAATGCTTTTTAAGCTACACTCTTTTGTTGTATTTATAACATAATTAGTTTTATTTATATCTGGCCGATTTAAGCTTTTAGATACATTGTAAAAAATTAAAATTAGTTTAAAAGTTTCTGAGAATTTCAGCAGAAAATGTTGGAAATTTGACTGGTAACTAACCTTAAACATTAATTGCCATGAGAAAAAAAAAAAAAGCGAAAGTTCTCAAACCGGCATCTTATGGTGTTAGTTGGCAGCACTGGAGAATCAAATATTAAAAAAAAATTTAAAAGGGGAGGGGGGGGGGGGGAATTTAGCGGAAAAACAGGAGTTATCATTCGAGCTGGTGTTAATTAAATTGTTCTGTATGAATTAGTTTTGAAACTGAGGTTGAATATAATTAAACGAGTCAAGGATAAAGACAATGTATGTGATACTCAAATGAATTCTTTGTTCTCAGATTTGGTGTGAAAAATTAACTCCGCAACGCTGGGTGAGACAAATTTTGACTGCTGGCCATCCACCGTCGAAATATAGGTGAGTATTCATCTATCTATTTATCTGTCTATCTATCAACATATCTGTCTGTCTGTCTGTCTATCTATCTATGCTCAATTATTCTTCCCCCATTTAATTGCATACGTTCAGGTGCTATTACCAAAATCAACATGATTATAGATGGCATCGGGGCAGAAACGTTCTTTATCCCAACAAGTAGTGGCTGGCGGCGTTGATCTAAGACATACTTCAACTACATGTACTACAGTACAAAATTAGGAGAAATAAGCATGACATATTATTATTTTCTGCAAATTTCTTTTCTTTTCCAAAACAGGATCATCGGTGCACTCCAGAACATCAGGGAGTTTGCCCAAGCTTTCAAGTGTCCTGCTGGATCGTACATGAACCCTAGAAAGAAATGCACAGTGTGGTAGATCACCACCCTGTATCATATCAGGTTTCCCGTACAACGTACTCCAAAACTCTTTGACTCTTTCATTGCCAATATCAGACAGATGATGTTTTTCAAATATAATAAAGTTGTTTCAAAAAGTGTGTCCAGAATTTGAATAATTATTAAAACAATGTCGTCACTTTAGATTTATCCAAGATTTGTAATCCAAATTGAAGACTACAGTTATCTGAATATTTCTCTTCCGCCTGAAATATTTTTTTGTAAGTTATCTACCCCAAAGATTGCCATGAGTGCATTTTGAACACTGGGCAGACCAGAAAAGCAAACAATGGTAATTGAGGGCCTCAGATATTCGTATTTGTACTTTAGGATACAATCTCGTCAGTTATCTTGCACAGTTCCAGTTTCAATGCTCAAGGGGCAGTGCAGAATTCATGGTCACTTAATGTACAGATACATACATTATTTACACAATGTACACCACAGATACATAAAAAGCTACAGTAAGTTTTCAACTATTTGTCACGAGTAAGGTTGATGGCCTTGTACGCCACGAGTGTAGAGGGGGTAAACTTAGTAAGGGAGAAGGGGATTTTAAAGTTGTTGACGAGCATAAGTAAGGTCGGTGGCCTTGTGTGCCACGGGTCTAGGGGGTGAGCTTGGGGGGGGGGGGGGAGCAAAGCATGATTTTAAAAAAACGTGTTTACGAGCGTGAAAAGATAGACAGGACTCGCTTTAAAAGTGGTACCGTGTGCAAAACCCTCCGGGGTATAAATAGGTAGAAAGGCACACCACGCTCGTTCCCCCTCCAGAGTTTGGCTGCACGAAATGGCGATCTGTGTGATCGTGGGGAACCATTGTGTTAATTTTCTTTTAGTATGAAGCGCGTTCCCCCTCCAGAGTTTGGGATGCACGAAATGGCGATCTGTGTGATCGTGGGGAACCATTTGTGTTAATTTTCTTTTAGTATGAAGCGCGTTCCCCCTCCAGAGTTTGGGATGCACGAAATAGCGATCTGTGTGATCGTGGGGAAACATCATGTTGATTTTCTTGTTGTGAGGGCGTGGGTGAAGCGCCCCATGAATCATTGGTTCCCAGAAGATAGCTGTACTAGTTGACAGTCCGGGCGACATGAGAAGGTCGTGCCAAGGGGACCACGAATGTTTGAAGGTGTGTGGGTATCCATTAAGTTAGCAGTTTATCTACGATGGTGTGTGGGAGGTCTGGAAACCCTCCAATCTAGCGTATCTATGACGGTGTGGGGGAGGTCTGGAAACCCTCCGATCTAGCGTATCTACGACGGTGTGGGGGAGATCTGGGAACCCTCCAATCTAGCGTATCTACGACGGTGTGTGGGAGATCTGGAAACCCTCCAATCTAGCGTATCTACGACGGTGTGTGGGAGGTCTGGAAACCCTCCAATCTAGCTTATCTGCGACGGTGTGTGGGAGGTCTGGAAACCCTCCGATCTAGCCTATCTACGAATGGTGTGTGGAAGGTCTGGAAATCCTTCAATCTAGTGTATCTACGGCGGTGTGTGGACAGTCTCTATCGTTTGAACCATGGAGACGTGAAAGTATCAACGAGGAGAACAGCTTCTGACCAGAACTTTTTAAGTACTATTAGTTACGTTATAGAAAGAAAGGGGTTCGGGAAAAATCGCCATGTCCTCGATAGGAATTTTTGTGTGTCTTTATTTGGTTTCTTTTTCTTTGATTGTACATTTTGCCTCTTGTATGAGTGGGTATATTTGGTAGAAGCCACTATGAAACTCATCGTGCAATAAATAACGTGTTTCATTTGGAAATTCACTCCATGTGTCCTTTGGTCGTTGGTCTGCTTGCTTGGTTTGATACTTACTTTAAAGGGAGAATGAATTAGGAACAGTTCACGAAAATTCACCACGTGACATATTAAAGTGATGAAAAAACAACAAAAAGCCTATAACGTCACCAATAATGATAGCTGTTGATAGCCTGAATATTACGTTTGTATATATAGTAACCGATCTCCTGCATAACATTTTCTAAGTATAAAAAAAAAAAAAAACCCTGACAATTTACCAGAGAAAACACTTACAATGTAAGTGTTTTCTCTGGTAATTTGTCAGGATTTTTTTTTTACAATTTACAAACTTGCCTAGCTCACTACGGAGACGTAGGCATATGATTATTTAGACTTTTAAATCATTGTCGCATCCATACTGTTAACGACAAAATAATCCTACATGTAGGATAATAAATTCAAAGGACACCCATACCATCAAAATAAAACTTCACATGGCATAATTCTAGCTCTAGAGCTATGATGAGCTGGTAATTTTCAGGCTCACCAAAGACAGTTTAAGTTTACCAAATCTAGATCCAGCTCTAGCTAGTTAGATCTCCAAAGAGATACATTCATAGTAAAGTTCATTCTTTCAAAATCACTGTTCCACACTGTTAAATGTAAAGGCTACAAGTAAATTCCATTCGTTCAAAAGATTTGCATGGGTAGATCCAGTCCACTGCTTTTCGATCTAGGAGAAAAGTTTAAAGCCTGAGTTCTATCACCGCCGGATTGCTACAGCATTCATCTGGAACTGAAGTCTATTCCAAACGACAAGCTGTTTTTACCTGTCCTTGCAGTGGCGATATTAATACGCCAAAATCACGAGACTGCAGAGGGACCTACTGATTAGCTAGATTCTTCAACGGTCGACCCTATGACGTGGGCAAAATATTTCGCCCTCTACCTCCTTAGCTCCTTTTCATTGCAGCCGTAAGCGGAGTCAACCAGTTCGTAGGAAATGGTAACTCCCCACCATTCGCTTCCCCTTTTTTAGTATTACTCCACGAGTCAGCTGAATGCCTGACGTCACGCCAACAAATCTCATTGCTATGCTGTCTCTCTGCAGCTGTAAACTGGTTTGAACTGGTTAGAAATGTTACACTACAACCACCACCTCTCACCCCCTCTATTGTATTAAACATGCTATCTCTCTTTCACCACTGAACGTGCGGCGTCCTATATGAACCCAGCAGCCGTCTAACCTTGCCTGAGGTTTTTAGAACACATCCAACACCACTGGGATTCCTCTTAAAATGCAGTGAGATGACGTTATTATAATGTCCCCAAAACGAGAAAACGGAGTGGTCTTTAAAACGGTTATGATATTCAACATACTGGTATGCCGTAGTGAAAATATATTATTGCGAGCGGACTTTTTTTGCTTGAACTTGACCAGTCCGTCTTGTAATTTGGTAATATAATCAATTATTATTGTGTCAAACAAGATCACATTTCTTCTGATGCCTAGGAATGGCGATATGGGTTTTATTAGGAGGTTCGTTCCAAATCATTCTTAATTAAGTCCACCCAGGCATCGAAATAGACAGTGTATTGTTTATGATGAGCTATTAGTATTACACACACTTGGGTGAAAAGCAGACCCCTAACTGTTATTATTAGAGTGAAACAACAAAAAAAACGAACAATAAAAGACTTCAACAGGAACGAAGTGAAACAGTTTACTTAGCTGCGAGTTCTTGCTTCTTTAGCAGCACCAAAGCACGTCCGTCCGCCAAAAGCATGGAAGCAGGAAGTGACGCAATTGGTTAGTAACCAAGATGAAGGCGCCATATAGTGCCTCAGAGCACAAGACAGGGATGGTGCGCAATGTCAGGAGTCGCAGTAAATGAAAAGAAAAAGAAAAAGATTAAAAAATTTATTGTTCGTTTTTTTGTTGTTTTTTTTCACTTGACAAAGGCGAAAGCCGAAAATTTATGCATTTTCTGTCTTCTCTTTAGTTTGCTTTGTACTGTTTGGGTTTTATTTCTCACGCGGGGCTTCGCAACATACAACCTTTTCTTTTTGCTCAATTTTGACTTTGCTTATAGTCCTGCTGCGACCCCACAGTTTTTCTGTGGTTTTTATGATATTTCGTGAATGTCATACTATTTTGTACGGCAGTCCGCCATCTTGATTTTCTTGCGTGCGGTCAGGGTCGACAGTGCAAAGTTGAAAATCTTTAAATCTTCCTATATAATGTCATCAGACAAACATGGACGCAATTTACAGCAACAGCTAAGTGATGGTAGTAAGTCCTGGCCACCAGTGGAGAAGAAATCACGAAAATCGGATGAAAAACAGCCCAATATCCACCGTTCATGCAATCTCTAAGAGGTTTGTTTACGTTCTCCTCCACTAACACTGACATTAAATTGAAATCAAAATAAACCTCTATGGTCACGGGTTCAGTTTCAGCCCATAACATGTTTTGTATTCCTTTTTTGTTTGAACTTTAATGATTTATGTGAAAGAAAATGCATTTTCCTCTGTGTTTTCTTGGTAGTTGAGTGGCACTCTACCATCGCCATGAGCCATCATTGGTTTGTTTACATCTTACAGTGACAGAGAAATCACCCATAAAATGTCTGTAAACAGACATAGGTTGATACTAATAAGTGAATTTAATTCTGAATGTTTGCAACTTGTTTTGATATTATTTGTAGGATGTTTTATGTATTTCAAAGATATTTTGTTGTATTTCTTTCAGAGCACTAGATTGTGAGAAGTTGGCCTACAGGAATCTATACAAGAGGCTGCATTTCCTTTGATTCTGGCAACCAACAGACATAGTTTGCACCACTGAAAGGTTTTTACATATCAGGTATATACATGTAATATTATATAGTGTCAAAAAATCGTTAAGGGGAATCACCAGCCTTTTCCGTTATTTGTTGATGGGATGAAAATGTCTTGAAATGTTGAAAGGGAAATAATGACAATCATATACAATGTATATGTAGCTCAAAGCAAGGAAGTAAGCCATTTTTTATTTTTTATTAGTGTTTCAGCTGGTCCCCAAGCTCTCTCTGAACTATCAGGAATTGTCTATTCATTGAATTAATTATTATCTCTTTGCATAAAATTACAAAGTGTACACTCCCCCTCATCCCCCCACCACCAAAAAAAAAAAAAAAAAAACGGCGACGACGTGCCTGCTCCAGTTGTAACTGGGGTGCAATGGCACAAAGGCAAAATTTCCCAAATGGGATTAAAGAGTTATACAAATACAAATACAAATACAAAATACAAATACTCTCACAGGTCACTCAATACCTTGACTATTTTTGTCTCATTACAGCTACTAGTAGGTTCTTCAACTCAAGCTATATTGCTGCAGTGGGATCATAAAACAGGTAAATGTGCATTGTACATTTGCTGTCACGAGCCGTAGGATGAGTTCTTTTTGTTGTCAGTCCCTGAGCTATCTAATTTTGTCGAGCATGGAATGTTTTGACTGATGGTCTTTATTTAGCTGGTGTGGGAGGGTGTTAACAGGTTCACGGACTTCGAGCCTGTGCAGAGTTGAAAGAGTAGGGATAAGAGGGGAGTTGTTAGTTTAAACGTGGGAGCACGAATTTTAAATAACACGTTAAGTTTTCGAAACTTGTTACGTTGTAGTTAGGGCCGGGTCGACCAATAAGAGGAGAGACCCCATAGCAACCTCGGGGGTATAAAATCAAAAACGCCCCATTTCCCAGGGGATTAATATTACTTGGCATTGGCAAGAATGAGGGATCACGGTGGCCTCCCACCTGAGTAGGAGAAGACAGTCAAAAGGAGCTCACACAGTGTTAAGAATTTGCAGTGACGGAGTCTCGATGCCCCAGACTTGAGTGTGCATACAGCCATAGTCAGAATTCTCGCTCGCCTGGATATGCGAGCCAGGTAATGGTGAGCTTGAACGTACAGTGTGTATGCCAGGAACTGTTACAATAGGAGACTAGCTTTCCGCCAACTGTCGTGACGGGAGACCAGGACATAGGAATATTTGAAAGATGTTTAGTAGCTGTCAATTTGTGCCCTTAAGCTGAGCTGTGTTTAATATTCACATTTGGAATTCTTAGAGTGGAATTGTCTATCAATTACAGTTAGCTTAATATATCGAAATTGTTTAGTGAGCGCTTCTGTGCAGTGTGAACTAGTCATTCATTTGATGAATTATGTGCCATTCCTAATTGTACGTTATCGAGACTGAATGATTTGAAATTGTCCATACCGGTTTTCCCCATTAGGAAACCGTAGTTTTTGCAGTCGCCATTGAAGAGCGAATACTAATATATTTTCTATATCCTACTTATGTAGGTTGTTTGAATTTCTGCAGTTGCTGTCTTGAATGCAATACCTATAATTATTTTAATATGCAGTCGAATTTATAATACATTTATATGGTCCTTCAGGCCTGACCAAAAGTTATTCTCGTGTTGCTTTGTTTATTTTGTATGATGGTCCGAGTGTGAGTCCAAGAGCTGTAGTCTCCCGTAGCCCGACTCATCTCCCTTTATGATGGATGTACTGAGGAAGAAGGCCCAAACAACCATCCCTGCTCCATTGATATGTGGATCTGGAGCTTGAAGAATTCTACAAGTTACTCATGTAATGAGTACTGAATAATTAGCTCCATATTATGTATCATAAGCCAGGTTCATTAGAACGGTTTTACAAAACTAATAGAGCAGTGTCTTTATTAGAAACAATATTTGAAAGATTCAAATCCGCTGTCTTCCAGCAGCAGGGAGAAGAGGGGGGGGGGGGATTGGACTGTTTTGAGCAGCGATTTCTTTACCCAATTACAAGAACTGCATCATACTCCTGAATTGAAAGGATTTGAGGCTTGCACAGGGCCGTCTGCTGGTCTTACCTATATGAATAAAATGTATACCATTACTGGTATTACAAGTTCTAAAGAGCCCTAGGGACGATCCACAACCCTCGACGGCCCGGGCTCTTCTTAAAATTCAACATATCCAATAGGAGTTCTGGAGCACCCAATGTAAGGCTTAAAAAGTAGCTGTTCGAAACGTAGTGTAATTTTCTCATTTCGAAAAATCGGTTTCGCTTCCAGAGGCAGTTTCACCGTCAAAATATCTTTAAAATAATAATGTAGTATGTAATTTGTCACGGATCGACTATAGTCTCACGTAAGCTAACAGTGCTCACCACATTACATGTGTTATTGTTAGATAGTGAAAGTGAATAAATCGTGCTGAGTGTGATTGTCACGAGCCGCATGAGCTCTTTTTTCTGTTAGTCATGGGTTGGTTTATTTTGGGAGAATATGATACGCGTTTAGCTATTAATCGAGCCACGGATTTCGTGATGAGGGATGTGTGAGTGAAGTTTGTAAACATTAAGTTAACCCTTTGATTTTGGTATGCGTGTGAGATTTTCTTGTTTACATAGTAGGATTGTAGAAGTTCGAGTGTAGGTTTTTGAGTTGTGTACATATCCTTTTGAGAAAGCAGTTAGGGTTAACTGAAAGACAAACTTGTGTTTGTCGTGGCTAGGTCCTCGATCGTTCAATCGGGAGGGAGACCCTTAGTAACCATTGGGGGGTATAAAAGCTAACACACGTACTAAGATCAGTGGATTCATATTTCGAGCATTTGTCGAAAGGACGTGTCACGGGGGCCTCCTACCTGAGTGGAGATGACAGACAGAAAGAATCGCACTGTGAGAGACCTGGACAGTGACTAAGCCTCTGTGCACCAGGCTTAAGTGTGCACACCGCTTACATTGGACTCTCTCGCTCGCAAAACCATAGCGAGCGAGGAAATGGTGAGATCCCTCGTATGTGTTCGTGCCAGGAACTGTGACAGTTTTTCCGTCACCCCATTGTGACGAAGAGAAGGACATTGACTATATTTTTTACTAGATGTGTAATGAGCTGTTAGATTGTGTTTGAGATTGAACTATGTTCATTTCCCAGCTGTATACTCCTTAGTGTGGAGCAGCATAGATATTTTGTAAAGTGTATTACTGTGAAAATTATTAGTGAGTGCTGCTACACTTTATGGGTCAGTCAATTATCTGATAAGGTGCTATTACTGATTGTATGAAAGCGAGACCGACTAAATTGAATTTGTTTACACCGGTGTCCTTTAGGAACCGTAGTCCGGGATAGGCGCACTTAGAGAGTGCATAGCACTATACTTTTCGCTATACCCTATTTTAAATAGACTTGCTGGACTTTCTGTAGTCAATGACATTTATGTAATTTCTATGATTGTAATTACCGTAAATTATGCAGTCGAATGTTGTATTATGATTATATGGCCCGTCAGGCCTGAACATCAGTAATCCTGTGTTGCTTAGTTATTGAGGTATGAATGTTTCGGGTGTGAGTCAACGAGCTGTGTTCACAGCTACTATATCCACTATATCCCACTTCTGACAGTGATACTAAAATATTCGCGAAGTTGTTATTTGTTGAGAACCAAGTTTAGTGAGTGATTAGGTCGTGCAAAGTGGAGTTAAGACTTCACCTCCTGCCATGCGCAGTTTTGCCACGACCATCCATTTTGCTAGTATATAAAAAGACGAGCTCACATTGAGCCCCAATCTCATGTGAAGTAGAAGTATCCTCCACGGAGAGGCTCGGCTATAAGTTAAAGACAGTTATGTCATGAAAGGAAAATCCAGCCTCTGTCAGATGTTATTCTAAAAATATACTAGATATGTCTTTTGTATGATGGTAAATTAATAAAACTATTGTGACATTGCTACCGCATTTAAAAGGGAAAAAAAATAGCCAGATGTTTCCTACAACAAACTACTTTATAATTACAAAGTAAGCGACTTCTATCAAGGTCCAGGGTGAGAGCTGAACACTGAACAAAACTCGGCATGTTCTCTATTCGGCTTTGTAAAAAAGATCGTTGTTTACATCTCTCACGCTTACATCACAAGGTGGCGCTGCCAAACCCTTCGATGCGAAAACCCCGTGCTGTCTCGTCTTAATTTATCTTTTCTAGTATCTTTGATGAAACCTCGCAACTCGGGTTGAGGTAGTCTTCAGACGCCCAGATGTGCTTAGAGGTTCACACCTAACAACAATGCTAGGGTTTACCAAGACCTATGATAAATTTCACCTCATAGTGATGTAAATTTGGAGATTTGGGAAATTTACCAGTCAATCCACGATTTTTTTTCCATTTACATCATTTACCCTTTCATGATTCTTACCGGGTCCTGGAAATTTTTTCATCTATGTAATATGCAGATTACGACAAGGCATTTTGTTTATTCACTGTAAAGAAAAGGAGAAAACAAACTTCATCAAATGATCAGCGTTACTGGCCCTTGCTGCCCACAAAACCCACGCGGCAGGCTCGATTGGCCAACAATCGCCTAATGGCAGTACTGAATGGTCATGGAACTTGAACTGCATAATTATTCTTGACAAGATTTGCTTGTTTATTCACATTCAGAATTCAATAATGGCTGGGTCAATATATCTCCTGGCAGAAATCACATGATAAATAAAATACAAAAGAGTGTCGCTGTGCACAGGAAAACTAAAAATGCATCAGTCAAAATACAAGCTTTGCTGCCACTTCAAGCTGTTGTGCTCGAAGATCACCGATGTTCTGTTGTTAATTTACCCCATTTTTTTTTGGACATAGCTGTGTTTTTGCATTTCCTAGACATATACATTGTTTGTGCCGATTTCCTTTAGATCTTTCAGTCTGTTATTTTGGACTGGATATCTATCTCCATGAGGTAAAAGAGTTTAATTATATATACAAATATATATATTATTATATATTTTTTTTTGTAATCCAGGCGGGAGGGAAGTTGTGATGTGATTTGAGCTGACAGAAAATTTCGGGTAAGAGAGAAGTGGCTGCTTCAGGTGGTTGTAAAAATGAATGTTTGAAAAGAGAATGTATGGAAAGAAAAGATGAGCGGGTGAGAGAGAGGGAATAGGATATCTCTGATAGAGACAGACAGAGAGAGAGAGAGACAGACAGACAGACAGACTGTCCAGGTCAGAGAAAACCACAACGTGCTATTAAGATGGTCTCCAGACGGACGAGATGGTTAGTCGTGGATCTCTTCGCACGGAAATCACATTGAAAAATGGAGAGGGGCTGGCTGCTGAGAATTATCCAGTTGAGACGTTTGTTCACCATTCGCTCCATCAGCTTGCAGAGGCAGTTGGTGAGAGCTATTGAGCGATAATCTTAGGGGTCCGAATGGTCTTCCCTGGGTTTTGGGATGGGGACAATGTTAGCTTTCCTCCAGGTTGGGGGAAAGGTTCCTGAGGTCCAGATTATGTTGAAAAAAAAAATTGTAAACAGGAGAGTGATAAGGGGAGGGGAGATTACGTGTTTTAGAATTCGTTATGTATCTGTTTGGGGCCAGGTGCCATGTGACCGGCCTCATCCAGACTGTCGAGGTAGGGGAGGGAATCTAGGGTTGAGAAATCGAGGTTTTTTTTTTCAGCTTTGGTTTTGAAATTTTGAAAGAGTAATGGTCGCCGGAAGAGTCAGCTGCAAGTCAATTCGTTTGCAACCTCTTCTTCTTCTTCAGCGAGAGAACCGTGTTGTTTTTTGAGCGGTCTGGTCCCGGAAGTGGTAGCAGAGACTTTAATTTTTGTGATCATTTTCCAAATTGGTGGCAGCTATTGGTCTGGGATATAAAGTTTCTTCACGAGTTTCTCTTGCTTTCCCTGATCGTCCTACGGGCTTTTCATCTTTATTTTGTGTCTGAATTTCGTCATGCTCTGGGTGCCAGGGTTGTGCATTTTTGTTCGCGGAGAGCTGTTTCACTGGCCTGAATGCCCCCTTTTGCGGTCATCCGTGAACCATGGTTGTTTTTACGCGGAGCTACAGAGGTCTTGGGTATACAAGTCTGAGCAACTTGACCGTGTTTGCAGTGGTGAGAGTAATTAAATGGGTGCACTTAGTAGTACTCTGTCCACTCAGTAGCGTCAAGGTTCCACCGAGTCGGCTGGACTGTTGGCCGTGGTTGATCAGTGGTGTGCCTGTAGACTGGCTTAGATAGCTTAGGGTTCCGTCATTCAAAAAGGTGATGTCTTTTTCCTAGAGGAGCTTCTCCACAACCTTACTGCGAAGACTGGTTGAGGAGCGGCCCCAAATGGGACTGCGCGTTGAAATCTCCCATGATGACATAAGGTCAGTTTTAGAGATATGAAGAGACAGCAAGGCACAGAGTTAGAGGATTGCCAGCTGTGAGCCTTACAACCACAACCTGGCCGTTAGTATTTAACTGAATCTGTCTATGTAAGATCGTCTGATTTAGATTAATAGACGTTCCACCGCTTAGCCCGTCGGTACCACGAGCAAAGCATTGGTAGGCTATGTTGCTTTTTATTGTGAGTGGGGTATTGGGTGGTAATTTAGTTTCTTGGACACATACTGCAGCAGGCTGATGTCTGGCCATCAATAGCTGCAGTTCTGGTAAGTTCGGCCGGTGGCCTCTGCAGTTTCACTGAAGAAATAATTATATTATGTGTATCTGTCATATTTTACTGGATTTAAGTTTTGAGGTAGGTGTTACTCCTACCATGAAGGCTACAAATGTTTTTTTGTTGGGGAGCTTTGTGGTTTTACCTTATCTGTTGTGCTGCTACTTGTCTGGGTGTGTGTTGATACTCGCAATGAGGTGTTCTTCACGGCGGAGTATGTTACTGGGCTCTGACGCAATGACTGCGCTGCACGCCTGAGCAAAGGTATCACCGTTCTCGGCTTTATACCTTTGGATGGCTTTCTCTTCCAGCCATTTCCGGTAGCTCTTGTCAAAAGTCGTATGGTCACCTTGTCAATTCGGACTGTCAAGATTCGAGGTGAGTAAGGTCTTTGGGGATACCAGCGCATTCGACTAATCGAAAGGCCACTCACACTCGACCAGGCACAACCAGAATAAGTAATAACACACTTGTTGAATATATATATATCAGGCCTGAAGGGCCATACTAATTTATTACTACGGATACAATAGATATGATTGCAGATACAATAAATATGTTTGCAGATACAATAGATATGGTTGCAGAAATAGTGGCTACATCGAAATTCCATTGTGGGAACTCAAGCTTGTCGCTGAAACTTATTAACTGTAATTCAAGAATTCCAGTATCACATGAGATACAAACTATGGCATTCAATATCACATGAGACACAATCTATAGCATTCAATATCACATGAGATACAATCTCTACGTACTACTTCTACAAAAGATTAGTTCTATGAATGGCTTCAATACTTCTTTCTTTCCATACACACTATCATTCTACACTGCATTAATTACTGTCTCTCTTGTGAGGATTGCCAGGTGGCCTTCCTACTACTCAGCTCCACGTCACTGGGCTGATCTAGTAATTCCTGTCTCGTTAGCAATGTACGGGCGTAGATCCAAAGGACACGGTTCGCACTTTTGGCCTAATGCGACGAGGCGTCTATATGAACTCTCTGGACGATGACACAGTCACTCCACTTTTAACTTCACCCGTAATTCGTATCTATTCTACGCTCGACTCCTACTGTTAGGCCCTGGAGCTCGAGCCGAGAGGAACCTCACTGGATCGAATGATTTCCACAGCCGTTCTCTGGTTAAACAATGGCGACTTAAGCTTATATACCTCCAGCCAAACCCCGTGAAAGTTTCTTGTCTCACCTTCCGAAATCATGCCGGGTTCACGTGCCCCGTGCACTGCTTGCACAACTCACCGCCTTAGGGCGTGAGTCCATTAACCTACAAAATCCCACCTTTTACTCTAAGGGTCTGATCATACTAACACTACTCACTGGATCCCCAAACTCAGCTCATGACACGGACATTTCGGCTTAGCTGTGCAAGCCCTGTCGACCTCATGGTCCTTACTGCCGCAGCGAGCACATACTGCTAGTCTTTCGCAGTTTGGCTTGCAGTGCCCATAACGCTGGCATTTGAAGCATCGCAGTGGGATTAGGCACGTATGGTGCAACTGGAACCTGCAAGAAAGTTACTTTCACTTCGGTAGGAGGCTTAACTGTATTGACAGTCAAAGAGGTTATATATAGCTAGAGGTCAGACTAGCGCTATGCAAGTCTCCGCGTTGCGTCGTCGGTAGGTGAAATAAAGATGGCGGCCAGCTTACGGCAAGCCTGCCTCGACCTGGACAGTACGGCTAAAGTAAACAAATCTTAGCCTAAAATAATACGATCTTTCAGATTGTTTGAACGGGGATTACAATAGTAATGAGCACACTTAATTTATGGATTGGGTGCAGCATGAAAATGTAAAAAATGTAATCCCACCAAAAGAAAAAAAAATCAAACCTTATGAATTATGACAAAATACGAAATGTACGGATGAATTTGAACCTCCAGCTCTAAAGAGGAATGAACAAGAATAAAATACTGAGGCCTTCCGACAAAAACTACTTTCGTTAGCAATGGCCTTGACACGGTATTTGATATCGCTTGCTGTAAGATGACTGCCGGGCTTTCTATTTACGCACATGTGACGTGACCGAGTCTTACCTCTAGGTTTATTATAAACTCTTTGATTGACAGTCAAAATTTAATGATGAAACTTGTTTCGATGAGATGTTCTCCCCTGCGGATCCTGATACACCGGTCTTTTGTGACTCCTTCAATATTATTTTCAATGTCTGCCTCGCGTTCAACAATTCTGAGTTATATGCATTCGCGGACTAAGTAAAACTTTTGAACAATATAATAGAGGCAATCTCCTGTGTAAAGTGACATATAAAAAACATTATTATTCTGCGGTGAAGTTTATTTTTTGTTCGATACACAGTTCTACGTAGATGCTATATATGAACACAATTTTCCCTTCGCTTTACTGCGCATCTTGATTCCGTTTACAATAATTATCAGAAAGCAAGCTGAGCTAAATATTCATGAAAACATTTTTTGGGGTAACTTCTCTCGACCCGAGCCTATACCCGCGCTATGAACTAACCTTGGGCAGACATGGCTAAGATTTGGGCCCTGTGGTGCGATCTCGTGGCTAAGATTTGGGCCCTGCGGAGCGATCTCGTGGCTAAGATTTGGGCCCTGCGGAGCGATCGCGTGGCTAAGATTTGGGCCCTGCGGAGCGATCTCGTGGCTAAGATGTGGGCCCTGTGGTGCGATCTCGTGGCTAAGATTTTGGCCCTGCGGAGCGATCTCGTGGCTATTTGGGCCCTGTGGTGCGACCTCGTGGCTAAGATTTGGCCTCGTGGTGCGACTCAGACTGTCCTGGCATGGTCTTCTGGTGCTACCTGAGCTCGCAGTCTCAACATCTAAGCTTTGCGCTCTGCTCTGCTGACAGTCTATAAAGGCCTATGGACATCCCTAAAAGACAATATATATATTTTTTTTTAGCTGGATACCAATGGGCGTATATAGTGTAACTAATACGGCTGGTCCAACAGTTTTCCTCCTAGGGGTAATCAACTCTTTGTAGTATTTTCATTTGAATAAATTAAATCCATCGTTTCAGGAGTGGAGAAATTAATGTCCTTTGTGTCCTTTGTTACTGTCAATTATTATTTATTTTTTTTATGTCTGATTATTATTATTTTTTTTGGGCGGTTCAGCAGTCGTCACCAAATATCTTATTGATAACTTTCTCTCTCTCCCTCTCCCACCCCCCTCCCCCCCTCCTTTTTTTCCCCTTCCGACAAAAAAAAAAAGTTCCTCGGACGAAACACGATCAACGTCAACCGCAGAGAAGATTTTTTTCGTCCTGACGGTTTTCTTCTTCATCGGCATTGTTGTCTTCACCATTCTCTTCCTTATCTACTATATCAAGTATGAGGACAAAGGTGAGATCCCTGTAACAGTTACACTGGGATGTGTTATATTATGACTCTCAGTTAAAATATTCCAGTCTTTCGGTTTGAATTGATTACATTATTAATGACACTGTGGCAGGCTGCACATCGTTTTTAATTACTTTGCGGTAGCTTCTAATTAATGTAAAATTACAGCCATGATAATTTTTAAACGCTAAGTGGTGATCTGAACTGACTATTTCTTTTAATATACATAGACAACATGGTTACTCTGACGTGGCCAAGGTGCCACGATGTTCAACCTGACATGACTGTTGACCTGGGTGAGATAGATGTGGTTATCTGATTGTATCTTAGTGTGGTCTAAATTACATGATACGTGGTAGAAGTTCTTACAGAAAGACGTCGGTTTGTGATCGTCATCCTCATCATCATCATCCGAGCTCTTTACGTCATTGGACTAGTGTGTATGTGACTGACTCTCGCGATCAGGCATTGACACAGAGTAAGGGCCAGATCGGAAAGAAAAAATGTGAAAGTGCAGAGTGCCGGATGCTCTCACCCTCAGCTCATATTAAAATCTTTCTATAAACCATTTGGAGTTTGTGGTTGTAAAGAAACATCTATTTCTAGCTCTGGAGAGGGGCTTGTGTGTATGTGTTAATTAGATATATACACATTTTTTTATTTTTTTTTAAGCTCAGTGTGTAAATTGGGTCTGCCGAAACTACATTGCGAGCTGTAGGTAGCCCATGTCTGCTCTAGATGAACAAAATACTTTAGTTTCCACAAAGGTTAACTATATAAAATCCATTATTATCACCGAACAATTCCAGTTCGACATGTAAAGAATTGACTTCAATATTGCATCTGAATGCAACGATTTATTTGTATTATTGAATGTTATATGTGATTTGTTTAGTTTCGTAGACGTACAATATATTTCAGTCTCGAGAAATAAAAGGTACAGAAGATGAATTTTATCATTAACAATTCGCCCCATGAAGGCATTATTACTAGATGAGTGTCATGTTTTATTAAGACTAGTAACTGCCCCATTCTTCGAATGGTAAAAAACAAAGCTCACCACTCCAGACCGAAAGGAATCAGCACAAAGACATTGATGTCGAGACAATTTGGGTCATCCACATAAAATCGGGGATCAATAGATAGATAGGATAGTATTACAGTAGTACACAGTGCACAGTAGTGCGCACCGAGCATTTTTCATAAAATGATCTAAATATTTACGCACAGTTTTCTTGATATGAATGAATGGCACTGACCTCATCTGTATAACACTATACTCGATATCACTATCAAAGTTTTCTTGGCGTGGCTGGATCGTGAACTCTAGTTTACATTTCCGGTAAGAGGCGGAAATGACGAAATTGACGGAAGTACATTATCACGTCGTATTCGCAATCATGAATTGATAACTGATAATTATAACTGAATTTCTGGGAAAAGTAAAGAGTTTCGGGAAAAAATGAGCTCGACACGTACAGGCTTAATAAATTTTACATACATGTGCCAAGTTTCATTTCTCTACGTTGCGTAGTAAAAAGGCCTTTGCGGTCGCAAAGTTGGGCCCAAGCTCCATTATTATATGATTCCATGACATGTTATTTCATGTGGTAAGCCTTTTGACTCAAGTAATGATGTGCCAAACGTGTGATTCATGAACATTATGCTCGTAAATGCTCTGTGAAAGTGAATTTTCATCATGGGATAACAAAGTGATCCGTATCATAATTTTTAAAGTTTGATGTAATAATTTTAGCATTGCAATAGACCGGAATTATCAGGAAAATCAAACCTATTTTTAATATAACCATGTTTCCACAGAAAGCATAGAAAACAATATCTCCAACCTAAAAGGCAGTATCTCTAGCCTGAAAGGCAGTATCTCCAGGATAGAAGGCGGTATCTCCACCTCAGAAGGCACCATCTGCAACTCGCCGGACTGCGTAGTATCGGGTAGGATTATTTTGTTGTTGTTGTTGTTGTTTTTTCCTTGGCCTTACTATATTATAATACTTGTTCGGGAACCTTACACCAAAAGGTATACTCCTGATTTTGCTATTAAATGTTAGAGGACCCACTTTAGGCTACTAAAAATGCCGGATCTAATGAGATAAAAGGTGACAACCTCTAAGACATTCTTCAACAATGGCATCTCTTTTGTAATAACAGGATCGAGCAGCAATGCAAGTAAAAGAAATCCGTCGCTCTTACTTGTCAGTTCATGATCCACAGCAAGAACGAAAAATAAATGGAAAGTCTGCAGATGAGTACTTCAAGACGAATCAACTGAGATGCCACCTAGGATCCCAAATAATTGCAACGACAGAGATTTTCGACGTAAACGTATATTCTTGGACATATTGGCTGTTGGCTTCAGGACGCCTCTCCTCAAAGACAAATTGACACTAAAATATAGTTGGATAACACCACTTACAAAAGCCCCTAATCGATCTACGTCCGAGCTGTGATGCAGATTGGCTGGAGACTCTACTAGCCCCGAATGTAAACTAACCAAGAACCAAAACTGACAAGTTACTCATACACAACGACAAGAGCACAATGACAAATGCGAATGTGACATGCTGCCATAACAATTATTCAAAAGAGAAACCACAAACTCAATATCTTTCTTTCTGTCTGTTTGTCTGTTGGCGCACACATTCATACACTGTATACACACACATTCTCACTAATACACACTCAAACGTGCCCGCCTGCACACACACACTAACACACCCATACGGGGAAATTGTAGGTGAATATTACATTAAAAAACACTAATAAACACACATCGTGCGGAAAGAAGGACGTGCTGTAAATTTACATTCTCGGGGAATTAATGCTATGATTAGCATAGTAAAAATGTTTGTAGCATCTTTCAAAAGCATCTATGGTAAAGGTATTGAGATATTATTCATAACATCATATTAGTCACTATAAACATTGATCCAATATAATTTAGTCGAAATTTTCAATGTGTACAGAGTTCTGCGACCCATGATATGCAGACTAATAAAAAAAAAAATAATAATAAATATTATGTAGATCTGAAGCTTTCAATTCCTGGTCTATCTATTTGAGAGTAAACGTAGAGAGTATCAAAGCTTTGGGTAGAAAACACACAGAAATTAACGAATGTTTTTTTACCCCGCCCCCGTTAAAATTGAACTATAATTATTATCTAAATAAATTGGGGGACATAATCGCGTGTACATAACTAATGCCACCTTTTAGCCAATTATATCCGGCAGTTTCTTAGGCCCAGGGGATCCCTTTAAATGAAAATACAACAAACACGAGTATATTTTTCAGGGCAAGGTACAAAGCTTATTTGAATCGATAGAGCAAGTTGCACCCCCCCCCCTTTCCTCCTCCTCCCCCCCCCTTTCCTCCCCCCCCCCCCCCGACTAATAGCATTCCAATAGATCGGAATTGTCAGCAAAACCAAACCCCATTTTTAATATTAACCACGTTTCCACAGAAAGCCTAGAAAACAGTAGTACTCGTGTGTCCAAACGGAATTGTCCGATACACTATCTCGAAACTTGGGTTTTGACGATACACCGGTTCGTCATACAGACGAGGATATGATATGTATCCAGATGGATTTCTCCATCCTTCCATCACTTCATGGATCCATGCTTCCATCTGTTGTTACATTTATTACCTGTATCTAATCATTCCATCAATTATATCCACATCGAGCAAATCGTCCCCCTCTGCCCTCAATTCAGAGATATCCACATACTCGTTCATACCATGTTTTCACACATCCATCTGTCCCTTCACCCATTCATCTTTTTCATTCATATGTCTAGCTATCCATTCATCTTTAATCAATCAAATTACCATAGAGGCCCTCCTCTCCCACACAAACTCATCATTCATTCATACCGACACATTCATCAACCCACACAGACTACTTACACAGTTTCCCCACCGTTCTCTTCCCTCACAAACCTATAGCGTCCATGATGATCAAGAAGATGAACCCGAAAGTTGATCCATGCCACGACTTTTATGAATACGCTTGTGGTCAGTTTATGGACAACACCGTACTGGATAAAGGACGCCAAGTGGTTAGAACACTCTCTGGGGTGCAAGACCGGAATCAAGAAATCCTAAAATGTAAGGGGTCTATAAATTCATATTGTCCATAATTGAGGGCGGCTTTAAGAAAATAGGGCTATAGCACTGTGAAAAATTGTTGTTCGAAGTTCGAGAATACGTTTGTTAACACACCATGGCGACCATTGTTTTTATTTTCGAATTCTCCGCTCTTACAATAAAACAGACTGTTGTCAAGTTCGAAGAAAATTATTTCAAGATGGACACAATTCCAATTCTGACTGGCCTGCCGGTAAACTTTCTTTTGCAACCAGAGAAAAGGCGTGCCAAATATTCAACTGATCGATAGCGGCGCAGCCATCTGTGAGTTTATCGCAGATCGTTAGTCACCTTACATAATTGTCATTCGTCTCCATTTCGGGGCGGGTTCATCTCCATGGGTGAATTTTTGGTTTACACCGGGTTCAGGTTGGATGCGGTAGAGTAACTGATACCGAATTGGTTCCCCGTGCACTTTTACCAGCGGTCTGTCAATTTAGAGACATTGTATGAAATTATTTAAACACGTGGATGTTTCATGCTACAGCTTGTATTCACACCTTCAGAAATTGTATAAGACGATGAGAAAAGGTAAGGAAGATGCGATTGGGTTTCAATTTCGAATGTTGTGACGAGGTTCGAATCCTTCTCTTTGGTCTACGATGAATAGCTTCGTGTCCATAGCTCATCCGTCATTATCGGCATGACGTCATAGCAAGGGGGATATAATATAAACAAATGCTGCCCGCCTTACATGTGTGGAGAGAAACCGACAACAATATCCATTGAACACAGGGAAAAGAAGAAGCCAGCATTTATTGTTTGGTGAATTATTTGCAGTAAATTGTCACGAGTGGAGTGAGTGCAATTAAGGGGATTGTACAGAGCGGGTGTAGAGTAAGAAGGGCTCACGGCAGACAGGTAGGGAAAGACGTGAAAGGAGGAGAGTAAAATTAACGCACGTAGACAAGTAAGTTAAGCGTGCATGTTATGAGTAGTGGGGGGTCTGAATGAGGCGAAAGCGCTGTATTACTATCACTGCAAGTTAGAAGGTCCTACGGAACGGACGCTAGTAAGAGCCCAGCGGGCGGACATAAGGGGAGCAGTCGAGAGACCAGTGAGAGAGTTTTTCCAGTGATGACTGGTAGGTAGAACGTTGATTGATAATTATGATTGATGTATTATATTATATTCGTCTATTACCATGATGTAAATAAGTATATGTGAGGAATGTGGAAGTCCTTGATATTGGATATAGCAATGTGCGCCATGAGCGATAGATGAAAGTGAGTTCATGGATTTGTAGCGCGAGTGAGTAGTGTGTACTCCGATGGAGGTGTGTTACCGTAAGATGTGTGGTGAGTGAAAGGTGAACTAGTGTGTGTACGCTTCATGGGTTGTAAGGAGAGGTGGAGTGAATAGAAATGGTGGGGTATTATACCAATGTAATGTTATTCTTGTAGGTGTCGAGGACGGGCCGCAGAGCCACCTCGATGAGCACGGGATAGGCCAGCATAGGGCCGGAGGCCACACATAGGCCAGAAGTGAGGCTGTCAGTGCAGGACAGTAGAGGCACATAAAGTCGTGGCAGTCAGGCCACGGACAGGGACGTAGATATGAGCGTGAATGTGATAATGTACTATTGCCATGTTGAGGGGCTAGTGAACTAATAATGTACTATTGAAATGATAATGTCTATTGAAATGATAATGTGTTATTGCCCTGCTGAGGTGCTAGGGGAGTGCTAAGGTGTATGACAATAGGAAGGTGATATTGAGAGACTGCGGTGCCAGTGAATTATTAATGTGCTATTAAGGCCCTGAGGGGAGAGGCTGAGGCCGAAGTGCCTTTAGGAGTAACTACCGGGTTGTGGATCCGAGGGAGAGTGTGTGTGAGAATAAGGCCGTTGTACGGCCGTTAATTGCAATAATATAATGTATGTAATTGCGCTATTATCTGTATAATTATGTTTAATAAATGTGTGAGTCTGATGGGTTGTTCTGTTAAGTGTTAAACTTGTTTGTTCGTGATTGTTGTCCTGTCATAAACTATTACATCTCCCAGTCTGGGATTTGTGACATAAATCACTACGCGGATGTCTTTAAAGTAAAAATATATATCACGGAAATAACGGGTGTGAAACAGATCCAGATCTGATATTTTTAACCCGACTTTGTCTCCCTTATGCGGCTGGTACTCGCAGTTAACAATCTAGCCTTACCGGCATTTAAATTAGAACACGCATGTTACCAGATCTAGAATAATGTATCAGGAAATGGATTATTTTCTACCTCACACGGTCGGGTTTCGGCCTTGGCCAACAAAGACTGGATCCGAAGGCAAAAAGAAAGGATCACACCTTAAAAATATTCAACACTTTCATTGTATGTTTTATTGAAAATTAAACTGTAAACGGGATTGTCTGAATGAGAAGACAAGTTTAATCCATGCTGAAGAGAGGGTTTATCTCTTCTGTCGGACAGGAGCGCTTCATTTGCCTTCACAAACAGATTTTCGACTGGAGAGGTGCGGGAAGCACCCATAGCAAGACGCAGCCCTTGGTGGTGCACTGGGTCTGGAATGTTCAGGCATGATTGTGAAGCTGATTCAGAGAAGATACAAACGTAGTCTAGTTTGGATCAGGGAACGATAGAGATGAAGAATGGAGACTCGATCCTTAGCCCACTCAGTTCCTGAAATGGTCTGTGGGATGTTAAGAGCTTTTTGACAGGAGAGTTTAAGGTATTTTACATGAGGGACAAAAATTAGTTATTATGGAATATAACCTAGAAAGTTGGCCTCGCCCTTCACCTGAATTCGCTGATTCCATGATCCAGTGAAGGCAGCGAAGGAAAGAATCTGGGTTTCTGTGAAATTTCGTTTTATTATTGAAGTGGACGGCGACGGTTTTGGGGGGAAAAAAATGTAAATCCGTTCGTATCTGCACACCTCTGGACGGTGCTGAGTTGCAGTTGCAGCTTCTGCTCTATTTCATCTTCCCGCGGCCCTAGTAGCAGACGAGAAAGTCGTCTACGTAAAAGGAGCAGTCAACGTTTTGTAAAAGGGTTTGAATGCATTTTAATACTAAATAGGGTGGGAGATAGAAAAGAGCCCCGAGGACTCTCTGTCCTTGATCGTAAAGATCAGAGAGGATGGAGTTCGTCTTCACCTGGAAGGAAAGGTCACTAGATTATAAACAACTGTTGCCCGCCTTATATGCGAGGGGATAAACCGACTGCAACATCCACTGGACACAGAGAAAAGAAAAAGGCAGCATTTATACTTTGACGATTTATTGGCAGTGAATTACTATGCTGATATCTTTTCTTTTACTTGAACGCCTGCTGTGCCCGGTTGTCTGTTGACGTGTTTGCTCACATTGATTGACTTTGTTATGCGGAAAATACAAGGCATTAACCCTAATAGTGGCCGGTAATTTTGTCTCTCCCATGATAGACTTTTTCAATGTTGCTAGGGGAGCGTAGCCTTATTACAAAGGCAAATAGAGAAAGTATTCTCTATTCAGTTCACTATTCAGCTCTAGCTTTCTATGTAAAATACTGCGCTCTCCTAACAAGCTCCAAAAACTTCCAACTTGGCCGTTGTTTAGGGGACCGTGGCATGTTACAGGATAAACTGTAGATGAGCAGTGAACACTACTCAGTATTATCCCTTCAGCGGTTTTGTAATTAGTATACGCTCTCCCAACAACAATCATTCCAATATATTACTTGGTGCATTAGCTGATTTAATCCGTTATGGCCACGCTTAGGTGAGAGATAAAGAGTAAAGAGAGATGGAGAGAGAGAGAGAGAGAGAGAGAGAGAGAGGGAGAGAGAGAGAGAGAGAGAGAGAGAGAGAGAGAGGGAGAGAGAGAGAAAGAGAGAGAGAGAGGGGAGAGAGAGAAAGAGAGAGAGAGAGAGAGAGAGGTGCGCTTGTTGATGTGTGTGTGTGTGTGTATTTGTGTCTATAAGAGAGAGGGTGGAGAAAGAAAGAAAGAGAGAACTTATTCAAAGCAAAATTATAGCATCACAGACACAGACAGACACGCGCAGCACACACACACGAACTGATAGATTATTGCATACTATTTTCATGCACCTACTCAAAGCAAAACTGCAGCATGGCACGAACTGTGCATGGAATGACTGTGTTGCTCTGCTCCGGTAAACGGCGTCTTATGCCAAGGGTGAGAACTATGGATAGTCAATGAATTCGCGTGTATTTTTAATTCTTTCTGTACAACGGGCTTTACAAATCATGTCCTACTAGTAGAAACAGGATGAATCTTGGCATATACCAAAAGTAGTAAAAAAAACATGAAGGATTTTTGAGATGGCACAAAAAAAAAAATTAGTTTGGCAATAAATGAAAAACAAAAATTGTGACCACAGTCCCATTTTCTCATAGCCGTCCTCAATAGCATTATGTACTGGTGTGTTTCTTCACAAACTCTAGCGATGCCGTGGAAATAATTACCAAATGTTAATCAAGGACAGCTTCATAGACAATCCAGAAATGGAGAATAATTGGATTCCGCATCTGATAAATCAGACAGAATTTAAATATTATAAGACAGAACGGTCTTGTTGTTTTTTTTTTACCCATGCAATTTATTCATCTTTTCCTAGCATGTATCATTTGCAGTGAAGATTCTGATAGCCATTATAAACTCAAATATGTCGGAGTTACGATCTCTAAATACAATTGGAGTCTACAATCGTTGATTTTGCTATAAGTATTCTAATGTGACATTTACCAACTCTTCATTTACTGTCGTTGATATCACAGTCGCTATGATATTGTAATTAACACCTTGGAAAATATAGAGAAGAGCAGGTCTAGTAACAAGGCTGACTGCTCGGGCAAAATGGAACCCCACCCCCTCCCCCCCCCCCCCCATCCCTCCCCCCAACCCCCGCCCTGCAGTGTGGCGACAAAGTGGCTGGCACTGTCTATTCCACAAAACTTGTAACTGGGCTGCAATGACACTAAGGCAAAATTAAAAGTCCCAAATGATACTGAAAATGTATACAACTATAAATACCTTCACAGCCATCACAATTACTGTCACCGAGCTCACTTTACTTTTTACCATTGTCAAGCATAGATTTTACAATAATTATATTGAAAAGCCAGGAAAAACTGGTCAGGTGCACCAAAGCTTGAAGCAAAGTCAAAATGTAGCAACATGAATAGATCCCCGTAAGTTTGTGATTTTAGCTATTTCTTTATTTATTTACTTTTCATCTCATGATGTGTTTTTTTTTTTCTTTTTTTTTTTTGCGTGTTTGTTCCCTGAAGACAATATGTTCTGCTGAAAGCTCATTTTGTCCTTCTCTTTCCTTCGACTTTTATTATTTGTATTATTTTCTACACAAGGCAAACCTTTTCTTGTTTTTTTCCCACACGTTGGCGATAGACATTTTACAATGTGACTTTGTCTATTTTCATAACCATCACGAATTCACATGCATCTGTTCTTCCTACCCATGCTGTTACTTTATCTAAATTGCCACTTAAAATATGCTACCCAATGTCCACTCCTAGTAAAGAATTGTTCCGATCACTAGCCAAACGTTGAATAGCTGCACAGAAATTCCAAGCCATTATCCAAAGCTACTAGACAAGTCCCGTCATTGACCAATGTCCACCTTTTCATTTCCAGCTATCGTTGAAGCTGAAGTCAAACCAGATGACCCGCAGTATTTGATCAACATGAAATACCTGTACAAATCCTGTATGAACAAAGGTATGTCGTTAGTAGAGATTGTTTTGTGCGTTCTTTACTCGTACAAAAGGTTAGAGTGTTGTGTGGTCTTAGAGGGCGAACACCCTGGTCATTGTAAACAATTCCAGCAAATGTTTTGTCTCAGTAGCGTATAAATAATATATTTTTGTAGATGGAAATATTGTTTGTAGGAATGCACAACACACGCACATTGAAGAATGCCCTACTACTCCGCCTCCAGTCGCCCCCAAGCCTCAAAGAGAACATGAAATCAGACCCCGCCTACTTTCCTCCCTGTCACAGATCAAATCGAGGCCGTGGGATTGGCTGCATATTTGAATGACACCGAGGGGGCCAAAGACTGGCCAACCCTCAACAGCGCATGGGACCCCGCCTCCTTCAACTTGACAGATTTGATTGTAAAATGCGTCAGGATCTACATTCAGCCGTTGTACACTTTCGGGATTTTCCCCGACCCTAAGAATACAACTAGGAAAGTTGTATACGTGAGTTTTCACTTTCATCATCTCTTCTTGCTGTATTCCTTCTTTGTATTGATGAACATGGCTGATGTTCTTGTTGTTGTTGTTTATATTCTTGCGATGTTGGAGGTATAGCAATACCATTGATATCATTTTGTCTGTTTGTTTTTTTCCATTGTGACATGATGCGTTTGAACAGATGGGCAACAGAGAAAAACCAAAACCATGTGGACAGTTTGAGAGCATCCGAGCAGAGGAATGAGTGGCGAACCAAGATCGTCGATATCTGTTCCTAATCCGGCACTTGAATAGAGAGAGAGAGAGAGAGAGAGAGTTGCGATGCAGCTTCTGGTTGTCTGTGAGATAGTTATGGTGCTATTATGAGTGTAGAAATAGCCGCTCTGGGGTAGGAGGAAATGAAGGCGATGAAGGAGGATGTAGACTGGTTTTGTTTTTGCGTGTGTTAAGTTGGTGGAAATTGCGGTGGCAAAGGTAATGACACATCTGAGGTCACACAAGATAAAGGCACGAGAATGTGGATGATAGAGGTCGCTGTGTTGATGTCGTCCTTCGGCCATTCGCAGCATCAAATGAGTTCCTGGTATGAGTGAAGAATCTATCTTCAGAAAAAGAAATGGCTGTAAGGATGGATGGATGAATGGGTAGACGGATGGGTGGGTGGAACTAGTGATTGAACAGATGGGTGGAAGGGTGAATTGGTGGATGGATGGATGGATTGATGGATGGATATGTGGTGGCCGGGTGGTGGACCAGATGGATAGGCAGATGGATGGATGGATGGATAGGTGGATGGGTGATGGCAGCGTGGGTGGATCCAGCATTGTGCAGAACCGAGACTCGAGATAATGTACTCACAAATCAAGATAGTAAGATAATTATACTCTCTTCATCGCTTTTTACCTGACTGCAAAATGTTCCAGGACTGGCTACAAATTGTGCCTAACTTGGAAAAGGGATATTGAAAGCAAAGTGTTTTTCGTTCACTTTTTGACCCGAAAAGCTTCAGCTCTAGTGGCAATAGTGCTGGGTTAATGTGCTTTGCACAGAAGACAGCATACTAGATTGTCTTTATGCATATCTACATTGTCTGTTTTGCGGTCCAGATCAACATGATATAGAACTATGCCCTTTCATTATTTGATGTGAGTAATGTTGTTTGATTTCACCTACCCTCATTATTTGGTTACCTGTACCTGATTTGGTGTACGTTCGATTCCCATATCTGTCTCCCCCAACCATCCACCCACAGATAAAAAGCGGAACCCTGGGGTTGCCGGAAGAGTACCTCAGACGTGCCAGAAATGACGCGATCTTATTAGCTTACGAAAAAGTTCTCACAAAAATGGCAGTGGCTCTAGGAGCGAACAGAGCAGTAGCCGAGGAAGACTCCAGGGACATTGTGGATTTGGAAAAGGCAATAACTGAGGTAAGACAACTACCTATGTCTGTGTGTTCGGGCCTATTTGGTTGCTTAGTATAAATACCTAAACCTGGAAGATTGCCCCTAAGAACATGGATGGGAAAATCAACAAAAAATCGATTGAATTATAATTTAACTGGATTTAGCTGATATTTTTTTTGGAAGTGTATATCCATACAACATGTTGTCCACATATGCATTGTCCAGATCCATACAACAGGTTTTCAAGATAGATCTATCTAGGCTAGGCGCGGTCTTCATACCCACAACGTCCTGTGCGGAAGTTCTAGTCATAACGTGATTGTTGCAAATGCATTGGAGTGGTCTGATGGACCTGGGGGGCGTGAGATTCTAGTCACTTTGTATCAACGGGCGGTAGTCAGATTGACTGCTCAGGCCAAAAGGGTCTAGGGTAGCTGTACCTGATTGGAGACGGAAGTGCCCTACTAATTCTAGATCTAGATGTAGTATAGACCATCTAGTTCATGCTTGCAGATGCATTGCTTCACTATTGTGACACTTCTCTCGTGGGCATAGGCCTAGATTGGTCGGGCCTAAATTGGTTGCTAGGATCATTCAGCTCTCCTGTGTGTAGAGTGTAAAATGTAAGCGCCCTTCTATGAATGAAGAAGATTGATTCACAAACAATTCCGGTGTGTGTTCTACGTCATCGAATTGTGTGCGTTCTACGGATATGCACTGTCCATATCCGTACAGCATGTTGTACGGATATGCGCTTCCTTTCTTTTTTTTTTGCTTAATCGGCCCGAGAGGTGGGAGCAGCATTAGGACAAAATATAAAAACTCGATTTCTCGCTGTGAAAAATGGGGGTGGTGGAAGCATAGAGTAATTCATGTCCAAGAGTTGTCTTTCATTTGACTAAGCTACAACTGGAGACACGCCTTTACTGAATTAGAGTTTATGACGTCATTCCAACATAATCTTGTCACCTGTCTCTCAATTTGGTCTGGCATGGGGTCTCTTTACCTCATTTTCCCCAAACTATTCGTCTTTAAACCCATCCACCATCCACGCAAACATCCACGATCACACACTATCCATCCATTCATCCATCCATCCACCCATCCAACCATCCACTCAGCCACCCATCCATCTATCTATCCACCACCCATCCATTCATCCACTCACCGAGTCTTTCACCCATCATCTACCTATCGGTTCACCCACTCTCTCACTCACCCAGCCATCCATCCATCCACCTATCTTTATAGATCAAGGTTCCAAAAGAAGACGCAAGAGACGCCAGTAAACAATACAATCCCACAACTCTAATCCAGCTGGACGAGAAATATCCAGATGTAAGTAACTAACTCACCAGCTGACCCAATGATCAGCCCACAGGCCAACTAACCTGTTGACTCTCTCACGCTGTAACCAATGCTGCTTGATTACATTCATTTAACCTGTTTCAAATGATATATTTTGAATATTCTCAAATATGTCATCATGGGCTTTCCCATTGCACACTGCCTATCTATCTATCTATCTATCTATCTGTCTGTCTATCTATCTATCTATCTATCTATCTATCTATCTATCTATCTATCTATCTATCTGTCTGTCTGTCTGTCTGTCTGTCTGTCTGTCTGTCTGTCTGTCTGTCTGTCTGTCTGTCTGTCTGTCTGTCTGTCTGTCTCTCTGTCTGTCTATCTATCTATCTATCTATCTATCTATCTATCTATCTATCTATATCTATATCTATCTATCTATCTATCTATCTATCTATCTGTCTATCTATCTATCTATCTATCTCTATCTATCTATCTATCTATCTATCTGTCTGTCTGTCTGTCTGCCTGTCTGTCTGTGTTTCTGTCTATCTATCTGTCTGTCTATCTATCTATCTATCTATCTGTCTGTCTGTCTGTCTGTCTGTCTGTCTGTCTGTCTGTCTATCTATCTATCTATCTATCTTTCCCCTAAATGTAACACAGCAATAATGTGTTTTCATCTATTGCAGCTTACAAAAATTGTAGAAGTAGTTATACTGTCTAGAATTATGTGGATTTTGTTTAGTCATGCCTTTTTGGAAATGTAGTGTGTCACAAATCCCAGACTGGGAGATGTAATAATTATAACAGGACAACAATCACGAACAAACACGTATAACACTTAACAGAACAACCCATCAGACTCACACATTTATTAAACATAAAGATAAAGGTGCAATTACATACATTATATTACTCAATTTAACTGCCGTCCAACGGCCTTCTTCCCTCAAGCACTCTTCCTCGGGTCCACAACCCGGTAGTTACTGCTAAAGACACTTCGGCTTCAGCCTCTCCACTCAATGTCTTAATAGCACATTCCTATGGCAATAACACCTTAGCATTCCAATAGCACCTCAACATGGCAGTAGCACGTTAATAGTTCAATTCACATTAGTATCTCAATAGCACAGTCGTATATCAATATCACAGGTAGTACATCTTAAGAGCACATTAACAGTTCTATACACATCCCTGTCTGTAGCCAGACTGCCACGACTCATGCGCCCCTCCTGTCCTGCTCGACAGCTTCACTCCACTGGCCTATGCGTAGCCTTCGGCCCTATGCTGGCCTATCCCCTGTGCTAGTTCGCTCACCGCGGGTGGCGTCTCTGCCCGACCCCGGCACCTATAAGAAGAACATTACATTGGTATAATACCATACCATTTCTAACCACTTCACCCCTCATTACAAACCATGAAGCGTACACACAATAGTCCACCTTTCACTCACCACACATCTTACGGTAACACACCTCCACCGTATTACACAGTACTCACTCTCGCTACGAATCCATGAACCTAACTTACATCTATCGCTCATGGCGCACATTTCTATACACAGTAATCAATGACTTCCACATTCCTCACATATACTTATTTACATCATGGTCATAGGCGAATATAATACATCAATCATCATAATTATCAATCATCGTTCCACCTACCAGTCATCACTGGAAAACACATCACAATGTCCCGACTGCTTTCATTCACGTCTGTCTCTTGGGACCTTCTAACTTGCAGTGATTGTCAGCACAGCGCTCTCGCCTCATGCAGACCCCCCAACTCACAACATTTCACGCTTTTCATTACTTGTGGTTCGTGAGTTAAACTTATTCTACCCCCTTCTTCCCGTAACTATTGATCCCCCGCTCACTCGCTCGTGACATCATCCCCCACCCCAAAAAAATTAATGCAATTAATTTCAAATCGCATCAAGATAATTGTCAACGAGTGAGCGAGAGCAATACCTACATAAAAATGACCTACCAATGCCCATAGCACCTATGATACCGAAATCAGGGGCAAATATGGCGATCAATATGCCCTGCACTATGCATATATGTATCACATCATCAATAGCTAACTAAACACAATACCTAATACAGAATCAAAACCAATCAACCTATCAACCATTCTTCATATAATATTTATAATGTCAATATTTTAAGGTCGACGAATCGTTCACACAGATACTGTCACTGTTCCTGTCCTCCGATGTATAAGCTCCTGAACTCTTCCCCTAGGCTCGACTAAGGTAGTCGGCGATATGATTGCTGGTTCCTGGAATTGGTTGAATAACGAAGGTATACGGCTGTAAAGCCAATGCCCATCTAGACAAGCGTGGGCTGGACGAACGATTCTTAGATAAAAACGTTAGTGGCTTGTGGTCTGTCTGGATACAGAATTCTCGACCCATCAGATAACGTCCTAATTTCTGGACGGACCACACAATGGCAAGACACTCCCGCTCCATCACAGAATACTTTCTTTCTCTCTGCAATAACTTCCTACTGACATAACATACAGGATGGAAACATTCGTTCTTCTCCTGTAGAAGACAAGTGCCGACACCAGAGTCCGACGCATCTGTTCCGAGGATAAATTTAGATCGAAAATCGGGTAATATCAGAATGGGTGACGATGATAATGCTGTCACCAATTTATCAAACGCTGTCTGACATTCAGACGTCCACTGGACCTTATCGGGTTGTCCCTTCTTAGTAAGGTCAGTAAGAGAAGATGACAAGGAGGAAAAATTTGGAATGAACTTCCTGTAATAATTTAAAATTCCCACTAAGCTTCTGACTTGTTTCTTTGTTTTAGGGATTTGCAACCCTACTAATTTCTCAATTTTTGTTACTTCAGGCCTCTGAATACCCCTACCCACGATATGTCCTAAGAATACTATCTCTGTACATGCCAAATACATCTTTGCGGGTTTAGCAGTTAACCCAAAATGACGCAATCGTTTAAAAATTACTGTTAGTGTCTGAATATGATCAGAACATGACGACGTATGACACGCTATATCGTCAAAGAATGACACGACATTAGGTATGTCCTTCAATACCAGTCTCATTAATCTTGCAAACGTCGCTGGCGCGTTTACCAACCCAAATGGCATGACCTTAAATTGAAATAATCCAATGGGCGTTTGGAAAGCCGTGTATTGTTTAGATTCCTCAGCAAGAGGAATTTCCCAATAACCTTTCGTTAAATCTATCTTGGAAAACCACTTGGACCCGGCCAATGAAGCTATTAGTTCCTCTTGAAATGGAATAGGCTCCCTATCGCCTACCGTAATAGTGTTCAATTTTCGAAAATCAATACAGAACCGCACCGATCCATCAAGTTTTTTCACGAGAACGATGGGTGATGAATACGGCGATGTTGATGGTTTTATCATATCTAACTTCAACATTGACTCAACTTCTTTTATAACTCTATCTCTGGAAGAAAAAGGCAGCGGATAAGGTCTAAGAGATACTGGCTTATCCGAAGTCAACTTTATTTGGTGCTGGATCACCGTAGTGCGACCCGGCAAATCTGTAATAACATCTGGGAATGACGCCAACAGGGCCTCAAGTTCCCTACTCACTGAACTCGTAATGTCAGGGTTAAATTTTACGTCCCTGTAACCTTGTGTCGGAGTTAACTCCGGCAATTGAATTTGTAATTCTTCCTGCGTCTCGGTGTCGCTTACGTCGCTGTCTAACTGGTCTACGACCCCCGTACAAGCAATAGAGAAGACACTCTCCTCTGGTTTCGTCTGTGCACACAGATACTCTGGTCTCTCATAAAATCTCGGTAGCATATTAACATGGAAAACCGTAATTGATCCATCAATGTGGATAGCGTAATCTACCTTCGAAACAACTCGCTCAATAGCATAAGGACCTTTCCATGTCATCAATAACTTATTATGATCCGTAGGCAATAACAATAGAACCTTGCTTCCTGGCTTAAAAATTCTCAGCTTGGATCCTCTATCTTTATAGTTTTTTTGCTCTTTTTGAAGCGGTACTAGAAGCTTCTTCTGCCATAGTGCGCGCTGAAGATAATCTCTCTCTTAAATCAACCAGGTACTGAAACACTGAAATTTGCTCATCGTCTCCCGATGATGGCGACGTCATCATGTCCCGAAGAACATCGGTTGGACCCCTAGGACTACGACCATACAACATCTCAAACGGAGAGAATCCCGTTGACTCCTGCCGTACCTCCCTATACGCGAATAATACTGCAGGGATATATCTATCTTTAGGGCGATCAGCAGCTACCTTAGCAGCATCGACTTTAGCGTCGAGTTCAATCTCTCGCACATGCCATTAGCCTGCGGATGATATGGGGTGGTAGTGATGGGTTGTATGCCAAATAAGCGAAACAATTCCTTCATCATTTCCGAAGTAAATTGCGCACCCCTATAAGACAAAATTTGTTCCGGTATTCCCACCCTAGCGAAAATTCCAAACAACGCTTCCGCGACTGCCTCCGACGTTATGGTCCGAAGAGGAACCGCCTCTGGCCATCTCGTAGCATTATATATGACCGTTAAGAAAAATCAATTCCCACTATCGGTAGCTGGATGAATGGGGCCAACAAGGTCTATCGAAACCTTTTTAAACGGCTCCGAAACCGTGGGGATCTTTTGAAGAGGAGCCTGGGGTGTACGACCCTTATGCGTCGTCTTTTGGCACGCACTGCACGTCTTACAATACAATCGTACATCTCTGTGGATGGATGGCCAATAAAAATTCTTAAGAACCCTTTCTTTGGTTCTAGCTATCCCCATATGACCCGCTAATGGGACATCGTGGGCCAAATGCAATACCGTTGCAATTAGCAACGCTGGCACAACGACCTGCTTTAAAATGGAAGCCACCGTGACATACTTTCGGAACAGAATGCCCGCCTGGATAACAAAGGAAGATGAACCGTTCTTATATCTCCTCGTTTTCTCTGTTCGCGCCTCCCAAAACATGGACTCAATGATGGATCCTCCCTTTGTAATCTCGCCAAGCGCTCTGGTGTCGCTGCTCCGAGGGTCCTGCTGTTGCAGTTTTCCGGGAAACCGACTACTGAGCTCGAATACTGGTCCTGTCTCGGTGGGTCCCTCGTACAAGGTGTATGCGAACGAGTGGTACTAGCAGATGATCACCGTTTCGCCTATGACCATTCCGCAGCCTCCGGGCTCCGGATAAGCCCGATCCCAGGTCTGGAGAGACCCGGGGAGAATTTCTTCTCGACCGCCACGTGGTAGCAGCGGGGCAGCCCAAGCTGGGGGCTGGCTAACGGGGACGGGCTGACGGCTGAACTTCCCGAAGCCGTTAAACACTGGGAGCTTTCCGTTGCTGTAGGCAGATGGGGGCAAATTGCCTAGCAGAACGCAGTGGTGGCAGTCCCCGATTGAGGGCCGGGGACTGACCGGATCGATCTTTCGAAAAGTCGTGCAGTAAGCACTACGTGACAACGACTAAACAAGACAATGACCGCACGCTGGCGGATGAGAAAGAGAGATTCTGATCACGACGTGATACGAATCAGTCGGTTCAGGCTGTCACCAGCCTCCTTTTGTCTGAAAGGGATCCAAGCAGCGACAAATTCCCACTTTACATGATGGTACAATATGGCAATAAGAAACGTGGGGCTGAGAAACCCAAACATATTCTCCGTAGGGAGGATGGCAGTTACCAGGTCCCCCTGCGCAAGTATGCTACTGGTGACCTGTGTCTAAATGCGAGTGTGAATGAGTGTGCGAAAACCAAGAAGGGGACCCTAGCGGCGAGGGATCCCCCTGCGACACTTAACATGTTGCAGCTCAACGTCTGCGGCCTTCGCCCGAAGGTCTTGGAGCTTACTAAGCTCCTGAAGGCAAAACACATACATGTAGCTCTCGTCCAGGAGACTCTACTGAATGGGAGAGGAGCGCACGTCACAGGGTATACCATGTACACCTGCTCGTGTACCAAATGACGAGGCATTGCCACACTGGTTCGCAATGACATTACGGCTGTGAGGCAGAACGCCCCGACGAGTAACGGTGAAACTGATACCCTCACCCTTACAGTATGGAAGGACGGCGTGTCCTTTACCATCACGAATGTGTATAATCCCCCAAAGGTCCCCTGCGACCTAGGGCTGACAGAGGCTACCTTTAGAAAAACCATCATAGGAGGAGACTTCAACGCACGAAGCCCTGAAATGGGATACACCCCAGAATCCACGAACATCGCAGGAAGAAACGTCGAAGATCTCCTCCTAAGTTCGAACCTGGTCCGGATACAATCAAGCGCCTCCACGCCTACTTGCCTGCATCGTGCAAACGGCGCGGAGAGTCGGCCCGACATTACGCTTCTATCTGCTGACCTCGTTACCAGACACAGCTACACAGTCCTCGAGGACGTAGGTAGCGACCACCTCCCTCTCCTCGTACAAATCCAGACCAAAACAGCTAAGAAGAAGGAGAAACGTTTAAACTGGAATTACAAGCGAGGTAGATGGGAAGAGTTCAGAGAGACTTTAGGTTTAACTCTGAACGAGGTGGACCCAAACCAGGGTTCTATTGACGAAGCCAACGCCGTACTGACTACGGCCGTGCTCGCAGCTGCTAAGCGGAGTATTCCGCGAGGACTGCAGCCCCTAAATCGCTTGCCCTGGTCAAAGGAACTTGAACAGGCGGCCCGACAGCGTAAGAGGGCGAGAAGAAAAGCAAAAACGAGCACGGCGGCCAGGATCGAGTACAATAGATTGACCGCTAAAGTCAAACTACTGTCTAGAAACACCAAAAGGGCAAAGTGGTTAAACCTGTGCGAGTCTCTGAACGTGGACCCGAGTGGTGGCCGAGCGTGGACCGTCCTGAATCGCCTTAATCGGGGGCAAAGAGTGAAGAATGTCGCTCCGATACGGGCAAACGGGACGGTCGCGGTGACAGACCATAAGCGTGCAATCATGCTTAACCGACACTTTGCCAGTACAAATAAGAGTGGCAAAGCTACGAATACGGACAAGGGGCTCCGTAAGGTCAGGCGTCAGCTCGAAAAGTCGCAGGTAGACAGCGATTACGATGGCTTTAACAGTGAGTTTACCCTAGAGGAACTGGAGAGAGCACTTGGCAAGTGTAAAAATCGTAAAGCGCCAGGCCCGGACAAAATCTCCAACGAGATGTTGCTCCAGATGGGCCACACGGCAAAGAAATGGCTCCTAGCCTTAATAAATAGAACGTGGCATCAAGGAAAGCTCCCTATTGACTGGAAAAAGGCAGTGGTGACGGCTATCCCAAAAGCAGGCAAAGATGGTACCGAACCATCACATTATAGGCCAATATCCCTTACCTCTTGCATCTGCAAAGTAGGGGAGAGGATGGTTAACTACCGGCTGACCTGGTATCTAGAAGAGCGCGGTCTTCTAGACAGACACCAGGCGGGCTTCCGTAGTGGCAGGCAGACGATGGACCAGCTTATCCGATTGACCCAAGCGGTCAACAATGGTTTCCATAGACGGGAGCATACTATCGCCGTATTCGTCGATCTCAAACAAGCGTACGATAAGGTGTGTAAAGGTGGGCTACTCCTTAAATTACTCAAGGCGGAGGTCAAAGGAAACTTATATGCATGGGTAAAAGATTTCCTTCACAACCGAACAGTCCGCACCAGAGTGAACGGACAGACCTCAAGCCAACTCAGCATGGAGAATGGCCTACCGCAAGGTTCAGCGTTGAGCTGCAAGCTCTTTGCGGCGTACACCAGCGACCTTACCCAACACCTGAGATGCGAAAAAGCGATGTATGCCGACGATATGGTAATCTGGAAGACAGGAAAGCATGTCCAATGGTTACAGCGAGACCTTAACCGGGACCTCGCGACGCTTGCCTGCTACTGCCGATTGTGGAAGATGGAGATAAACGTCGATAAGACCGTTTATCAACTCTTCACCAACGGAAAACACGCCCAGAAAGCCGCCATCAATCTTAAGATCAATGGCCAGACACTCAAAAGGGAAAGCGCACCACGATACCTGGGAGTTAAACTTGACAGCAGGCTCAACTTGCAGACGCACGTCAGCAAGCTCGAGACGGAGGCTAGGAGACGATTGACACTGTTAAAAACGCTCGCCAGTACCAACTGGGGTGCCACTGGCAAGGTTCTCAGACAGCTATATCTAGCCTACGTCCGAGCAGGACTAGAATATAGCCTACCACTGCAACCAATGGCCAGCGACCGAACGCTGTCGGCACTGGACCGAGTTCAGAACAGCGCCTTGAGACTCATAACAGGCTGCCTCAAAAACACTCCTACGAATGCTCTCGAAATCATGACCAATGTGGAACCACTGGCAAACAGAAGGGAAGGAAGCGTACTACAGCAGTACGAGAGGCTAAAAAGGCTCGAGCCGGACTACCCGGCGCGGGAGGCGATCGAAATCGACCCGCCACCGAAAATACTCCAGAAGAAGTCGTTCCTGGGCGAGGCCAAACGGCTAACTGAGGAGTATGGGCTAGAACAAGACAGAATGCCCCTTCGGTTATGGACGAAAGAGCCACCTCACGCCTCCCTGAAACCCCCAGTGGTCAAAACCACGCTTCTAGACACAAACGTGACTAAGGAGGTCAATCCCACGATCCTGAAAACGGCAGCTGGCGAAACTATTGACTCGTACCCAGCACACATGATTAAGGCTTATACTGACGGTTCGGCAGTACAGGCGACTACGAATGCGGGGTACGGGGCAATAATCTACTACCCTGACGGCACCGACACCGATACGATCTATGGGCCATGCGGGGCGAATGGCTCCAACTTCGACGCTGAGGCGACAGCGATTTGGAGAACACTGACTACGGTTTTCAACGGCTTTGAAAACGGAACAGTATCGCCAGAAGATATTGTTGTGTTCTCAGACTCAAGGGCCACACTGATGGCCGTCCAATCGCTCAACCATAAGCTCGAGGCACATGGCGCAGATAAAATCAGACATATCTGCCACCAGATCATAAGTGGATACGGTGTCGAGGTCCACCTCCAGTGGATCCCCGCGCACATAGGAATCCGGGGCAACGAGGTTGCAGATAGCCTAGCGAAACAGGGTACCAGAGGCGAACAGCCAAAGCACCCAACGTCTTACCCAGCAGCCCGAGCCAGAATCCGCGCTCACGGACGCAGGAAATGGCTACATCAATGGGCAAACTCGGATAAAGGACGTACGGTGTATCATAATCAAACCAAACCAGACATCAAAGACCCGATTTTGACACTAGAGCGAAAATACGCGACTATCATACAGCGTATGAGGACGGGACATGTCCAGTTGAACGCACATCTAAACCGTTTCAACCCACTCCGTGAGCCAATATGCCGGCACTGCGGGTCCCCGCAGGAGACAGTCGAGCACATACTTGCGGAGTGCCAAGGACTGAAACAACTAAGATCCCGCCACCTCCCAGATACCCCGACAGTCTCCAATTGCCTTTATGGGGACGTTAAACAATTAAAGAAAACTGCCATATTCGCCATTGCCGTCACGAGTGAAAACTCGATCGGCCAGGGATGAGCACTCGAGCGATCTGGTGTGATATATGGTGTGATTAGTATCTCAATAGCACAGTAGTATATCAATATCACAAGTAGTACATCTTAAGAGCACATTAACAGTTCTATACACATCCCTGTCTGTGGCCAGGCTGCCACGACTCATGCGCTCCTCCTGTCCTGCTCGACAGCTTCACTCCACTGGCCTATGCGTAGCCTTCGGCCCTATGCTGGCCTATCCCCTGTGCTAGTTCGCTCACCGCGGGTGGCGTCTCTGCCCGACCCCGGCACCTATAAGAAGAACATTACATTGGTATAATACCATACCATTTCTAACCACTTCACCCCTCATTACAAACCATGAAGCGTACACACAATAGTCCACCTTTCACTCACCACACATCTTACGGTAACACACCTCCACCGTATTACACAGTACTCACTCTCGCTACGAATCCATGAACCTAACTTACATCTATCGCTCATGGCGCACATTTCTATACACAGTAATCAATGACTTCCACATTCCTCACATATACTTATTTACATCATGGTCATAGGCGAATATAATACATCAATCATCATAATTATCAATCATCGTTCCACCTACCAGTCATCACTGGAAAACACATCACAATGTCCCGACTGCTTTCATTCACGTCTGTCTCTTGGGACCTTCTAACTTGCAGTGATTGTCAGCACAGCGCTCTCGCCTCATGCAGACCCCCCAAGTCACAACATTTCACGCTTTTCATTACTTGTGGTCCGTGAGTTAAACTTATTCTACCCCCTTCTTCCCGTAACTATTGATCCCCCGCTCACTCGCTCGTGACATAGTGGGTAACATGATTACAGAGGAAAGAATTAGAAGATGAGGAGAAATTGTAAAAAATATGAGTAAATTACAAGAGAAATATTACAATCAGGAAATACTAAGTCAATTGTCCTCCCACAGCTGGGTATTGCACGTGCGATGAGGGCAATCTTTTTTACAGCGAACATAGCTCTGCCTGATGACGAACTTGTGGTCAACTTTTTCCCCACCTACCTGGGTAATCTCAGCGCTGTCCTGAGGAGATTCGAAAACAGGTAATGTCTTTGTCATTAGCCGGTACTTCACGTCATTCAGATACAAGACAAGTCTTCGCCTACTTTTTGTCCTGATAGATTAGACATCAGTTAAATTCTGGCAAAAATAGAGAGAGAGAGAAGGTTATGTTTTGCTCAGCCTCTCGTTTAGAAACAACAGCAAAGAAACCATAAAAAAATCCTGAACCAATTAGAAAGTAGCTCTGCTTTGACCTTACACATTTTTTGCGTTTTGTTTGTTTTTCCCTCTGTTTCGTTCTCTCTATAGTAACCATTATAAGGTTGTTTTCTTTTACTAGCTGAGGCCCCCGGCCCTGCCGGGGATAAATCGGTTTGAATATTGGTTTCAGTTCTGGGTGGTTATTATGGACCTGCTTCATCTGGCCTGTTCCTATTTGTTTATTTTATTTTTGTTTGTTTGTTTTTAAATAAGTCTTACTGCTCTGCCTTTGTGAGTTGACACCCTGCGCATCCCGTACAACTGCATGATTTGCGCACGGGTTAGTGTGTTTGATAGTGAACCATAGGGAGTGAACACATCGCAGGTAATGATAACGAAACCTTAAAATGGCGAACCATGACTCGAAATAGATCTGAATGATGGCGAAACAATAAATTTCCAATAAAAAAAACTACAGCGATTTGAGACTTGTATGCCTACCGATAGTACGTTTTTTAGGGGGCATGCTGCATCAGTGCATGCTAGACCTAGCTCTCACAGACACTACTGTGATTATGAATCGAATTCCGGGGCCGTAAGTGGAAAAGCGATTAACAAAGAAAGAGGTCATAGGTTAACGAACGTACAATTCGGATCAAACGCTCTCGCAAATTTACTGTTCCATTCTTATCGCATTATTGGAATAACTCACGAATCCCATAAGCTTTTTTATGCCTATGTACATAGGAACACTGGTCAGTATCGTACAATTGTGTGTGCCAAATTTCAGTTCAATACGTCCAGTAGTTTTTGAGTCCATAGGGAACAAAGGGGTTTTCTTACATTTTTTTTGTATAGATTTGTTTTGATTTTGTTTCTTTAACTTATTGTTAGCCAATGTCATTTCATGGCCCAGATTTGTGCTCTGTGTGACCAACCTCCAGAAATTGTACATTACAACCAAGGCTGCTATATTGAAGATCTTGTAACTGGTTGTTTGATTTTTCTCCAGAGTTATCCAGAACTTGTTTGGTTTCGCCTACGTCATAGCTAGAGTTGCAGATTTGACACCAAAGATGAGAAAGATTAATCTACAATTTGAAAAGGTAATTGCCGTTATTGGAATGGGTGTGCCGCCACTTAATAAAACTTATCTAAGATGTATGTTAAAGCATGGACAAAGAATCTGAATAATGTAAGGTAATCTTAGATCTAAATCGCATCCGAAAACGTTAAACAATCAAATATTAACGTTAAACCAGTGGTTTTCAGGGTCCTAGGCCAAATTCATCACCTGGCTGTCCCGGTTTTCGCAATTCCTCCCCCATTTCTGAATTCTCGTCTAGTAAATTGTTCACCACTATACTATAACAGTGGTAAGTATGGAAACTATATTGGTTTATTAATAGCAAGTAAATGAAAACGAGCCCTTGTTTCAAAAGATCATAAAATATCTGTTTGTTATGCATACACAGTGTACAAAGTACATTCTTTCCCAGTCTGAATTTCCTACTCAGTTCCTCCACTGGCTACCCCCTTTGCGACAATGCCCTTCCAGTCCTAGATTTGATATTCCTGCCATGGGAGCCAAGTGCCACCCCCCCCCCTCGCCTCTCAGAGCCTTAGAGAACCATTGCTTTAGAGCAATCACGATATAGATCGTTCACACTTTCACCTTTCATCTGGACATTGTCCAGACAACGCAGGAGGTAGCCATCTGACAACGATTTCCATTCGTGTCTGTCTGATGTCTTCCCCATCCAAGTTCTTCCACCCCCCCACCCCTTCTCTTTTTGATATCATCCTGCCATCGTCTTCCTGGTCATCCTCGTGTCCAGCCCAATTCCACTTTTGTTGTAGCATGAATTTTACTATGTCCGTTAGGTTTTTTTGTTTGGGCATTTCGGCATGGTGAATTTTATCTTGCACTTTGATGTTAAGCATTATTCTGTCCATAGCTCTCTGGGTAGTTCTAAATTTGTTACGCATGTTGTTTTGTAATCGGCCAAGTCTGGTGACCTTATGTAGTTGTAGGAATACTGCACTGGTTGAATACTTGTCTCTTAACTGACATTGGCAGTTCATAATCAAGAAATATATCTCAGTTTTTTTTTTCCAAAGCAGCTCCATGTTGCTCTTATTTTAGAGTTCATTTCGGATTTTATGTTGTGTTCGATTATGTATTGCATATTGTCTGGCCTAGGTTATTCACCATTTGTCTCGTAGTTTGTCGTGTATTTTGTTTTGTCTTTGTAGATTTCCAGGCCGACCGTCTTGCTCTGTTTGTTTATTGTATTCAGGTTTGTTTCCATTTGCTGTACCTCCTCTGTGCAAAGTGCTACATCGTTTCAAATCTCATGTCTTTCAGATACTCTCCATCTATGTTGATTCCAGTTTCTAGGACTGACACTTTAAACACTTCCGCTATTGCTGCTGTAAATAATTTGGGCGATATAGGATCCGCCTGTCTAACTACTCTGTGTATGGCAAACTTTTCTGACACGTGGGTGTGCCTTTTGGCAGATTCTTCGTGATGTATTTTTATATGTAAAGTTGATTGATTTTTTGTTTTCGCGGAATCTCTAAAATTGCGAAATATTCAATGGAATCTAAGGCTTTTTCGTAATCGATAAAGCCCAGAATCAGTGGTAAATTATATTCCTGACTTTTTCCTACTACCCGATTAAGGGCCTGTAGGTGGTCTGTGGTTGAGTAGCTCTTTCTGAAGCCTCTGGTTCTCTAGATTGGTCTTCGTCTAGCACTTTCTCCCTTCTGCTTTATAATATTTTAATGAAATGTTTATACGTGTGCGGTGGAAGGCTGCATAGTCTATAGTTTCTTATTCTCATTATCTTTCCAGTCTCCCCTGTGTTGTTACGATCTCATTGAATGCTTTTATTGTATATTTTATTATGTGTTGGCCTCCTATGTGTAATAGGTAGCTAGTTAAGTTGTTATTTCCAGGTGCTTTCCTTTCTTTCATTTTTCCTAAAGATTTCTATCTCTTTACTTCCTTTTTGAAAGGTGATATCTGATTATTGTCGGGGCTTGTCATAGTTGTTCCGGTATATCCATCGTTTTGCGGTAGTGTTTGTACAAATCTGAGCAGACACTTTTCTTCTTTTTATCTAGTTTTTCTAACATTCTGTCTCCCTTTGATTTTTCTTTCTCTGGTTTCTCTTTCGGACTTTGAATTTTCTCTATCTCTTCCGTTACAAGTTTATTCAGTGTCTCGATGGAGGCTACATCTTCCTTCAGAGATTCAAATCTATTTTTCAGTTTCAGCTGAACTGTGGCTAATGTATTTCTAGTTTTTCTATTTGTATTTTGAGAGGTTTTTGTCTCTTTATTTTTTTCAATCTCATAAATTTCTGTTTATTCTTATTTTTGCTCTAATCATTATGATGGTCACTTCCATTGTCTACTGCTGTAATCACCCCACACTTTCTGATGATGTTCCTGTCTGAGGTAAGGATGTAATCAAATATTTTTTCTGTGTTTCCCATTTGGGCTTTCCCAAGTCCAATATTCTGTTTTTCGCCTTTTTGAAGAAAGTGTTTGTAATATAATAATGAGTTTCTTCTACATAGCTTATGAGTAGTCCACCCCCTTGTTTTTTTAAGTCCAATGCAGTGGGGACCATTCCTTTTAAGTTCTCTTTTTCATCGTTTAAGCCTATTTTGGCGTTAAAATGTCTCATAATTATATTAAAGCTACATGGTTTACGACCAATGGCCTTTCCTAAACTTTCGTAGAATTTGTCGATTTCTTCATCGACATAATACGTTGTAGAGGCATATTCCTGAATCAACTGTACTGATTTTTTGGCGTTTCATTTTGCATAATATGATTCTTTCTGTATGCGACTCGAATTTTTCACTATAGTTTTTTGAAATTTTTATGCACTAGAAATGTTAAGCGACTTTACTGCATTTTAATGTATTTAGCGTTGAAGATTTTTAAATTTATTACAGAAGAAGAAAACAATGTCATGGCCTTCTAAAATCCTGAAGAAAATTTCAGAAATTTTGTTCCGCCCATACGGCTATGAAGCCCCGAATCTGTAGCTTATAGCTTATGCCAACACCATGTCATGAACAGAATTCATCATTTCCACAGGTCTACAGAGGGAAAAGTAAGAAAAGTCCTCGCTGGAAAACCTGCCTGGGCCAGGTCTCCAATGCTTTCCCGAAGGGAATGTCCAAACAGTACATCAAAAGAGCTTTCTCAGAGGATACTAAAACTTATGTAAGTTTTGCCTTTGTACTGTCTCGTTCTCACTTATCTCCGGCTTTTAAATACACTTTAATAATAGACGAGCATTTTACTTAGCAAAAATGCCAGCGCCGCTGTATTCTACAGGTTATAGACCATTGTCAAAATATTCCAATTCTTTCAAGCCGGGATAGGATGTTTGGATCATTGGATTGATACTTTTTGTAAAAAGAAAATATTTTACCAGTTTCTAGTTGACATTATAATTTCGTTTGCCTCTTTTTTTTTTTAATATCCTGTCTTTCATTTCTGTTCAGATTTATCTCGGTTTAACCTGTTGGCTCTTCTGGTTTATTGCCTTTGGCTCTGTTAACTTAGATGGCATTGTTACTATTCCTTCCATGCCACCTGCTCAGCGCTCAGCTCCTGTATATTTTATACTCTAAACAACACTCTATCAATTGGCGGTATAGCAGAACAGTTAGAGAATCTTGCAAACGTATCTTCATAAAGCGGACATAAAAGATACGAACCTTATCACATGTCGTCAAACATGAAGCAGACAGCCTGTTTTGAATGTGGAGTGGACCATGAAATATTCAAAATAAAAAATAAAGTAAAAAAGAATAGATTGTAAGTGGCAAAGCCTCGTATAAGAAAATAATAATTATCCCAACGATGCAACTTTTTCTATTTCTAATTTTTGACCCCACAATTGTTCTGTTGTTGTTATTTTATCCAATATTTCATAAATAGCCAAGGGTAGTATTTTAAATGTTTGTGCCTGGACACATACTCTTGACAAGCCATTGCTCTCATTAGCAGATCAGCAGATTTGCACTTCCACGCTAGAAAATAAACATTTCCGTGGGCAAGTATGGCAACTATTTAAAATATTTAGGACTCGAGTGATAAATTCCTCAAACTACCATGTCTTCGCCAGCACAATATTCTGAGAATCATTATTATGTAAATAGAATGTTATTGTGGTACTATACCAGGCAGACCATGCTCTTGAAGACTGAATGACCTGCCATCATGGTATAATAAATTGCACCAGTTCGACTTACATTAGCATTTTAAATAAGAATTAAATGTATACATCAATGAAAGGATTTAATTTATTTCAAGCCACGAAAACTAAATAAATGTTTTTGACCCTTGACTTTGTTCTGTTTGACCTAGATGAATCAGATGATTGACAACCTGAAATCTGAGTTACAGGCCACGCTGAAAGAGAATTCCTGGTTGTCAGACACCACCAGGAACGAAGCTTATGTCAAGGTTTGTGGGTTCCTCAGTAAACCAGCTTGTCTATAGTGCTTATCTTGTTCGACTTGAAAGATCAAAACACACTTGAAAACGTGATCATCGACGTATTAATAAGTTCAAAGTTTTTTTCTGAAAAAAAGAAAAAAGAAAAAAAAATTGGCACTAGAACCTTAAAGAACAATCACAGTCTTACTGAAGACAAAATATAAGAATTGTTTGCTTGGACCTTTTTCATGGTCGAGTTTTTTTGTTTGTTTTCGTTTTGACATACGCAGTGACAGAAATTACTGGGTGTCTGTTTACGTTTGAATATGCCAAATATAGATTTCAGAAAAGAAACAATTGACACCTATTTTTCCTCGGCCATTCGCAAGTTTGAAAGAAGATGTCAGGATCACACTTTTCCAGAAAAGGCACGCAAATCTGATTAGCATCTTTACATATCAAAGCATCAGGCCAAAAGCTATAGCGGGAGGGAATTACTGGACGCCTTTGCTTCCAACCAGTAAACAAAACATGAAAGAAAGAAAACGTACATAGAGAAATAACATGTCAAAGCAATTTCAAAAAAAATAAATAAATGAAGAGACAGGCTCAGATCCTTGTCGTGGTCAACTTTCCTTTGCTTGGATGTAAAATGAAAGTTCAGATACATTTTATACTATTTTCTCCTTTGTTCAGTTGACAAAGACGAAGCAGAACATTGGGTACCCTGACCACAACTTCTCAGACCAGGATATTGAAAGGAAATATTTAAAAGTAAGTACACATTGTTGTATTCAGTCTGAAATTTAACATTGTTATGCTGTTACATGTTAGTGTATTACCAATAACGCCCGGATTTATAAGGGGACAAAACAGGCAATCCAGCCCCCTCCCCCTCCCACTTCTTCCCCGCATGTACAAAAAAAAAAAATAATAATATAAATGAGTTTAACGCTATTGTATAAATTGTTCAGTGTCAGCCATTGTCATCTATGGAAAATAACGGTTACACAGCAGTCTAGCAATGTTCTTTGTAAATTGGCTCACCTCAAAATTTACTTGGAGTTTTGCTGGCACATATTTACACGTAAATGAACATACTCCGAAGTTCAAATTTAGGGATTTGCCATGTGTTTTGATTTCTTTGCATGACTATGATTAGGTGCCCCCCCCCCCCCCCAACCGGTCTAAATCCGGCACTGGTTACAGGGTTATTATTCTGTATAGGTATTTCCCTGAAGAACAGAATTTTAGGACAAAGCTCAGATGTTGACCACTTGTTATGAAGAGAAAGCTACGAACTGATAATCCAGCTGGTTAGATCATTAGTCACCTGAAAAGGAAGCCATGCCTGTGATCATTATGGTTACAGTGTTTATGAACATGACCCGTTTATTAGGAGCTTTGGTTGACAGTTGAGTGTTGATTTGTCTCACTCACTCACTCAGCCAAACTTCTGATGTTGACTGTAGTGCATGGAGCGGCTCCCTTGTCTCTCTTCTGCAATGCACGGCGGCTAAGCATGCCAACCAGCAAAGGTTTGTTCCTGGGCACGGCGGCTGAGCATGCCCACCAGCAAAGATTTGTTCCTGGGCACGGAGACTGAGCAGGCCCACCAGCAAAGATTAATATTTGTTCCTGGGTACGGAGACTGAGCACATGCACTGGCAAATATTCAAAAAGAAGTATTGAACCTTTTTTTGGGAAAACGAAACATATTTGGCCTTAGAATAAAATATCGTTAACACACAAGCTGTGCGATGTCAAGTGAAACAAACCAATCCTGTGAATATTACAGAAATATGTTTTCAGTTCGATTTCACCGTTTGTTTGTTGTTTTTTTTTCCTGATCCATTCAGTACAAAATGACTCCTGACAACTACTACAACAACAATGCACTCGCCACACGACTGAACAAACTTGAAGCTCTTTGTGGTCTTAGAAAACCAGTGGATAAAAATGAGTAAGTACACAGATTATTTATATTCGTCTAAGTTTGCAAGCACTACACATGTCAATTGCACAATGCATCAGACCGATGCATCAGATCGACAGGCAAGTCACAGATAAGGAGGGATACTCTTGGTGTATCTTTTTCCTTAGTTTATAGTCCTGGGTGAGATGTTAAACTGCACCCGTCGAGTCCTCGGCGACTAAACCGGCTCACCCATTAAGTTCACTTAATGAGGAGGGTAGAGGAACACTGCGAGATTTAAAACAAGACTTGTCATAGGGCGGGTGATCCCAGGGGGGACAACGGCCATCCTTAGATCCCCACCGACTGGTGAGTCAGTTCTCGAACAAAGGCTAGAGGAGAGACCGCAAACAAACCGGCAGTGGGCAAGGGGAAACCACTGCTGCGTTTTTCCCAAGTAAAAACATGGAGACAAATTCAGAATCTAAGTCAGCTAAAAACGTCAAGGGGGTTCAAAATCAGAACTCTTCATTCGGCAGGGACAGTCATGCGCAGCAGGTGGCACCCGGTTGTCATCATGGGTTTGCTTGCAAAGACACGAAAAAAAAGCAACAGAAATAGCAACTTGTAATGTAAGAACAATGCACCAAAAAGAAAAATTAGAAAATGTTAACCAAGAAATGTATAGAATGAACATTAACATCCTGGGACTAACTGAAGTAGGGTGGATAGGTGCAGGGTCAATAAAGGTAGACCACAAAACATTGATCTTTTCAGGAGGAGATGAACACCCAAGAGGAACAGGCATCCTGCTCGACGAATCAACAGCAAAAACCCTTAAAAGCTGGTGCTCAGTTTCAGAAAGAGTAACTGTCGCCAAATTAAAAGTTAAACCTCTAGATATAGGCATCATTCAAGTGTACGGGCATACGCTAGAAATAGAAACAATCTAGAGCAAAAAAAAAAAGAAAAACTACCTAAAATCACAAGATATGAAGATAGTAATTAGCGTCTTTAATGCCAAAGTGGGATATCAAAGAGTAGAAGACATTGTTGGACCTTGGGGAATAGGAGAAGAAAATGAACGAGGAAGTAGACTAATCGAATCGGTGCAAATGAATGTCTTCATAATCACCAACAACTGGTTTCAAAATCATCCTAGGCGGCAGTGGACATGGATGAGCCCTGGAGATGAAGATAAAAACAAAATTGACTTCATACTAGTACAGAAAAGATTCAGAAACGCTGTAAAAAAACATCAAAATCAATGCCAGGAGCAGATTGTGACACCGACCATGTCCCAGACATGTGCAGATTCCAGGTTAAATATAACAAAAAAAAAACTGAAGAAACCAAACAATCATCAAAAATTTCAAATGGACCTGCTAAAATGAGACCAAAAATTAAAAGAAAATTTATGTAGAAGTGAAAAACAAATACGAGGCTCTTGAAGACATCACTGAAGTGGAAGAACTATGGGATAGAATGAAGGACTTACTTATTAATATCATAGAGGAAAATTATTATCCCCCCAAAAGCCCCCCCCCCCCCCCCAAAAAAAAACACAAGAAATGGATGGATAAAGAAATTCTAGATTTAATGGAACAAAGAAGGAAATTAAAAAATAAGAAATAATACAAAGATCTAAACCGTCAGATTAAAAAGAAATGTAGTGAAGCAAAGTCAAATTGGATCAACGAGCAATGCCAAGAAATAGGACAAAACCAAGACAGAGACAGCAAATAATATAATGCACTCCAAAATTACAGAAGTCAGCGGAAACAAATGCAGATGCACGAGTACAAGTTGTATCAACTCGAAAGAAGGGACAATGCTTATGGACAAAGATGATGTTTTAAATAGATGGTCAGAATATGTTGAACATCTTTTTCTGGACAACAGATGAGAGAAATCTGAAATCAAGAAAAACACGGAAGGTCCACCGATCCTAAGGGAAGAAGTAGAAACAGCAGTAAAAAAAAAATGAAACAGCGAAAATTAACAGGACCAGATAACATACCAATAGAAGTAACCGTAGCTCTAGAGGCTCTAAGAACTGATATGACAACACAACGTCTAAATACGATATTGTGATATGGATAAAATCCCAGATGACATATGTAAATCAGTTTTATAGCATGACCTACAACACCAGGGGCCACAGAATGCGACTTACAGAGAACAATCAGTTTGATGAGTCATTTTACTAAAATATTGTTCAGGGTACTGATGCTTTGGATACGGAAGAGCTTCAGTCCAGAAATATCCAAAACGCAGTTTGGCTTTGTACCCGATAAAGATACAGGAAATGCCATCTTTACACTATCAATGACCATGGAAAGATGCACAGAAAAACCTTCATCTCTGCTCCATTGACTACTCTAAGGCTTAGGACAAAGTAAAACGAAGAACTATTTAACATATTGGAAAAACTAGACATCGACCGCAAAGACCTGAGGGTTATCCGAGATCTTTACTGGGATCACAAAGCACATCCGTAAGAATCGAAGGAGAACATAGACATTCAAAAAAATAAATAAATAAAAGAGGAGTGAGACAGGGATGCGTGATGTCACCTGATCTTTTAAATCTACACAGCGAGATGGCCCAAAGGAAACTAGAAGACATCCCCGGCCTCAAAGTAAATGAAGAAAATTTTAACAACCTTTGTGCAGGCGGCACAGTCTTAATGGCAGAATCAGAACACAGTAGTTATGGAAAGTGAAAAAGTGGGACTGTCTCTCAATGTGAAAAAGACAGAATTTATGGTAGTCTACAAAAAAAAACAACAACCAACAATCAACCCGAAATGTAATCTGGACAGCAAAGGAGAGCAAACCAAACAAGTAACAAAATTCAAATATCCAGGCTATTTGGTAACATCAGATGGTTGGAGTATAAGTGAAATAAGGAAAAAAATAATAATGGCCAAAGATTCATTCCAAAAATATGAGACCAATGTTAACTCTCACCCTGCGCGCTGCCCGTAAAGCCCGCTGCACGGTCAGTGACCTTACTCACGGAGAATCTTATCTGGGGTCACTGACCCGTGCCGCTATGCGATGACCACAAACGCTGTCCACGTGGTTCTCGGTATGAAACGAGGCGTTCTCACAACAGGCCGGTCAGCCAAATGTAGGTCAGATATGTAGTGGTCCGACCACTGGCTAGCCTCACTCAGAAACAAAGGGCAGTTACTCCCCCTGATTTTTCAGTGGACAATATCGATACTGCAAATCGATACGACATAACAAATATATTATAAAATAAAGAGTAAAGTGAGACTCGATACCATAAATGAAATAAGTACGGAATCGACCCGGTCTATATTTCCCGAAATTCAAAGAAAGTTTACACATTCGCTGCACATGCTTTAACTTGTGAACTTGTGAATTATAAAGATTTAAAGATATCTAGACAGATCAGAATCTACATAGAAGTGACCCCTTCATTTATCCGTCTCTTGATTTCATTTCATCAAGTCAAGAAGAGAGCGAAGGATTCTGTGAACTGTATTTTTTTGTTTTAGTTCATCATATCAACTGGGATTCTGTAAATCAATGCATCGTAAATTGTGGTGTTTCGCGCTGTACGGTGACTGTGAGTGGGCTGCATTACTGATTGTAGGAAACCGCCTTGACTGTTGATCTAGTCTAGATCTAGATTCTACTTTTTACATGAACTGGATTAGGGGTCTACAAATATTCATTCAAAATGGGACGAAAGTGTTCTGTATTTGGCTGCAAAACAGGCTATAAAACTGATGATTCCAAAGAGAAAATACCAATCTATGGATTTCCAAAGGACAAAACTAAGTGTCACGAGTGGGTTGCAAGCTTACCAAACAAACTGAATGTAGAAGATATTACTGGAAACATGCCCTCAACTGGACTTGCAGATGTCTTATAGACCTATGCAATCACCTGCTGACGACAGACTCAGCCCTGCGACATCAATATGTGGCTATATGCTTTTTTCAACAGGATGATATCGAGCACCATTTTGCTCACTTTCGCATGTCAGCAGGTTGTAACTACTATATTACTGCCCAGGACGTTGCACACACTCATGCTCTGGACAGAGCAAAATTGATGTTGCAGAATGACCCTGAAATAAATTATGCAGCCTCTCATCATGCTTGTGATCTCTGCAGCAAACCTGTGACTGATGCAGAGCTTATCATCCTAGATGACCTGCCAGTCACGGCCAACCAATTGTCTCATGATGAGCGAATGGCCCTTTTTCTTTATTGGAGGCTATGTTGCTTCTAAGCATCCTGATTTGAAAGGAAACCCCTTATCAGTGCCTCAACGGGTCTGTGACTTCACAGATAGTCTCAAGCGTGGTGGGTTAAGCATTCCATCTCTGCCCCTTTTTGAACTGATCGTTTATTCATACAAATATTTCTCATCTTCGAAAGAACCAAGCTGCAGTAAACGACTCATGAAAATTATTCGTGACTTTCCAGAACTGTATCATATAAATATTGAACTGAGTGGTGCAGTTCTTAGACGGATTGTCAACATTCTCTTGAAGCGGTTCTGCCTCCATTTGCAAATCGAAAACAGCAGCCAACATCCAAAGAGGAAGATCGCTAAACTGACGTCAAAATCACAATAAATCCTTGGAGTAAATATTAAATATGCCTGCATCCACATTACAGACTATTGGTGAGTACAAAATAAAATTTAGTTCATTGCTATTGTTGTCAGTGCTATTGATGTTGTACATGTTTGTCCTTTTTCTTTCTCCCATTCATGTTAATTTTTGTTTGGGATAGGATGAAGGTGGTGGTAAAAGCAATGAGGATAGGGAGTTATTTAAGTGTGTGTATGAAAGATCGCTAAAACTTCCCTGGTATACAATGCATTATAATGACGTTTTTTATCTGGTGCCATTCTATGTAGGCTATCAGGATTAAACCATGAATACTGTTCAAATGAGATTGTTTCTTAAACAACACAGAAATTTTCGTTCACTCAAATTCCACATCACACTAGATCTAAAATCTAGATCTAGAATTAAAAAACGAATCTACATCAGTACGTGTATGCACAGTTGTGTTATTGAACCATGCTTCATTGCTTGGTCAATTTGTCAATTTTCAGTTTTATGAATCATAATATGATTTTATATAATTTTTTTTTAACTGAAGCAAGCATCATTGTAACCGTTCTATACAAGTATTTGTCTTTTGGTCCTGCGCGTAGTATTTGTTAATGAAGGTATTTTGTGTGTTTAATTTTTTCACTTATCATAATTTTTAAAACTTTTTTGTGTGTTCTAAGTAATGCCGAAAACGCGATAGTTTGTTAGAACACATTTTCTCATTAAATCTAAGTTGGCCCATGTAGACCTCTAATAGTACTAAACGTATTATTTAATTAATACTAGCCAGTCTCTCTGCGGCAAGACGGCCCACTACATGTCTGACCTACATTCGGCTGACCGGCCTGTTGTGAGAACGCCTCGGTATGAAAACATTCGCTGCTATGCCTTATCACGCTTGATAATGAATTAACCAGCAAAACCTTAGTATGTCAGTCTCTAACCAATGATCTGACTTATGATTCCAAACTGACAGCTGTAGTTTTCGTGAGAACGAAACATGATAACTAGCCACGTCCTCCCAAGCCCTACACAAATGGTTTCATCCTGATTGACACATACTAATAAACCAATGTGGGCATTGGGGGCAAAGATTATTTCAGAGCTTGTTTCTGATTGGTTCTTAGATACAGACAACTCCAGATGGTGGTCAGCTTGTGAGAAAATGAGATAATATTGCAACTTTGTAGAGCAACAGTTCGCATGTCGATGTTACATCTTTTGAAAGTGTGGGGAGAGCCTTTGAAAGCTTAGTCTTTGTGATTCCGACCAGTGGTTCACTGGTTAACATGTCCATGTCACAATGCCTTTGATTTAGAAGAGATACGGTGAACAATAACACGGTGGTTAAGTCTCAAAAAGGTCAGTGACCTGGTGCGTGAAAATACGGCTTGCGCGTGGCGCGGTCAGCTTGACCTGGGCGACTTTTGCCGCCCGTGCGGCGTGATCGCTTGCAAATCAATACCGACTTTTGCCGCCCCGTGCAGCGTGAGGGTTAATGAACAGAAATATATCAACGACCACTAAAATCAAAGTCTTGAAAACATAATAATATGTGTGGTCAGTGCTTTTATACGGATGTGAATGTTGGACAATGAACAAAGAAACAGAGAGGAAACTAGAAGCAGCAGAAATGTGGTTTATTAGAAGAATATTGAGAATATCATGGATGGAGAAGAAATCAAATGAGTCAGTCTTGAGAGACTCTAATCTGAAAATATCATTAAATAAGACAATAAGACAGAGGCAACTGAAATTTCTAGGGCACATCTGTCGCCTCAGGAGCCTGGAATATCTAGCATTCACAGGGAAGATCGAAGGCAAGAAAAAGCAGGGCAGACAGAGAAAAACGTTCACTGAAGGTCTTAATTTCTGGACCACAAATAAACATCACATCAACAACTCCCCGTTGAGGTTACCTGATGACAGATCCAAGTGGAGAGCCATGATCGCCAATGTCTGTTCCAGACAAGGCAACTGATGATGATGACTCCCTACTACACTAGTAAGATCCAGTTCATATGTCTGGGGTCATGAAACCGAGAGACACAACGTCTTTTTCGTTTATATGAACGAAGAAAAGTACAATGTAGAACAACACTGTTCCAGGTTAGAGTAAGTTCGCTGGTAATTAAGCCCTTCTTAATGTTCTCTCGTAAGAGATTCCGAGCGTCGTACGTCTATATTAATTAATGCTGTTCTTTCAACACCAAGGGCTGTGCCACACAAAAAACCGCATTCTGTTGACCATCACTCTCGTCATCATTATCAACAATATTCTCAGCCACAACACTACAAGAACGGAAATTACTTGAAGGGGTCGTCTATAAAGTACGTACGCTCGGTTGGGGGAAGGGGGGCAAGGGTATGAAAAGCGTGCATAGAGAGCAAGGAGCTTAAATTATAAAACGCATGGAGGCCTCTCTCACTCGCGAGCCCGCGAGGCGTGCGCAGTACTAACATGGCGGCTCGGCAGCCATACTGGGGTCACGTCTACTAGGTTGACATAGAGGCGCCCCCCCCCCCACTCACTGTTTCATGAAGTTTAGGAGGTACAACGGGCGTTGATTGGGCCTTCAAAATATAATATCTGCAATTTACATTTCCTAAACAGCCAACTCCACCTAATCACTGGAAATATATTGAAAATGCCAACCATGAAGGGGGTTTCATAGTATTCCAATTCATTCTTCCACCCGATTTCGGACCTATTGCAAGTTAATGCATGGACTTTCTATAATTCACACACACATACAATAATTATTGCTAAGTAATAGACAGTTTATTCTATGTCAGTGGCAGTACTGGTCTACTGAAAGGCTAGCGAGGCTAAGGAAACAGAGACGAATTGAACAATGTCAAAATAGGCACAGTACTAGTTTGTTGTTTCTGGCGTGGTTGTTCATAAACTAAAAACGTATAAATAATTGAAATGGATAACAGTGCAACACATGAATGAATGTCAAATCATGCCATAAAAGCGTGAATGGATAGTTAACGAGGTTACTTCAGAAATACGATAACTTCCAATCCTTCCTTCTGTTCTCATCGCACGCCCCCCCCCCCCTCCAACCACCACCAAGGGAAAAAAAACTCATTGAAATAGGTTAATACTCAGTGCATGTGCAGTTAATACTCAGTGCATGTGCAGTATAAAACAATGGAGTAAAGGTAAGACAAGAAAGCTAGTGACGAGATTGTTAGAAAGAGGGAGAGAATGGGGAAAAGACAGCACAGTGAACGAAAGTGAGAGAAGTGAAAAAATGGAGAAAGGCAGAGACAATTAGACGACATAGAGAGAAAGACTGAGAAAATGAGATTTACAGAAACCAAGAGACAATAAACATTGTCAATGCCAACTATCATTATCACTACACATAGCAAGATAGTACAATCAATAGTACTCACCAAATCAGCCACGTGCCTGTGCCGCGGTCGAGCACTCAAAATTCCTTCATTTTTATTAATAATCACGTTAAAACCTGAATTTAATGCTTAACTCAGTGTTCCAGAAGTACAAATGAATACTTACGAATGGAAGCTTTGGGCTGCATTTTTGATATCACGTCTGTACACCCAGACACCACACATGCCTTCACCATTGCTACCATGTAGACTTTGCCCCCCCCCCCCTTCAGTTCGATGGCGGCCAGCGGGTTCAAGGAATCATGGTCACGTGAACGTAATGTTGTCTCTATTTCACTTAAGCTCCTTGACAGAGATGGGGATCTGGTAGCAGAGTGCTAAAGAAAGGGAGGGGGACAAAAAGAAAAACGCATCAGAAATACATTGAACTGGCGGGAATGGTAAATAAATCATGGGGTTCTGGTGAACAAGTCGAATAGTCATGATGCAAAATGCCACTTCAGTGTTTGGAACATTCGCTTTCCTGGTGGCCGAACAGTAGAACAAGGGAGGGTTTGGTGGGTGAGGGGTGTGGTTGCAAATAGTCGAAATTGCATTTACATACTTTATGGATAAACAAACATTGCTAACCTACAGCAGCAGCATCCCTTAGACTTATTAATGTTAGAGCTGTCCCATTCTACTCAGTTGCGGCATGTGCTATTTCTTCCTACTTGCAGAGCTGTCTTAGTTACAAAGACCACTTCTATCAACTCTTGCCATCTCCACTTCTCAATGTCTCCATTTAGAACATGCACGTGAAAACATGTCACAGCCACATGAAAAAAAAAAAAAAGGTCCCACCTCGGAAATATCGGCAGTCACCCATTTTGTGTAGATCTATCAAAGAAAGAAATTTGCATTTTAGCTCACTGCGAAAACTGGAAAGCACTCATGATCGGCGTACACACATTTGATGAGTACTGATGGTCCCAGGACATGTCAGTAGCCTATATTCATACTTCTAAAGCTTAACAAATAATGTACTGTATTTTACTGCTTTGGGAATGGCGCCATACGATGGGTAAGGAAAACTTTAAAATCCATGTCCACTGCTGGCATCAGATCACTGACGTCTCCGCTTCAAGAGAGCCTAGCAGGAATTGTCTGAGATGTACATAGTCTTATACTGCTTACGCCTCTGCTTTCTATGTGTATATTTTGATACCGACATTTGTCAGTAAATTATTTAAAGCTGAGACATTTCCGTGGCTGAGGCGATTTTCACTAGGAATGATTCCATGACGTGCTAAAGATATACATGTACTGATTTGTCTCTCTCCCAGGTGGAAGATGGCTGCCTTTGAGTCGAATGCATACTATGATCTCAGTTTGAACCAGATAGGTTAGCTATGTTTGTTTATTCATCTGTTCACATTGGCGTTTGGTCTTCCATCTGTTTTTCGTTATTAGGCAAGAGCTGCCTCGCCATCACCGAAATGTATGATGTCTTGTCCTTTGCTGTGTTAATGTAACCATGGCACTAGCGTCATTGCCGACATAACCATCACAGTATTGTCTGACTCTTCAAGGGCCACAGACATGTCTGATAATATAACATCTGAATATTTTTTATTAGAAACATTAAAACTTACCGTCTCGGTGTATGATCGTATCTAATTGTTCATGCCAATTTATTACTTTCTTTTTAAAAAATTTATTTCAGTGATTAATGCTGGAATTCTTCTGCCCCCGATCTTTTCTCAAACATTCCAAGAGTAAGTAGAAATGTCGAAGAAAAACAGGGTGAAAAAGCTGATATCGGACAAAACGCTCAGAAATCATTTTTTTAAGCCTTTATCCTTTCCTGCAATCTTTTCTTGTTTACTGGTGTGTTTTTTTTTCTCGTTTATGTACGCTGTTTTAAGGTTAGATTTGACCATTATAATCATAAATATAATGGTTTTGTTTTTCTCTGTAAATATGGCCTTAATTTTAGGAAACCAAATTGTAACTTTCTCTTTTGTCAGCGTGTTGTAATCTGTGTTCAAACCAGACTTGGAAGAAACATCATTATTTCTTTGTTCACAAAGTGGATGACAAAAGGCATTAAATTGTGATCATTTTCCTTCCAGAAACAGAAAATGATATAATATTAAAACAAAAACAAAAAAATGTAAAAAAAAAGTATCCTGTATTATCTACCTCTTTGTGTATGTGTGTGTCTACAGTGCTATGAACTACGGCGCCATTGGTGTCTTCATTGGACACGAGATCGCTCATGGCTTTGATGATATAGGTAGGTAGGTAGGTCTAGTTTGTCCTTTTTGTGACCTCGTACTTCACTCCCTTCGTCATTATTATCGTCAATAATAATTTTCTTCTCAATAACTCAATGGGTAGGGACAGTAATACCAGTGGTCCTAGAAATTGGTGACAAGGGGTAGATTGAGCAAGAATAATTGTAGTTAATGCAAGAAAAACAAAGCGCGAAACGCAATCTGTAGCGTTGAAAAGTTCAAAGAACGAAAGGAACCAATGAATATAAATGAAAGATACGCCTTATCATTTTGGCAGCCGTGTCATATTTTGTTGATTTTGTTCTGTGATTATAAACAAATGGGGAAATAAACCCTGGCATCTTAGTAGTAGTGTTGTATTTTCTCGGTTATGTCTCCATGGGAGATATTTGCGTCATTGTCTTCCGTTATTGTAAAAAAAAAAAAAAGAGAGATAAATACAGTCGTCTCAGTAACATCAATACAGTAGCTTAGGTTATGTCCCATGATTACAAGAAAAGAAAAACACCACAACAACAAAAAAAAAACATGAGAGATTACTTTTGTCGTCTAGTAATACATTAAAAGAAGAAAAGATGGGGTGGATGACATCCTCAAGTGGACAGGCCTGAGTTTCAGTGAATCGCAGTGAGCCACGGGAGGTCGGGACTGGTGGACAGGCCTGAGTTTCAGTGAATCGCAGTGAGCCACGGGAGGTCGGGACTGGTGGACAGGCCTGAGTTTCAGTGAATCGCAGTGAGCCACGGGAGGTCGGGACTGGTGGACAGGCCTGAGTTTCAGTGAATCGCAGTGAGCCACGGGAGGTCGGGACTGGTGGACAGGCCTGAGTTTCAGTGAATCACAGTGAGCCACGGGAGGTCGGGACTGGTGGACAGGCCTGAGTTTCAGTGAATCACAGTGAGCCACGGGAGGTCGGGACTGGTGGAGGGAAATTGTGCAGACATCAGTGGTGCCCCAACGACCAGCGCGGTTACGGGACCAGTGGCGGTGACGAATACATTAAGTTTTTCCTTGGTTTTCCCTCATTCTTGAAAACTAAAATGGGAGATCAGCCATGTCGTCCTAATATCCATACTGGCTTGATTGCGTCCCACTAATATAAGTGTATAGCAGCCAATTTTTCCAACATACAGGCAGTCAGTATGACGGCGATGGTGTCCTCAAGAACTGGTGGCAGAAAGAAGACAGAGAAATGTTCCTGGCCAGAACAAAGTGTGTGGTTGATCAGTTCTCTCACTTTCACGTGGATCGTGTCAATATGAGTGTAAGTTGGTGTAAATGGATAGATGGAATGTATACGGGGTTGAGAGAGAGAGACAGAAACACAGTGGTCCTACAGAACTATACATGGTTCATTGAGATCGTGGCAGAAAGATGTTTATGCTTGTTTGGAGCAAATAGGAGAACGACAGAGAGAGAGGACTGCAGAGAGAGAGTGCCTGTATAATTATGCATGGGTAGAGCGAGCGAACGAGGGAGAGAGAGAGACAGACAGAGTAAGGGAGAAAGTGGACACATTATGAGTGAAAGGTATAATGAATTAAAGAGACATCGGTCGAACAGATCAGTTGAATGTGGGTGAATGGATGGATTGCTGGATGAGTGGATACACGGACAGCAGGACCAACGAAAAGACGGACTGACGGATGGATGGATGGATGCATGTTGCTGAAAGGGGAAGGGTGGGCGATGGAAAATCTGATATTGTAACGACAAAGGAAAAAAAACGTTCTTTTTTTTTCTTTTTTTTTTATACCTAAATGCAATCACTTGCTTCATAATGTACAGTGCAGCCTTTATACTCAACACCATCCATCAGTTATTTATACCCACTCATTTCTCAGTATGTCTTTCTCACAGCCGTGTACATTTCTGATTTCTTCCATTCACTTTGCAGTTACGCGGTATCAATGTACAGGCTGAGAGTGTAGCTGACCTGGTCGGTGCGAAGGAAAGTTTCAGGTACGCATGTGATTGGTTACGAATCTGTGGTCTCACTTATTACGCTTATCACAAGTACAGGTCTGTGATTTTGTATTTCTTTCAGTGTATACTTAGGGTTCCTTACTGCCATCGACCCCCTTTCGCCCGGCTCAACCCAATTTAGCCAATGCAGAGTAAATAATATAAGGGCATGTGTAGTTTACAAAATCCCGTATTCAGTCATCATAAAATAGCGGACATCGCCTGTTCTAATGCCAGACTTTGATGTTATAATATGGTCTCTCTCTCTCTCCTTCACTCATTCCCTTTTTCTCTCACTCTTTCTGCCTGTTTGTCCCTCACTATCTTTCTATCTCTCTCTTACCCTCTCTCTCTCTCACTCTCTTGACTTCTTCCTCTCTCCGTCTATCTACCCCCCCCCCCTCTCTGTCTCTCTCTCTCCACATCTGTTTGGCTACTACATCCATCCATCATGCAGGGCTTACAAACGACTGGTAAAAGAGAAAGGGGAACAACCAACCTTGCCAGGCCTGGGCCTCACACCAGATCAAGTTTTCTTCTTATCATTCGGCCAGGTAGGACTGTAACTGCCTTGCTAATTTCTGAGCAACGTTTGCCAGGAATTTATCATAACTATAACTATTAATGACGTCATAATTATGGACAACTTAAAGAAACATCAGAAGGTGTGTTTCCATCTAACAACTATTATACTTTCTGCGACTGCATATAATGGCCTGTCGTTTCTTAAAGTTTCTTTATTTTAAGCCCTATTTATATGACTTTTTAACCACCCTAAGCTGTTGTATTTATATTTTGCTGTATTATATATACATGTATATTACCGATTGATCTTTAAGATTCATTGTAAACTGTGAATATTAATTGAAAAGCAGCAAGACAGAGACAAAAGTTAAGATAAGAAAAAAAAGGGGCGAGGGATATGCGGGAAGCCTGTAGTTGTCATTTGAATTGGTGTTAATTTAATTGTTATACAGAAAATGAGGTTAATTATACTTAAAAGAGTGGAAGGAAAAGTCGGTATATTTTATGTGAGAAATCGTTGAATTCATTTCTTTCAGACTTGGTGTGTAAAATGGACCCCAGCAGCTTTGATGACTGTAATTTTGATGGATGAACACCCACCGGGAAAATACAGGTGTCTAGCTATCTCTCTCTCTCTGTCTGTCTATTTATCTATCTACGAAATAGATTTAAATATTCTCTCCCATTTAAGAACATACTTTCAGGTGTTATTATCAAATGTATAAAAATCAGTATAAATGGCACGAGGACAGACTCGTTCTTTTGTCTTAACAGTAGGGAATGGCGCCGCTGAACCAAACCATACTTCAGCCAACATAGTACATAGTTAGGGGAAATAAGTATGACAAATTTCTACAATTTTCTTACGTTTCGATTTCCAAAACAGGGTCATTGGTACACTCCAAAACACCAAGGAGTTTGCCCAAGCGTTCAAGTGTCCCATTGGATTGTACATGAACCCAAAAAAGAAATGCTCTGTGTGGTAGATCACCACCCTGCATCAGATCAGGTTTCCCGGACAACATACTCCAAACCTCTTTGACTCTTTCATTGCCAATATCAGAAAGCTGATTTTTCAAAATATAAAACAGTTGTTTCAAAAATTGTGTATGCACTAAGTAATTATTAATACCGGTACAATGTTTTCAGTTTAGATACATCTAAGATTTATAACTCAGATTAAAGAGGACATTGATTTAAATATCTGATTATTTGAATTATAGCATAATTATGTTCAAACTAATGGCGGTTCTAGGCCAGACACTGATGTCTATACAGTGTCAGTAGAAATGCACACAACATTAACTTCATTTGTGCATACATTTTTTTTAAACACCCGGTAGTTTTTGGTTATGTGTAGATCTTATAACTGCCACCTTTTCAGGCGAACTATAATAATTTAAAAGAATAAAACCTACTTGTGTTGTAAGATTATCTTTTAAATGCTGTTAATGTTAACCTAGAGACGAACCTGTTCACATTTTACAGAACTAGCATCGAAAGGGTTAATTGAGGGAACCAAAGATATGCAATGTGACTATACAAATAATTAAAATGATATCCACTTAAACTGTCCACATCGAAAATATGTGTGAGATTATAATAACGCAGAAAAACATTAACGTTCTATTTGTCCAAGTTATCATAGGCAATTAAATAAGTGGCATTTGGATTGTGAACAAAACTATATGACTTCATGCATGGGTGGTTTGATACCTTAAATTACAATAATAGATTAATGACAATTCCAAACAGTGATACTGGTGTTCGCAAAATAATTTTAAAAAGCAGAAAAGAAGAACAAACAACAATAAGTAACAGAGTCATTAGAGCTTCAGTGATGGGCTTGACACCCATGTATGATAGCTTTGGTCACTTCCGACGCACTCGTTCTCTCAGTCGCCTTAAAACTTGAATTTAATTTTTCCTGGTCCACATTTTTCCCTGTGGCACATATTCGTTCACAATGATATATAAAGTCAAAGTTTGGCAAAAAGAAAAAGTCGTATGTAGGAAAGCCTCGCGTAAGAAATAATACCCAAACGATAGAATGAAAGGCAAACTAAAAGAGAAGACAGAAAATGGCCGATATTTCGTCAACTAACAGCCTTTTTTTTTTAAGGAAAAAAAAAGATTCAAAAGCAGAACAGTTGGAAAATTGCACAGATAAAACAATCGAACAATAAAAGATTTGAATATGAAATATGGGGGGGGGGGGGGAGGGTGAAGGAACGGAGTGAGAGAGGAGAGGCATGTGGACAGGAGATTTGTGGAACAGAGGGAAACTAATACACGGTTGTTGACGTCTCCACCTAACTCGGAGAAACATGGTTTAGCTCTAAGTTGACAGTGACGTAGTATCTCCATAGCCATGCTATGTTTTAAGCAGTTTATATTAGACACTTGAAGTGTTGCTCTTTCAATCACTAGATCGATTTCCTGAAATTTAATTACTTACCAGCCAACCTTTCACCACTTTTCTTTGTGCTATGTGTAAGAATTAAAAAAAATATAATGAGGGCGATAGAAAATACGATAATAATATAAAACAAAATAAAGCTGATTTTAAAACTTATCTTGGACAAAAGTTTCCTTGGATGATTAACCTTGTTGGAGCAAATTTAAACAGTTCATTTCCGGATAGTTTTCAGGTAACTGAATAATGCTGATTTGTTTTGTAATTTAGTGCATTGTACCTTCCTTCCTTTTGTTCATTTTATATTAATTAGAAAAGTATATGTGAACTTTCAAGCTGCATTTCGAGGGCTGCCTGGTCAACTATGTTAACTGGACTTTCTTTTTCTTTTCCAGAATTGCCATATTTGGCCGCCTGCATGTTGGATTATAAATTTGGGGCCGGGGGGGGGGGGGGGGGGGGGGGGGAGAGGGGACGTTTAATCCTGAAAACCGAAGTTTAAATAATATTGTTTTGAAATACCATGCGGCCCAACGCCGTGGTCTAACTAGACTTGCCGCTGTAAAATGCCATTAGTAGGACTGACACTTCATAACGTTCAAGGAAAGTCATAATGTGGTCGTCTACTATTAGTCCCTGTCACAAACGGCAGGGCCTTTCAATTATTTCACTTCAGAAAAGTGGGCGTACCTTAAAATTACAAGGCAAAAAATGTTCATCGTAATATAACTAAATTTATTGTGGTTGTGTCTGCTGTCGTGATTCTTATTGAACTTTTTTTCGTTTTCCTTTCGACATATACCACAACTAGTTTGAGTTTGAGTTTAACTGCGCGCCAGCACGATAACGGCCTCTTTCTGCCTCTCTTCTTTTTTTTTTCTTTTCGTTCTCTCTTTGAGCTATTTTTCAGCCCTCAGATGTCTATAGACAAGATCAGTTAAAAGTGAAGGTAACGATCTAATGGGAAAGGGCACCATATATACCTATTATCAAAAATATTTATATACAATGATGGTCCCTTTACGTCAGCATTATTATAAGGGAGTTGATGTGTCATGAAGGATTGGACCCAGAAGAGATGTTTGCTTGCTTTTCGGAACAGTGCCTTCTCGCACTATTTTGGAATAGTGAAGGTTTACAAGGAATTCAATATGCCTTTTATAATAATTATACAAGGTGAATTATTGTTGAATATCAGGATGCTGTTAGTGTATACATTTCTTTTTGTGTACAGCAGTATGTTTTATATGTTGTGGGTGCACATTAAAAATTACATAAAAATGCTCTGGTGCATCAAAGGAAATCATTAAGTCTACTCTGAACTTGCACTGATGACTCGGATGTTGGTGAACTAACGACCTGGGGATTATAAGGTTAAAATGCCTCGGGTCGAAAAATAATTGTTACGTATTAGATTCTGAGCGAGTAAGTTGAAAACACTATATACAACATGAAAACAGGTAAAGCAACAGGACCAGATAAGACATCAATAGAAATGATACAAGCCTTGGAAGATGTGGGAACAGATGCTGTAACCAAATGCTAAACACAATATATGATACTGGAAACTTACCATAAGAAATGCTACAGTCAATTTTCATTGCCTTACCCAAGAAACAAGGGGCCACAGAATGCGAGCAACACCGTACAATAAGTCTTATGAGCCATGTGACCAAGATACTCTTAAGAATAGTAATGAAAAGAATAAGAAACAAGGCCTATGCAGAAATAGCAGACAACCAATGTGGATTTACAGAAGGAAAGGGAACAGTCAATGCAATATACATCCTCAGGAATATCATCGAAAGAACACTGGAAGTAAACAAAGACCTATACGTCTGCTTCATTGACTACACAAAAGATTTTTGACAGAGTAAGACATGATGAAATCATTAACATCCTACAAAAACTAAACATCGATGGAAAAGACCTAAGGATAATCAAGAACATAATTATACTGGGAGCAGACAGCAGCAGTAAGAGTCGAAGAAGAGACAAGCAGTTTCCAAAAGATAAAACGTGGGGTGCGACAAGGCTGCGTACTATCTCCGACATTTTCTCTTTGTACAGTGAAATGATCATGAGACATCTAGACGAAATGGAAGGATTGAAGATTGGAGGTCACAACATCAACAACTTACGATGTGCTGACGACACAGTATTGATAACAGACTCCAAAGAAAAACTGCAAGAACTTCTCAACAAAGTTGTGGACGAGAGTGAAAACAAAGGACTCGAACTAAACAGCAAGAAAACAGACAGAAACAATGATAATATCAAGAAAAAAGATAATACCAAAATGCGAGATCAAAATTAAAGAAAACAAGATAAAACAAGTTAATGCATTCACATTCTTAGGAGCACGGATAACAGCAGACAGAAAGAACCATCAAGAGATAAAAAGCAGAATCGCACAAGCAAAAACCACATTCCAACAACTGAAGTCCATCTTGACAAACAAAGCTGACAATCACCGTGAGGAAAAGAATCTTACAAGCATAACATTTTATGTCGAACCAGTGCTACTTTACGGCTGTGAAGCATGGACAATTGACGATCGTATGAAGAGATCAGTTAGAGGCAGTGGAGATGTGGTTCCTAAGAAGAATGTTAAGAATACCATGGACAGCGAGGAAAACAAATGAAGAAGTCATGAGAGAAGCACAACACACTAGACAATTGATGACAAAGATACGCAAAAGGCAAGCAAAATTCATTGGACACATCATGAGAAAAAATCAACTCGAAAATTTGCTGACAACAGGAAGGCTTGATGGAAGAAGAGGCAGGGGAAGACCGATGGGAAATATGCTGGACAGCCGGACTGAATGGATGAACATCAGAAAACCGTTGGAAATGCTGAAAGAGACAAGCTACAGGGAGGGTTGGAGGTCCGTGATCGCCCACGCCAGTCGGCAAGGCACCTGAGAAAGATTAGATTGTTGTCACCAGTACCTACGTATCCAAAGTGCTAGGGTTACGTATTTTAAAGCCTTTTGGACTCCAGAGTAAAACACCCCTACCCCCGCACCCGAAATATGCTCCTAACAACAGCCTTAATTAATTATTCTTCCAGATTTTCCTGCTGTTGTCTTGGTTGAAAGGGTAAGAAGCAGGGTTAGGGATTCGATAAGAGTTAGAGTGGAGGATAAGGACGAGATTAGGGATAGGTACGTTCACCTTTGCGCCCCTGGAGCGAAACGCCTGGATTTCGTACGTACAAGTAACAACAGACTACATAATAATGATGTCAGTATAAGTTCCCCCGTTTATAATTACCCGTACCAGCCACAGCACTGTCTGTTATTGTAGCACTGATTCTGTTCATGTATTTAACGTGGAATGAAAATAATTTTATTTTGTCTTATATACAGCATTTCATAATAATGGTTGTCACTAAGTAATAAATCGGTGTATTTCCATTGTCCAACACAGCTGTGGTTCTCACTTGTCATTTTGTGTGAACATTTTTGTGGATTTTTTATGCATTTTTGGAGTCAAGGTGGCTCGTGGGGGGTGCGTGTTTTTGTGTTGTTGTTTTTAAGTCTGTGTGTGTATGCGTGCGTGTGTGAATGTTTTATTTTGGTTGATGAACAGCAGGTGTTATCCACATAATACATGAGTATGAACGTTGCATACCAACACTTGTGTGTCTGTGTGTGTGTGTGTGTGTGTGTGTGTATGATCTAGAAATATAGTTACACTTTTGTCTCCCTCCGCCAATGAAAAGGCATGTCTCATTAGCCGGCTTGGTAGTTGGAACTCTCACCAAACAATGACAGAAACATGACACAACTCGTTCGTGGCCAGGCAACCTGCAGGTCGTAATGTCAACAAACCAAACTCGAAACTGAACACCATAACTTGTAATGATCAATATTATCCAGGTTTGGCTCAGGCTCAAACCGGGCAAAAAGTAACGTCACAATACATTAAAATTCACATCTTTTTTTTTTTTTTTCGTTTTTCTTTTCTTTCTTTCCATGGGTTTTCCACCACTCAATTGCCGAATGCTTTAAACCCACGACTGAAATGAAAGACAAACATGATTAAAGCCAATAGGGCATGGTCTAAACTTTTGACCTCAAAACAAATGTTTAGTTATGAAATCAATAATGGAAGGACTGAAGGAGTTGGGTGTTACTAAAAAAGAAAATTACGCGAAAAGGGGAAGTCTTATACTGAGAATTCTAAATCGGTAGACATCCCAGAAGTAGAATTTTATAATTAGCTATTGAGTGCCAGTAATTTTGTTTTAGTACACCGCTAAACCTTTCAATTAATTATAAAACCTTGTATGTGTGTAAATGTTTCATTAAGATGAGATCAGATGACAGTCACTTTACTATCCCTTGGGGATATTCTCTTTCACTCAGGGTTTAAGAGCACATACATGGTACACACATATTACGCATCATTACATAAATAATATAACACAAGTCAATAAACTCAATAACGGGCACACATGAAGTGACATGGTAATGGACCTTAGTGGAGTCTGGCACACATCTAGCTTAAGTGTCATGTTGAGGTGAATTACGGAGCCAAATGGGATCTTCTGTATTTTTCTGTTTGCCTTCATTTTATGTATTATTCGCTGGCTTTGGATAATCTAGAAATTTGCAGTTCAGTACAACTGGTGAAAACCTCTCTGCCATGTTGAATGTTTTCTTGATGAATGTGCTGTTAGATTGGTCCTAGCCACTTGTATCTGCTTGATACTTTGACACACATTGGAGAAGGCCCGGAGAAACGGTGTGTTTTTGCGTAAGTCAGTTCAGCCAAAAAGTGGAGATACAACCTTGTCATTTTAAGGGGACGAGATGTTATCCAGATTACACATGAATATCAACGTTTCATACGAACAAGCGTTTGTGTGCTTGTGTGTGTGTGCGTATGTGTGTTCTAAAAATAAAGTTACGTGGACAATTGACGTGATTGAATTTTTTTCTGTTTCCCTCAATCAATATTAGTTAAAGCAATGTTCCTCAGCCTATTTGGACCCACGCCCCACTTCAATTTAAAAAAAAAGAAAACGTGCACCTCGCCATGACCGGACAAAGTTTGTGTACACTAAATATTGAAAAAGATGAAACAAAAATAATTTTGTATTCAGTACATTTAAAGGAACTTTTAATGAAAACGATGTAAACAATAAATAGTTTGTATATAGAGGTAAGTTAAAATACACTACGAAACGAAGATTTCTATGAGGGGGGGAGGGGGGGTATTTTTGTCACTTTTGTAGGAAATTGTGTGTTTAATGTCCGTTTTGAGCTTGAATCAGTAATGGTTCTCGTATCCAGATGGGACCACCAATTTTATGTCCACCTCTGATAGAACTGGGTCAAGGATCTCGAATATGTGAGAAAAATTTCAAAATCCATGGTCACACATGCGCGGCCCAGGATTTGCATGGGAGGCAGATAGGCCTACGCTTACATTACATTAATTACAAATGTATAAGTACTCATTGGCAGTAGTTCTCCTGCTCATCTCACTCAACTCCAGCATATCAATATTGAACCTAATAACTAAGTAAGTACAAACAACAAACAACTTACTCGATGTCTCTTTTTTCGCCTTTTGACTTGAACGCGCCTCCGTTTATGCATCGGTAGATGACCCATGCGTATTCAAGAGCCGCAATATCCCAAGTCCTTGTTCTTGAGTTTGGCATTGGACCCTGCAACAATCATGTTGCCGTTGCTTTGACAAGGACTTCATTATCTTTCTCGTGCCGCCGTTGGATCGCACGTTTAAAGTCTTCGAAAGACTTAAATGTTCTTCCAACATCTAGATCTAGATCTAGGGCTAGTTTAGCCTCATTTTGCACCGCCATGTTGGATGAGCGAGGTCAAAATCAGGGCAACTTCCCAAAAATAGAAAATCCGTCGGTTTACTGGCTAAAAATAGCAAGTCACCATATTGCGAAGACGTTTTTCACAGATGTCCCTCTGTAAGCATTTCCTTAGGAGGGGACATGTGTCCCTCTTTAAGCAATTCCATTTTATAAAGCGATTTTTGGAGATTTTTGTCTTTGTCCGCTCCAAGATTTGCCAGTGCATTAGAGTGAGTGATTGCATTATACCTGTATAATTTGTTCACCATCACCAGAAGTTAAATTTCGTAATGTTTGCTGTTATCAACTAAGTACATTAGGACGGGTTTCAAATAGTTTCATCGTTGTGATTTTTTGCTTTCAGGTCCTTTTGTTAGGTATAAGTGCGAATTTTGTCCTGCGGATTCTTTTGTCCCATGGGATTTTGTCCGCTAGGATATTGTCCCTTTCCGATAAAAATACATGGAATACGCTTGATATGACCATTGCCAAGCTGAGAAAAAGCGCTCTTAATATTACCATACACTATATAAAAGGTAATACTAATGTACTTACAAACAAAATACCGCCCCCCCCCCAACCCCTCATACACACACTACACTTTGTCTTTGATTTCTCCGCGATAATTTGTATTAGTACTACATTCTGTTAAGGCAATAAAAGTGTCAAGTCAGTATGTTCAGTTTTACCGGCCATATTCTCATTTCCAGAGCCAGTTACCTGGCCTCATAGACCGCTACACACCCGCAGCCAGTATTTGAAAGGCAAAACCGGTTAGGCCCAAGATGTGTCTTATTAAGAGAAATTTTATTCCCCTTCACTGGACATATTATCATAAGGGAAGTTCTATACGAATCAAAAGAGAAAGTTTGAAGACTTGAGCTTTTTTTTCGGTGACGAAGGAATTTATTATTTGGCTGCAAAATAATACTTTGAGAGTGCGAGGTTCAATGACGTGTCGCATAGGCTTTTTTAAAGTGGCACAAAGAAGGGACTGTTCCTTAGTATTGTATTCACTATCCCTGGTCATACAAGCCATACATGGTGCCAGCAATGTAAAATATTATGTTCATTTCCTGTAGCCGATGATGTGGTGCGTGGCAAGGAAGGATGTATAAAGTAGCCAGTGAAATAGCTGGTGGCGCATTGTCGTTTTGTACATATTTCCTAACTTCAGTGGGCTAGGTCTCTCTTTCCTGTCTGTGGACCCAAGACGGTTTTGACGCCCAAGACCTAGTGAGACAGGCTTGTTTCAGCCTCCCAGTGAGCGCTGTTCCGTTTACCTCCATAATTTACATCTTACACTAAAACCGAGCCGCACAGTCCCTCACTTGCTCACTCGTGTGTCATCAGAATCATGCCTAACGAGTATTTCAGTGAAGTTTTCAGACTATTCTTCTTCCATCACCACCTGTACAGAAAATCATCTCTCTAAATTTTAATTTCAGAGTTTTCTGAACACACGCATCTTGATCATTGCTCCGTAAACTGATACTTCCAGCATCACGAATGTGTATGTATGTAAGCATATATTGACCGTGAAACAGATTATTAAGGCTAAACGTGCATGGTATTTCCCATTTTGGAGATTTCCTACCTTTCCTACCATCCACTACTTACAGTGTTACTCAGGTTTTGGGTTTTTATATTTGCAAGGCTTGCGCTGAGATGTCCCATGGAAATCAAGCAAAAATTGGCATCACAATACATGTAATTAGGCCACATTATTATTTCGCTGGGGACAAGGTGGTCTAGAGGCAAGGTGCTCGCCTCTCATGCCAAGTGTCCCGGGTTCAAAACCCGGGCTGTTCAGGCATGTTGGAAATTGGAATTTTTCTTATATTTTCGTGTCCCTGATCCTATTGGGGTGGGGGGTGGGGGGGGGGGCGCGGTTAGGATCGAGTACTTAGTCTTCTCGGATAAGGACGAAAAATTCGGAGGGCCCGTGTGCACGTTGCACGCGTTAAAGATACTTTGGCAGTTGGAAATCGTAAAGAGTAGGCCGTTCAGGCTGTTGCCCGGGCAAAATTGAAACTAAAAATTAATAGATCAAAATTCAGCCATATCACCCCCCCCCCCCTCCAAAAAAATTATATAATTCATTATTAATTATTTAAAAAATAGGGAGAACTCCTAAAGGCAGACTACACGGAGGAATGCACCTCCTGCAACAGTGTTGATTCCACGCGTATCGACCATGTCGTTCCAATGGATCAAATCAACACTGTCGAGAGAGGGAAAGTGCACCATGGGCTAGGCACTTTCTCCATACCCACAGCCCAGGCGTGCAGCACAAAAACTATTTAGCTGCTGACCGTTTGCCAAGACGAAAAGACCCAATTATTATTTCACTCCACCTCTGTCGTTCCATGGGTTTTCTACACCACCACCGGCTGCTTTAAACCCATGACTGAACTGAAGCACAAACATGATGAAAGCCAACAGGTCATTCATGAACTAAAACTCTCTCAACACATACACAAGACACAAAACGCGTTTCTGGATGAAGGAAGTATATATTGATTTATTTATTAATGAGAAATAATGGTATGCATTCTACACATCAGATATTTTCTTCATTGTTATACGAATCATATTACATACAAAAGGTGTGGGGCTAATAATAACAATTCTGCTTCTGGTAATGTCTTCAAATTTAGAATTGTCCCCTTTTCCTGTAAATTTACGATACTTTTCTTTGCAGTAACACCCAATTTCTTTCTCAGTACTTCCATTTTTGATTTCATAGCTAAAAAGTTCAACAACCTCTGACTGAAAATGTTGGAAATGTACAAAATGTGAATGAAAAAAATAAGTTTCTGGTGATAGTAGATATATTATGTTATATAGGGAGATTTGAATATTGATCATAAATAGACAGTCTTAAGCCTGCCTTGTCTCTAAATGAAGTTTCATTGCAAGCCCCATAAGGAAAATCTAAATAGGGCTTAAATGTGCTCCTTCTGATCACAGTTTGGGAAAAATAAAATGTTGTCATGAGTAAATGTGCACATTCCTTGTATATTACTGTTTTATCACATAGTTTATTACTGTATCAAAATTGGGCAAAAAGAAAAGGTTGTATGTTGCGAAGCCCCGCGTGAGAAATAAAACCCAAACAGTACAAAGCAAACTAAAGAGAAGACAGAAAATGCATAAATTTTCGGCTTTCGCCTTTGTCAAGTGAAAAAAAAACAAAAAAACGAACAATAAAAGACTTCAACAGGAACGACGTGAAACAGTTTACTTAGCTGCGAGTTCTTGCTTCTTTAGCAGCACCAAAGCACGTCCGTGAATTTATTACTGTATGCAGCACTCTCATGTCTCTTTCTCCTAAGACTTTTTTTTTGGTCTGTTTTCGGTTTGCATACAAAAATCGTCCTTTTCTATGCGTCAGCGAATCAAATATTTAGTCCCTCGCACAATTTACTATGACTTTCCTCTAAAAAAAAATTAAAAGACAAAAATGTGCAATAACTGAAATGACAACTCTGATTATTTGTGATTGAAATCTGTATCAGAACACGCATGGCCAGAACCAGGGTTTCCCCTGGGGATGCGTAACGGAATAATAAGCTACAGCATTTTAATTAGGCCCATGGCCTCTGAACACTTTTGACATGTCGGTATAGATTTCATTGACATCGATCGTCAGCCATCGGCCGTCAAGGTCCCTCGGCGTCTACACACGGTTAATGCAAAGGATTTTGACAATGTTCAAGAATGAAAAAGGCCCTTCCGTTGCTGTGTTCTCTCTCTCTACATGTACCACGAGACCCTCGATAATAATAATATGAAGCAGTTGACCATAAATACATAGAAGCCTGATATTGAAAGTAGGTAATACAAATATGGTATATTATGTGATACAAGTCAAAAAGAATAGGAAGTGGAATTTCAACAACAATAACAACAACAACAAAAACAACATTAGCGAGTACAAGAACAATATGTTTTGTATGTAAAATGAACATTTCCGAATGTAAGACATACACATTTTGAAGCATACTCTATAGTCTTGCCTCTACACTACAGCTTATAATTGCAAGACAATAAATTACCAAGTTTCAGTTGAAAGAAAAAAGTATACATGTTCTTTTACTAACTCCATGATAAAAATCAATACCGATATCCAGTCCAACAGTGATTGGTCATTATTTCAATCTTCTCCCTTTGTTTCACTTGTTCAACTACGAATCTTTCATGGTTTATTGTGCTGTTAGTTACTGTTTTTTTTTGTTTTTTTTTAACCTTTCTATTTGCAGCTACAGTATCATTATTTGGAATGAAATTATTTTTTATAAGAAATAAAACCATCCGTGCATGGAATCAAAAAATTGTATTTACAATCAAATTACTACAGAAGAATACCCCAAGGGACAATTGTCTTGACAGGGGTGGTTGGTGGGAGCTTCTTGTCTGCTCCGTATTGTCTATCGTCTTGCTTTTTCCTAGCACAATGTGACAATTATCGTGTGGACGTGCTTTCTCCGGACTCAGACAACAGTCCTTACTCCGGACTCAGACAACAGTCCTTACTCCGGACTCAGACAACGGTCCTTACTCCGGACTCAGAAAACAGTCCTTACTCCGGACTCAGACAACAGTCCTTACTCCGGACTCAGACAACAGTCCTTACTCCGGACTCAGAAAACAGTCCTTACTCCGGACTCAGACAACAGTCCTTACTCCGGACTCAGACAACAGTCCTTACTCCGGACTCAGACAACAGTCCTTACCGAAGCACTTTCATAATTATTTGGAATACTTTCTAGATTACGGACAACAACTCCATGATCTCGCACCATATTCATTCTCCTTTTATGAGAAAATATGCGGGGATTAAAAGAAGTGTAGCTTAAAAAGTTGTCTTTACCAAAACCTAACTTGAGATGAACTCTTATCAATTCAAAAAATTTCATTTGTCTACGACTTACAACGGAGGAGTTAGCAGAGAATGGCCCGCAAGTCCATCTTTATATTACTTAGATGGATTATTATTACTGCCTCATACTTTCGTTTCTGTGCGGAAAATTCTTGAGACATAAGTATATTTCATTATACTCATTTGCACCGACGGCCTGATACATTGGGGGGGGGGGGGGGCATTGAGAACATAGGGCCAGCCCGTCAGAGCAGCCCCTATATAAATATACAAAATATAATCATGAATTTAACTTGTGTAAAATGGTGAGTCAATCATTGCTACCTATGGAAACTAACCGGTACACAGCAGCGAATATCTCTGTTCTTTGTAATTTGTCTTGTCTAAAAAATATATTTTGAATTTTCCTGCCACATGTTTACATGTACATATGTACTTTCTGCAGATAAAAACTCATGTAACATTTCTACATAAACATAACTGGTTCGTTCCAATTGCATGCAGTAAACGAACTTCAGATAGAAAATTTGATGATTTACTCATACTGAGTATTTTAATTTCGGTGTTTGAGGGACTTACCGAACCTAAATAGTCTACTTCAGTGCGTGGGGTACAGGTTCGCTAAGTATTTTGCGATCGTTTATCTGTTCAACATCAATGATGTCATGGCAATAAAACTTTAAAAGACGAAAGTGCTTGGATGAGACGAATCCAATCAAAAAAGTTTCCAAAAACAGATACCTTTGTATCGGTAATTATCAATGGCCGCATTATAATCTGAGCGCCAGTTGTAACCTGAATAAAAATTTTAAAAAGAGATAATAAATACATTTAAGCTTATACATTGAGCGGTTTAGTCAGTGACGGGTGCCAATCATGTGCAAATCCAGAAATCTGCCTTCGTGGTCCGCGGAACATGTCAAGATGCAAGTTGCCGATCTACCACACTTCACATTTGTCTGCAGGGTTCATGTACGACCCAATCGGACACTTGAAGGCTTCGGCAAACTCTTTCGTGTTCTGAAGTGCACCAATGATCCTGTTAATAGAGGACAGTATCAAGCCTGTTATGTGCATACTGTTATTATTTCCTTGAGCTATATCTTAGAGGCGGTAAACTTGCAGTGAGCAACATTATCATCGATTTTCACGAAAACTGACTGCTACATTTCTATGAAATTCTGCACAAGCATTAACTTTCTCATAGAAGTTAGGGAAAGTATACAGTTTGATCTCCCATTTCAGCGCCACCCCGCTTGGCAAAAGACGTTTCTGCCAGGATACCGTCGATATTTATTCGTTATAGTGCCTTAATGTATGTACTTACATGGGAAAAACATTAGAGTCAATCTCACAGGCAGACAGACAGACAGACAGACATGCAGGCAGGGGGCGGACGGACAGGCAGACAGGCCGACAGATAGAGAGATAGATAGATAGACAGACAGACCGACAGACAGGCAGGTAGGTAGGGAGATAGGACGACTATACTCACCTGTACTCGGGCACAGGGTGGGAACTGAGCTTAATGGCCCACTTTAACCCTTCCGTAATGTATTTCCTACAAAATGCCTGCGGACACAGAATGAAACACTTTATCAAGTAATCAATCCCCCCCCCCCCTCTGTCTCTCTCTCTTTCTCTCTCTCTCTCTGTCTCTCTCTCTCTCTCTCGCATGGTTCTATCAGCTTCATGAACCGCATTTGGATGCAACTTTTGTCGCCAGGTCTGGACCACTGCCTTGTATATTTTAGACCAAGAACACCTTGAATGTTTCACTGTGACTTACCAGTGTCATGACCTAAATTACCCCACAACGGCTTTGTGTGTGTGTGTGTGTGTGTGTGTGCGTGTGCGAGCGCAGGTTATTGCTCAAATGGAATGTGTGTGGATGAAATGAGATGCACTTTTTACATTACTCCATTCGAATGTAGGCCTATGTCGTTGAGATTTACGGCTCATTCCTATTATCCAATTCTTGTTTGACATTCGTTTTCACTATGCGGGCTTGAAGAAACGCCACCAGTTCTGTATTAATTGTATGCTAGTGCTCCACAGTTTGGAAACGTAAGTAAAATTGGGAGCTAGAAAAACAAACAATCCCATGATTTTGAGAAAGGAAACACAAATTTCAAATAGACCTATACACAGATCGATACATTAAGGCCATTATAAATACTGAACCTCTTCAAGAGGATCTTAAGTTCCTGTCGAAGTCATTTTTGATTTTGAATTCGGCACTTATTAAACATCTTCAAGAGGATTTTGAATTTCTGTAGTCAACATTTTGATTTCGAACAAGGCACTTATGAATATTGAACCTCTTCAAGAGCATTTTGAAATTCTGTGGAAATCAATTTTGATTTCGGTTTCGGCACCTGTAAATAAGACTGAACCTCTTCAAGAGGATTTCGAATTTGAAATCATTTTTGATTTAAAATTAGGCACCAATACCCTATAAATATTAGACCTCTTCAAGAGAATTCTGAGTGTCTATCGAAATCATTTTTGAAAATATTGCACCTCTTCAAGAAGATCTTGCATTTCTGTTTGCCCAATTTTGACGTTGCTCTTACCCTGCAGCGACCCCACAGATTTTCTGTGGTTTTTCTAATATCAATTCGTCAATTTCCTTTTACTGGTCGCATGCCTCTTTGTGCCCTATTGTGCTTCTCTGTGCATTTTATTTTGATAGTTGTCAATTTTATTGATTTAAATCTTTTCTTGTTCGATTGTTTTAGCTGTTTCATTTTTTCTCTTTTTATTTTTTTTTCTTGATAAAGAGGATAGCCGAAATATCGAACATTTTCTTGTCTTCTCTTTTAGTTTGCATTATTTCGTTTGGGTATTATATCATTACCCGGGGCTGTGCTACATAAAACCTTTTCTTTTTGCCCAATTTTGACGTTGATGTCGCAGTCACAGCTGATTTCAAAATGGACGACGACCTGAATGGAAAGGAAAAAAAATCTGTGTTTCTCGATATCGAACGGAAAAGGCTTCATTGGAAGAGGAAGCAGATAAGATGAATAAGAATGGACAGAGCGTATGAAAAGAAACGACGAAAATGGCCCCATGAAAAGATTTCGGACAGAACCTGACATTTTAATACCACAGGTGGAGTCACATCACAGGTGCAGTGACACCACAAGTGCAGTGATACCACAGGTGCAATGACACCACAGGTGCAGTGATACCAAAGATGCAGTGACACCATCGTTGCAGTGATGCCACACGTGCAGTGACACCACAGATGCAGTGACACCACAGGTGCAGTGATACCACAGGTGCAGTGATACCACAGGTGCAGTGATACCACAGGTGCAGTAATACCACAGGTGCAGTGATATCACAGGTGCAGTGATACCACGGGTGCAGTGGAAGTAATTCAGACAATATTGTGAAGATGTTTTGCGAGAGTAGTGAGAATCTCTCAAGTTACCTACGTCAAAACAGAACTGTAGGATGAGAAATAAATTAAAAACTAACCATTGCACTTGTGCATTTGTGGCGTTTTGATAAACACCATCAAGGAAAATATCATTAAAGATGTTTGTTACAATTATCTAGCACCAGAATATTGGACACATTTCACAATGCCCAATTACTTAATGTGAAATACAGAATATAGTCGTAATAGAAAGAGAATATGCAGATAAAAAGAGGAAGTAAATGGGTCAGACTTATCTTATTGATACTCAAGTATAGGCCTATGTTTTTTGGGGCCTTCAGTGTGCAAACCTAGAATAATGATCGACACTGGGGCTTCCAATATGTTGAGGAAATCCTAGAAAGATAGCATGGGATAATATTTTGGTCAAAGGCCTGGAGAAAATGAAGTGGGGGAATTTTCCCAAATAAATACACACCTACTGGTACTTTAAAAAGCTTGAAAAAAAAAACACGACACATTCAGGTGCTTTTAGACATGAAAAATACAGAAACCATGTCTACCTTCTGATATAAAAAATAAAAAATCCCAGTAATGTTTGAAATGTAAAAAAAAGTCCACATCACGCATCATAAAACGAATTAAAGTGTCAACAACTTGCTGGTGACGTATTTATTTCACTGAAGGCAGAATTGTTCAGCTAGCAACACTTCTCGAACAGAAAGAAAAAAAGCAAAACAGCTAATGGAAATTATTGTTGTGAAATGATTGATAGGACTAATAGCCAAGTTCAACCGGCTCTGCACTGTGGCGACGACGTGTGTGCTCCAGTTGTAACACCAAGGTAAAATTTACCAACTGGGATTAAAGAACTATACAAAATACAAAATACAACTTTTAAAACAAATCAAGCCATCCTGGTTGAGTATTTTCTTTGCCAAATGGGTTTCATGCCATAGGCCTAAGCTTGTCACGGTGTAACGTGCGAGCGTTTCTAATCCAGCAGACCAAGTTATAGTTTATTTCATTTCCACCTGTAAAATTACAGTTTTCTACCTATCTTGAGAGACTTCTGTCATTTAATGTGCATCAAAATGCCACTGGTTCGAGATAGTGAGTAGATCTTCCGTCATGTCACCTTTTTTTTTTTTTTTTTATAACAGGAATCGCACTTTTCGGACACTGAAACAAATATCACATATTTTAGCAACACTTTTTGGATTAATGAGGCACATTCATTATGATAGATGGCTGTTTTATCACACATGATTTTTGTGGATTTCCTGGACCCGTTGTGGCCTATAATTAAAGATAACGATTCTATACCATTTCGGTGCATAGATGTGACATGGGCGTATCTTGTGCCCTGTGAAGTGTGCACCACACCTTTGTATGATTTTGTCTGATTGTGTTTTGTAGGCTCTGATCTTATCTAAATTTTGTACATGGCCTGTGAATGGCCTGTACATAGCCATACCAGGACTATTCCCATGAAAGTCTTCATTGTAGCCCATAAATATGCACTCATTTGAGTCTGCACCCTTTACGATGCTGTATATAATGAATTTTTGTCCCCGTGACTTGTGTGATATTTTTCTAATGTGGCATAACAAGTGTCACACTTTAATAATTATTTTCGTTGGCTCTACTATTTTGACAGGCCAATACATTTTGCTGGGATGTAAAAGAACCTTGATTCAGAGGCTCTCAATTTTATGTTTGCTTAATTTTCTTCCTGCCACTGAATAGGCCACTTTAACACCAGGTATATTCTGGCGGGGGGTATAATCTGGCCTGATACACCGATACAGAACCCTAGGGAATGTCTCACGGTGGTACATGATGCCTGGATTTTATACCATTAACTCTAATAGTTTGATGGTGATTGGCTGGACAGGAGTCAAGCCACCCGAGGGCAGTGCCCTTTACTCCAAAACTCTTGTCCAGCCCTTTTAACATAATCTGACTATCGCTTGTATCAAAAGAGGCGGACAAGTCTAAAAAAATTCACCAAAACTACTTGCTTTACCAACCTCAGCCTTAAGAAAGAGATCGTTCAGGACTCGCATGCTGTTCCTGTACTGTGGTTCACTCTGTAAGCTGGCTGATACGTTTCTACAAGACTGTTTGTTGTCAGGTGAGTTAAGTGGTGTAAAATGAACTTCAAGAATCTTTAACAGAAAAGGTAACTTTGGCACCGATGTAAGAGAACTGGGTATGGGATCTAAATCGCAATGCTAATTTGGAGCTCTGTGATGACCAATCTGACATGGCCCTTTGAAACAGGGTGGAAAAAATCAAGTCCTGGCCCTTCGAAAACACCAAAAACGGCAACAATCAAGATCACTTAAATGTTGTAAGTTTCACAGCTTTGTGAGTAAAAAGGAAAGCAGCAAACTTGTCTGGCATTTCATTAATCTCAAATACATTTGGCAAGGGATAATGTTTTACGGTACCCATCATTCATTACCAAATCAAAACGCTGTTTGCGTGATTGTTAGTTTTCACATTTAGAGCAGGGGCATGATAATCTTTTTTGGCATTTCGAATGGCAGTTTTCCGAACTTGTTTTTTACACGTAAGAATATCTTTGTAAATAGTGAGTCTGGTCTTCTGCCATTTCCGTTCTGCTTTGCGGAACTCTGACCATATTGTTGGTTCTCCTGGAAGTTCCAGCTGTTTCTGCATTACAGCCAATCTTTACAAATGTGCGTGCCCAGCCGTCATGCAGTGGGAAAGAAGGGGATGATTCAATGTTTTTGGTGACGTAAGTGAAACAGCCCAAGACTCAAACGTCATCTATACCATAATATATTTGTAGACTTGAGATTTTTCGTTGCAAAAGGCTTCTGAACCACTCAACACTCAGACTTCAAATTGTATATGGTACATCAGAATGGATGTAAGGGTGCAGTTGTTAATAGAAGTCTCAAATCGATGGGTTTTTTTTATTGGAAATTTATTGTTTCCTCAATTTTAGATCTATTTCGAGTCATGGTTCGCCATTTTAAGGTTTCATTGAAGCTGCGTATTATGTTTGTTTTGAAGTTGAAACTGAAAGAGCGAAAGTGCAAATCCCTACCAGAAATGATTGCGTTGTGTGCTGGTGCGCATGAAATCTGCAGTAAGGCTCTAGGATATGGGAAGTTTTCTACACCAAAGAGAGAGAGGGAGAGGGGAGGGGGGGGGGAGAGAGAGGAGGGGGAGAGAGAGAGAGAGAGATAGAACGGTGGGTTAACAGGTTTACACGGATAATGCCGGGTGCCTCAGAATCAAAAAGCGTGATCGATACTTTCACTCTGTGACCACTTCGCCCCGTCTTCCTTTTTCGCCTTTCTTAAAACTTTCTTCACACATTGTTGGATGAAAATAAACTTTGAACATCACATCCATGTATTTTGTAAGGATCCGTAGTGTGAAAATATTTTTTTTGGCACTTGCATTAAATCTAAGTTCCGTTATTAACGTGATCTAGATCTAGATCTAGAGTTGGTCTCAAGCAGCCTGTGTCAGTGTGTGTTGTGTAGCGCTCGAAAAATGATTGTTGAACCAAGTATAAAATGTGTTCAGGTTGTTTCAAGAAGTTACTGTTGCAGTGTCTTTTGCAAACTGTAACAGCTTTGCCAAGTTGCCTAAGCTTGGAGAAACTATGAGCACATCTGGCATTAAAGCATCTGTCAGAGAGAGAGGGGGGGGGGAGGAGATATGGACGAGAGGGGTTGCTGTGGAGGACATAAGGGGGATGGAGATTGGAGGGAGACAAGGGAGATACATATATTGGGTGACAGGGTAACGGGAGTGGGGGAGAGAAAGAGATGGGATGGATAGGAAAAATTGGTGGTGGTGGGGGGGGAGGGGGTTGGGAGAGAGAAGGAGGGCGGATCCAGGTTTATCCCTTGGCAAGGCCTCATCTAGACCCTCCCAGTTTAATGTCAAAATACACTCTTAGTACCGTTCGTAGAACGGGCCCTTCAGCTTGTAGTCTGATATTTGCAAATTCAATGTTTGCTTTTTACGCCCATACCTTCTGGCTACGTTTTCAGTGCCCTTTGACGTCTTTCATTCTCATCATAATCACCAACTTTCATTCTCATCGTAATCACCAACTTTCATTGTCATCTTAAACACCAACTTTCATTGTCATCTTAAACACCAACTTTCATTGTCATCACAATCACCAACTTTCACTGTCATCACAATCACCAACTTTCACTGTCATCATAATCACCAACTTTCATTGTCATCTTAAACACCAACTTTCATTGTCATCATAATCACCAATCCCACATGAATTTTTTTTTTCTCAATGTATCTCCGGGGAGCTCCACATATTTAGCCGCATGTTATAAACAATTAAATATATTGCTACACAATGTTTTCGCCACTTCACGCATCTCACCAACCACTATGTTTACGCATTTGGTGCCCCTCCCCCCCCCCTTACCTGTGCGTATGCCAAGAAGAAAATTTGATCTGGTGTGAGGCCCAGGCCTGGTAAGGTTGGTTGCTCACCTTTGACTTTTACCAGTTGTTTGTAGACCCTGCATGGTGGATAGATATAATTATGTGTGTCACACAAACAACATCATTATGCGGGGGGAGAGGGGAGAGACCACATATTGATACCAAAGTCTGGTATTAGCACAGGCAACGAAAGTTACCATTGTTCAAGTTGTTGTGGCGGGGGCTGCCCAGTTTGTCACAGGCCCAGTTTGTCACAGGCCCACCCCGCCTCGACTGTGCCCTGCATGATGGAAGTTATCACTGACACTCTCAAAAAGAGTAAATGAATGATTGATTGATTGCATGAATTGAATTTTATTTTACAATTGTTTTTAACGAAAGGACATTCATTGTTGAAATTTTACAGATTAATTTGCTTTGATTTGCATACAAAAAGGAAGAAATATTGAACAACACAAGCTGAATTGACATTTTAGAGGGACTATCTCTACACCACCAATTTGAAGGTGGAAAATAAAAAACTTAAGTTACAACTACAGTCTTAAAGTGCTGTAATTATGACTGTCATCAATACTCAAATACTTAAATGAAATAACAAAGCGATCTTCTTCATGAGTCTTCTTTCAAGACATAATTATGCTTCTTTTAAGTTTGTATACAGATCAACACAGTTTGTGTGAAAAACATGTTCATTGCAACTGGAAGTAATGAGAAGAGTAAATTGAAGGGCCCAAATTAATGTAGGTATACAAAAATATTCTAGAGTAAAACAACTAAACTGGTACCTTAATTCCTTATATGCAGGACAACATAAAACTAAAGTAATTGTACATCATGTTGTACATCAGATTTACAGTCTTTTATACTTTAAATACAAACATTGATACAAAAACGCATGCAGTGTAAATTATCTAAGACCATTTAACTCTTCAAAAGCCAAGCGAGGACGACAAAGAAAGAGGTGGTTCGACAACATCAAAGAGTGGACGGACATCATGACCCTGTCCTCTTGGTGCAGGCCTGTGACAAACTGGGCCTGTGACAAACTGGCATGCTTCCGTTGTGGCGTAGTTCACTGGCCTGTATTATATTCCAGACCAAATATGAAGTTGTTAGTCGGCAAGCGATAGACCCACCAATTAGGGCCTGCGAGGGCCTGCTCAGGTAGAGCAGAGCGCCTAGCTTTACATGAAAACCAGTGCCAGCAACACATGCTGTAATTCTTGACTTTCGTATTGTATTCTATGATTAATCCATACCCTTTATTGCAGGGTGATTAGTTAAGATCATTATTGTTGTATTTGTATATAATATCATTCTGTCATTTGATGACATAGTGTTTTCATGAGTGTTAATTCCATCTACCTAAGAGTAACCCATATCACTAACGTACTTTGGACCCCATCAGACGAGTCCCAATACAATTGTGTTGTATGTGTAAGTGTTTAACACCGTGTCCCATTCGCCTGTTACAGCCTCACAGAGTCCAAAATATCTCAATGTTGCAAACCGTACATGCAGGGCCTTTGTCTGTACTGCGCTTTGTGTCAGTCAAAATTTGGCAAAAAGAAATGAAAGAATTGAATGTGAAATATATTATATAGCCTATGTGTTTGCTTCTGTGCTGCTGTACTCGCAAGAACTCGCAAAGTACACATATTCTATTTAGATTCTATATATTTCATCAAATCGTTTATTAATTATTGTTCAATTGTTTTATCTGTTCAGTTTTCCTATTTTGTTTCTATTGTTGGATTATTTTTTTTTCGTTTTTTCCCCCTGGGAATAAGGTTGTAGCCGAAATATAGGCCGTTTTCTGTCTTCTCTTTTCGTTTGGGTTTCATTGTATCGTTTGGGTATTATTTCCCACGCGAGGCTTTGCTACATACAACTTTTTCTTTTTATCAAATGTTGACTTTGCATAAATAACCTTAGTACGACCCCATAGTTTTTCTGTTGTTTTTATATTTTGTGACAGTCAGTAAGCTTCATGTGCTGAAACTCATCGGCATGGGTTACGCGGTTCTAAGGTATTTCACTGGTTCATTTTGTGTGGCTGTACACCGCAATCTACGCATTATATCTCAGCACTCATGCCTACTCCCCCCCCCCCCCTTTTTTTTTTCGCCTGCGTTGCTTGGACTGTCAGCGCACAAGGTCAGCTATACAATATTTGACTCATTTTTGCCGTGTTGACCTCTATTGCTCTCAGGTAAACATACCTGGACCCATTCTAGTCTACACCGACTAATGCCTTATAGTTCCATGTTCAAGCATAAAGCCTCGATCACCAGTCTCATCAACGGCTCTTCATAGTTATCGGGTCACATAGGACCACCAGATCACCATTGAGAAGGGTCGTGGTTAGAACTCGCTGGTCAAGCGCTTGTTTATATAAACTCGAAGTTGATATTCTGCATACATTAGCATAAATGAGTTTTAGGAAAAGTACAAAAAATTCAGAACTAACATGCAGTTATACGCAAAATGGCAGCGTTTTAAAAAAACTAGTCGGGTCCTATAAGACCCGACCGAACGGGAATAAAATGGGAAGAATCATGAGCAAACCCACAAAGATCCGGGCATGTCATAAATAGCACATAATAAGCTCCCAGCCATCCTGGGATTACAGAGTAGAACGCTGAATACCACCAACAACAACACTTTTCCCGACAGGCATTATACGCCGTATTTAGTCGAAAGAACAAGTAACCAAGAGTTGGTTGCTGTCAGTGGCAATATGATTATATACTAATGAAACAGAGATAATGAGATGAATAATTCGCTTACCTGAAACTACTCTTGACCCCACCCAGATCAGCTACAGTCTCGCCTTGTGAGGCTTGGCCATTTAACTGCAGAGCGCATGGAGGAAATCAGACAGGAATAAAATAATGGTACCGTCAGTGATGAAAAATGGATGGATTACAAGTCGAGGAAAGCAAGGAACAAAACTCTATTTTGTCTTTTTTCTTTTAAATTGAGATTATTTGCTGTGCTTTTAGCCATTGACATCCCACAGGTTGTAATATAACTTGTGGCTTAAATTCTGCAAACCAATGGTTAAATAACGTCTTCTGCTTCTCCTGAAAAAAATTGTTAATATACATTACCATGTGGCCCTCGAAATGAGACTTTGGCACAACGCTGACGATGCAAATGTGATTTTGGACAAAGTTTTCCCACTCTAACTTGTGTGACAACACAGGAAATCAGTGGTTCAAAGTATGTTCAGAGAGATATTTCAAGGAGCTTCATTAGTGTTCGACAGCTGAACCTTTGGCATGGATTACCATTCTTCATTGGACAAATAAAGTTGCATTTAGCATCACAACCAACTTTTGCCACTGTCTCAAATCGTCACCGTTCCATGGAGGAGGAGGGGAGTGGGGCTTCTAAAGACGATTTTTGTTATTACATGAAACCGACAATATTTTAACCATCCTAGTTGAATTCAGGACGCCTGAATTGGTAGAAAAATTGCCACAGTTTTTTTGTCATAATTATATTTGCTAGGGAAAGACCGCAATCTTGGATTTTGAGTCCCAGGAAAGTGTCAACTTCAATATAGAAAGATTTCCCAGATTTTATTGGATTTATTCCAAACGTCTCTAATGTCTTATTAAATTCAATAAAAACTGTAGACAGAAGGGAATTTTGATGTCTTCCACAGATCTTATGTTATGAACTTTTTAAAATGGCAAATAGCGGAATTTCATTTCCCCCTATTTTCTACAACAAAAAAAGTTCATTACAAAAAGGATTGAAAAGATAAAGAACTTTCCTTCTATAAGAATATTTCTATTTCTTCAGTCATGGTGTTCGCTAAATTTTACACTAATTAGTCCATTGATAAAAAAAATAATTCACAAATTACTGATCAAAAATGCGGTTTCGATAAAATCACACTTGAAAGGTTTTTTTTTTTCAATCACACAAAGCTCCAAACATCCCTGCTTGGCACGAGCCCCAATAATGATTTGCAAACTACCAAAAGTTTATAACAGATTGATGTGTCCAGAGGAGTAGGGGGGGGGGGCAGAAACGAGGAGAGGAGAAATATTAAAAGTTACAGGGTAGAACGGGCTATAGAACAGTCGGGGACACGCTTTGGGGGGGGGGGGCATATTTCATATGAACTTATGCAGCAACATGTACTTAAAAAACTAATGAAGGACCTCTCGCCTTTCTACTAATAAAGCTTTTGAACCCGTTACAGCGCACTCAGTTACACACAATAAAAAAAATGTAACATAATCAGCACTCTTCTACGATTACTAGTCTACGCCGTCTTGAGATCGCTTGTTTAACTTTTTGCAAATGCACGAAACGCACAGTGCCTTTCTACTTCGGCATCATTCACAAACGGTAACAAATTTCATGTCGTGTTGCAACGTTATAAAAGCAAAACTTGAATTATAAGCACTGTCCAGTCAGTTGGCACCGTATTCTTTACGCTACTATGTAGGACAACATTTAATTCTGCTGAAATTGGATGGCATGACCTCCGCCCCGGCCAATGAGAAGGCTCAATTTATTGCCCCGTTTACGGTCGACCAATCAGTGAGGTGAAGGTCGGGAGGTGACACAGCATAAGACGATTTACTATGACAGTATAGTGATATTTCTCAGGAGGCCAGGAAACAGCATCACGAAGAAGGTATTGGATTGGAATCCCCAGGGCAAGAGATCAAGAGGAAGGCCGCGCGGAACGTGGAGAAGAGCCAGAGAAAATGATGTGCAACGAAGCGGAAAGACTTGGAATAATGTAAAGAGGCTGGCCCATGATAGAGAGGGATGGAAAGTGTTTGTTGGTGGCCTATACCCTGATCCAGGGTGAGAAAGGCAATGATGATGATGATATTGATATTATATGCGTGTGCAGAAGGGAATTGGATGGCTCTGACCTGTTACCGCGAGCTAGACACGAGGTCAAATATAAATAACGATCTCGATACCAAGTATTCACTAAAACTCGTGGTTTTGGTGGCGACACTGAGATGTCATTCAAGGCTAATTTTGATGCCCAGCGGCATGATTTTTGTGACTTTTTCTTGACCCCTACCTCCCTATGTTTTAGGGTTATAAACATTGGAAATTGGCATCTGGTTAGTAAAATAGTATTTCTAACTGGATAAACAATCCGAAAAGTACAAAATCTCTAAATGAGTCATTGCCAAATAAGAGTAGGTCAAATCTACCTGGAAAGAGGTCACCTTACAAGAATCTCAATAAAGTTATTGAAATATCATTTGGCCGCTCACATTTTGAATTGACAAACAAAGGAATGGTTTACCTATGTTTCCAATCAACGTTCAACTTTATATAAGCCTTGTTTTTCTTTTTCTCGGCGTGTTGTTTCGCTATCACTTATCACACGTTTTTGTCGTCAAAAATTCACAAAATTCAAAATCCATTTCAAGTCTTTTCTGTCGAAGAAATTCGCTGTCAAAATAATCTGTGTTTCTAATCTATATTCTGTAGTAATGAAACATGCATTGTTTTTATCATATTCTGCGTAATAATTAAAAGAATGGGTTCTGCTTGAGGAAAATACTGCATTGTCGTCAAAGTATCGTGTGAAAAGTGATAAATTCATGAGGCTGCACCTCTGGGTTTTCTTTGTTCTCTTCAATCAATTTAGTTCCCTGATCTTTATGACATCACAGACTGTAACAGATTACCCAAGGTTTGTTTGAATTCGAAAATGAACGTCTATTTGTTGGTTTTGATTCATAACACACCCCGTCACGCGTGACGCCATGACAGAAAACGTGCTGCGGCGTCTCTTTGTCTCGGCGACGGGTGCCGTAGTAGAGGTCGCGGGTTCTAGTCCCATCTTGATCATTTTTCTTTCTTCCTTCTTTCACTCCCGCTTTGCTTTCTTGAGCACTTACTAGGCACTACAACCTTCGTCCGCCTAATACTTATTTTCTCTTTGTCTCGAGTGTGTGTAGATGAGGTTTTGGTACTGACCTCTTCTTTCCTTGTGGGATACAACCTGCTGACCATGCTGTAAGTACATAAGATATATTTTTATTGTCTTTCTATTATTTGAAATGTGTATTTTATGTCAGGAAAATATAGGAATCGACACGTTGTGATCACTAACATACAAGAAGCATCGAAGACACCATGCTTTGTCAGGTTAATGGCGTCAATAACAAAATGTGGTGTGTTAAGTGTCGCAAAACCCAGAGTGAAATCAAATTCAACAAGCGTTCAGAAAGTCTATGTGCCTAATTGAATTCTGATAAATGTATTGAAGGCTGGGAATTATCTCTTATGCTTTGATGGGAAGAAATTCTGAGCTATTCTTGCTTTGTTATCATCATCACACTGTCGATATTTGGTAGACAAACGTTTTTGTCGTCTCTCTCCCAACCCGTGACGTTAGTGAAACAAAACGAATCGTGCTGTCCTTTTTGAAACACTTCTGATGGCGCTGCTGTCGGATGAGGGTCGAATACTGTGATCTTGTTTAACCTCCTGTAGTCGATGCAGACTCGGTTGGATCCGTCCTTCTTCTTGACGACAACAATAGGTGAAGCATAAGCTGATGAGCTCCTTCGAATGATGCCCAGCCGTTCCATGGTGCTAAGCTCCTCCTTCAATGAGTCGCGCATTCCGTAGGGCACCGGGTATGGTCGTTGACGGACTGGTACTTCTGTCGTCAGGTCGATGCGATGTTCACCCAACTGGCAGCATCCAGGGAGATTGGTGAAGACGTGCTGGTAATTCTTCACCACATCGCAGAGTTCTTGACGTTGTTCCGATGTCAGTTGCGTTCCATACTGGACATCTCTATAGCCTTCATTCTGGTCCCAGCTTCCTAGGTCGGCAAGGTCCTCCGTCGTTCCACCGTTGTCGCCTTCCAGGTCGCAGTCCTCGATGGTTGTCATGCCAGCTGACTCCACGGGTTGTCTCTTGTCCATCATGTCGTCCTCTGCCAGTACAGTCTCAGCACTATCACCGCCGCCGTCCTTTATGGCGTTGACATGTTCAGGCGTGGTATCTCTCCTACTGTTGTCCATCCCACACATCTCGGTCACAATAGGTCTCGGTTCCATTGCCACTGCTGCTGCTTTTGACGTCCTTGGAATGTATCTCTTGAGGAGGTTGGCGTGCAAGGTCTTTTCTTTTGCCACTGCTTAGGTTGCTCCGCGCACAGTCGCCTCAGGGTCTTCTTCAGTGTGCCGTTAAATCGTTCCACCAGCCCGTTGCACATAGGGTGGTAGACTGTAGTGGTCGACTGTCGAATTCCCAGTAATCTATTCGTTTCCTTCATGACATCTGACATAAACTGGGTCCCTTGGTCCGACAAGATCTCTTCGGGCACACCCAAACGGCTGTAGATGTTCACTAAGGCTTCTGCTACCGTTTCTGCGTCGATCTTCTTCAAGGGTGTGGCTTCGGGGTAACGAGTAGCGTAGTCTATGTACACCAGGATATACCGATGTTCACCTTCACTTGGGGGGTCGATAGGTCCTAATAAGTCCACGGCCACTCGCCTAAATGGTACGTCCACTACTGGCATACTCTGCAGGTGCACCTTTGGGGTCGCTCCTTTGTTCACCGTCCTCTGGCATATGTCGCATGAGCGGCAGTATCTCGCGACGTCACCTTCAATTCCAGGCCAATAAAAATTGCTCATAACTCTGTCTTTGGTTTTCTTCACGCCGAGGAGTCCTCCGACGATCGAGTCGTGGGCTACACTCATTACATACTCTCTCAGTTTCTCGGGTAGTACCACTTGCCTTATAACCGTCGCCTGTCTCAGGTCCTGGTAGATCCGGTACAGTACTCCTCCATGTTTCTCAAAATGAACAGATTTATTGCCTCTATTAGTTGGGATCTTCTTCTGCTCTAACTTCCTAATGACTTTGTCTTCTTCTTGGAGTCGGATAAGTTCCTCTCTATCCACTCCCGCGTGCCGTTCTGCCCTCGGCACCTTCAGCGACGTAGACCGGTCCTTCCTCTTCTCCTGGGCCCTCGTGGTCACCGCTCCTACCATCACCTCAGTATCAGGGTCGTACGGATCCTTCGCTCCGTCCACGTTCCCGACTACTAGGTCGCAGATGGTCTCCGGGAGACACAGCGCCGTCACTTTGCCCGTCAGGTAAGGCGTCTTCACGTCGATAACGGCTTCCTCCGCCGCTAGCAAGGAGTTATCGATCCTCGCGATAAGTTTCTTCCCACCGGTGAGCTGTCCGTCGTCCACCAGTGCTCGCCGCACCACTACACCTTCACAGCCGGTATCTCTTAGGACATCTACCGCTCGATTTCCAATCAAGCCCTTCATCACTGGTAACTTCAGTTTCTCCACGGTCCTTCCGTCACTGCATCCTCCGCAAGTAACAGGCACCGCTAACTGTAGCTTCCCGTCCTTCATTACCGCTTGAACGTTGATGCTGGTGTCAGCCGTCGTCGCATCCTGTCTCGACGACTCGTCCGCCGCTATCACTACGGCCGCCGCCGCTTTGTTCGGCTTGCCTCGTCCCATATCCTTCTGGGCTGGACACGTCCTCCGAACGTGGCCTGGCTTTCCACAAAGGTAACATTTCAACTCACCTTTGTCGTTTAACTTTGCACGACACTCCGTCGCCTTGTGTCCCGGCCTCTGGCACCTATGGCAGACCTGTGGGCTTCTGTCTCCGTTGGGCCTCTGTCGCACTGGCCGGCTCTGCAGCCTGGCGCTCCCGCTGAGCGTCCGGTTCCTCGCTACCAGGTACGCCTCCGCTGAATCTGCGATGTCCTGTAGCGTCTTTGGTTTCCTCTCCCTCACATGGGTTGCAAGGTCTGGAGGGCAGGCATCCATGAATTGCTCTCTGACGAACAGATCTCTCACTCCTTCGTAGGTCTCCTCCGTCTTCGACAGCTTTATCCACCTCTCTAGATAGGTCTTGATCCTGGTCAAAAACATTCCAACATCTTCTCCATCTTCAGGCTTACCTTGTCTGAACATGAGTCTGTATCCGTCCTCTGACAGGTTGTACCTCTTCTGCAACGCTTCCTTGACCTTGTCGTAGTCCTTGGCTTCGTCGATCGGTAGTCTGCAGAAGCACTCGAAAGCTCTCCCGGTCAGCAGGGCAGACAGTGATGTCGTCCAGGTGGATCTGGGCCATTCAGCTGTCTCGGCAAACCTCTCAAACCGCAGCAACCAGCTATCCAGATCGTCCTTCTTGTCCTGAAATGCAGGTAGCTTGGGTCTCTTAGAACTGGCGTGGTCGTCGGTCTTCTGCGCTGAGTCGTTGCCTCCACGTTGCTGGCGCATCCTCTCTATCTCCAACTCGTGGTTCATCTTTTCCCTTTCCAGCTGTCGTTCAGCCTCCTTCTCTTGTCGTTCAGCCTCCTTCTCTTGTCGTTCAGCCTCCTTCTCATGAGCCTGTCGTTCAGCCTCCTTCTCCTGTCGTTGAGCCTCCAGCTGTCTTTCTCTTTCTAGGCCTTCACGGAGGTAGTCCCGTCTCTCCTGCCCAGTGAGCTCCATAGCGTCCGCTTCCTGGCTAAGCCTTCCAATAACCTCCGACATGTTGTAGATAGCTTGTCGATGATATTCTACAATAAACTATGTAAATAAATCTAGTAATTTTGATCTCGTCCGCTCGAATATGGTCGGATCCCGGACGAGCCCCCAATATGTAACAGCTGAGGTTGTTCTAGCACGTTATAGTAGGGGGGAGTTAATTGATCTAACTACAACCCTTTAGAAAATGAAACTATTACAGCTGTAAAATAAATAAACACGAGATCCGACGATAGATTAAATAATACTAAAGTTTAATAACTGTATAGTGAACAATAAATTACTAGGAAGACACCAGCGAAACTAAATATCTACGCCACACAAAAGGAAACTCACTTACTCACCGACCAACCACTCACACAGGTCTATATATATAAACATTCCTACAGAAAGTTCCCGAAATAAACGTTACCTTTGCCCTCGCACAAACTAACCAATCACGCATCAATACGTCATCAGGTTACATCACTCAAGGCCAAATGTGGCGTAAACATTCGTATCCACAACGTTATCGAATATTCGGAACATACTAATATTTACTGAACGAGTCAAAACACCTGACAACAAGCGAGCGAGGAAAAAAACTACTCACTAGAAAAGAAGGTCAGGTCACGGAGTACAGTACACTCTGGCGGTTGTCAAAATGAAAAAAGTAGTGGACACATGCTCAGCCACCAGCACAACAACAAAACCGGGGGAGGGCAAGGGGTAGCCCGCAGATGCTACAATCCGGTACTTACATGTAGTTAACTGCACGCACAATGATGCATTGTCCGAGTGTCTGATGTTTCTCTTATAATCGTTTATGCAAAACCTGTGCTTTAGTGGATTTACATAACTTTATTGATTTCTGACGATTATAAAAACGAGACCAATTAAAAGCTCAATGTGATTGACTTTTCAAGAATAACATATTATATAAGATGAAGTTGTGCATCTCGCTAGTGCTTGCCATCACAAAGGAAACCGCGAACCACGAATGTGCTTTGTCTACTGTGGCACCGTTGATTAAATTTAGAATTCTCTTAGCTGTCGGTCAATGAGAATATTTTCTTTTAAAATGACAAGTATTGAACCCGCGAAATTCGCGGGGGGGGGGGGGGTGAAAAGTGTTGTGAGTAGGTCTGGGGGTGGCTGCAATGGAGGGAGCATTACTTGACCGTTGGCACAGCAAAGTGCAGCAAGAACCACGAATGTTATGGATGGACTCGGAAGCACGGTTTCAAATTTGGGGAACCGGACGTTGAGATCGCACGGTGGACCGCAAATTCAGTGACGTCATGCCACATAAAAACTCACGCCCGGATGGTATTTATTTGGAACAAATGCAAATTTGCGTAGTTCAAAAAAATACTTACGGAGAGTGTTCAGCAATGAGTGTAGCAAGGAATCAACTTCAGACCAAAAGAAATTTGTATGCAAAATTTGAGCTCGATTGGTGCACAGATAGCCGAGCTACGGCTTTTACAAAAAAAGCGAGTTTTTTTTTTATATTAGATAAGAGATCTAGATCTACTGACCGAAGTGGCTTGCAAATTCCTTTGTTCCGGGACTGGTAGTTCCCATAGTACTTGCAAATCAGATGAAAGTTGAGTGCTAAATATAGCGTTGGCGCTTGCAACGGTTTCAGACATTTTCTTGCTAAAAACATACTTGGAACAGCAATACTCTCGCCACGTGCATCATAACCAACACAATGTTTCAAAGAAACTGCCTACACTGAACTTTTCATTTGTGGTAAAATCAATGTCGTTCTCAGTGGAGACTGCCATTTTGGATGTTCCCGGAAAGGAAAAAGGTTCATTCTGATTGGATGAAAATCTTGTAGTTAAAAAATTTTGTAAGGTCATTTCCACGACATGTCGTGAAAAAAGCCATTTACTTTGGATACAATCGGGCCAGTTATCTGACGCATTTTCAGTTTCAATGCTCAGTGAGTAATAAATGTATTCAGTATACACAACACAAATACATAAACAGATACAGTAAGTTTTCACTTCATAAAGTGATGAAAAAAAAAAAGTACGTAAGTTTATATTTCTCGTAATCATAATAATCTATAACTGATTATTCTATTGCCATTAATGGGTTGTACAGATAACCGGGCATTTTTGTGTCATGACTGTTTTATACCCAATGAGGTACCCCGTATTCCCAGAATTACCCCACCCCCTCCTGTCTCTCTCTCTCTCCTCTCTCTCTCTCTCTCTCTCTCATCAAAATATTAAAAAACGAAAATTCGAAAACCGGTAATGTGAAACTAAGATTGACATGCAGGCTCCGCCTACCGTCATTTAAGCTAACCAATGAGAGAGTCTGTAGTCTGCAAGTCGGCTGATGACTGAGGTATGATTTCTCCTATAAAAATGCTGAGATAAAAAGAGTTTCTCAATTGACAACACTGCACGTGCTGTTGATGATCGAGCCTGATTAGCCTTGAGGAGTTGTTCAAATTGTTGTTCCAATTTCTGTTGTATTTGCAAATCTCAGCCAGCTGAAGTTTTGTCTAACCCAAGACACAGAATACCGAGGCGAACCTTTCTATCTTCTTATGTGCGCTAATTGCGCGCGTATAAATACGGTGAGCGTTGCTTTTTTCCGTTCAATTATGAAGGCGTGTGGTGCGAATTGCTGCACTGTTTGCAGTGATAATACGCGTGCAAGTCGACGGACGGAAAATGACATAATAATTGATTCGTCTTGGTATCTTGTGTCTCCGGTCTAATTAAACCAATGTCGGACAAAGGAAGTCGTCATATATACCACAACGTCTCCTTGACTAATGGTATTTGTAAGTGTAACAGGGTGATAGATTGGCAAGGTATAACTAGTAGTTATAATAATATTGTGCCTATAACTAGCGTGGGAAGATAGTTAACGGCGGGGAGACAGAGTCTTTGTAGGCCAGAGGGGGAAAGTATGGGATGCAACTGAAGCGCTTTGACATCCGAAAAGGGTAGTGTTTACTTGACCGCCGTACTTGTCGATCAGATCACCTGGGAATTGCTTGGGGGGTAGAGCTGTTTCAATAGTATTTGACGTGGAGCCGACGGGGGTGGCTATTAGGATAACTAATGCACACTCGGTGGGCGTCTTGGGACGCTACCTGACTGGGTATAAATCCCCGAACGCTCCTTCCAACTTCAGACCGCTGAGAGCACTCACCAGCTTCGTGCCGAAGAGGAGACCACAACTGCAACTGTAACTTTGTACTAGTCTTGTGAGTGGGGAAGGTCAGGGAACCCGCAAACATCCTTTGTCAGAGCGTGGTATCTTTGGTATCTTGTCGGCATTTGGGCTGTTGCTGAGTGGTAAGTTAATTGTACGATGTATGTGTATTTTACTTAATGTTCATGATTGTAGAACCTAAATCTAGTGGGTTTACTTTGGTATAACTACTGCTTCTGAGAGAGTCACGGAAACGCCGTTATATATATGTTACGAAACCTTATAGGATGGGGTCCGTTAGAGAGAGCGTTATTCTTCGTGGGGAACGTGTAAATATCATTAAAACTGTATTGATCGTTTATTCTATTGCCTATATGGGAGCCTATGGAGTATGGGAGCTGCAGCCTGACTTATAACAGTGTCAGCGGTTAAAAGTGTTAATGATGAATATCCGTCATGGAGTAAGTATGGAAGTCATGCCTTCCAGCAGTAGATTAGGACTTTGCGATTGTTTTTCTACAGAGGAGGAAGAACAACACCTTCTTGGCTTCTCAACTTCTTGTACTTTGATTAACGACATCGTGGCTTCTTGGCTTCCCGACCTATTGGTACCTGCCGATACCTGTTGATCTAACTGCGCAGTCAAGCCAGGGTAGAGAGGAAGAACCAGTGCCCAGATAGCGCCATACACCCCTAAAGGAGAGGTTTCCTTATGCTGAATGTTCCCATGTGTTTTATAAAATGTGCTAGAGATTGAATATTACGAAGCCATTTAATTAGCATGTACTGATTTGCATCAACTTCATTCCATCGAAATTCACATGAAATTGTATGACCTATGTTCCTATTATTATTGAATGAATTAATAATTATTGTATATATGTAAGCAATACAGATATCGTTTGTTATAACTTATAGAAGAGAGATAGTCGATTATTTAGTGTGTTTGTGCCGTGCCCATCACGGCTGGTGTCAGAAGAAAGTTAGTGAGAGAAAGTGGAAACATCACAGTAAGAACAACCGCAACATTGTTCAAAACCTTTCCCAATTAATGACAGAAATTCATTGATATTATTTTAGTATTACATAGGACAAGAAAAAACAGTGATAAAAACGTTTCTCCGTTTCTACGAGTCACACGCAAACTTAGAGAATAAGAGAGTGAGACAGAGACAGAGAGAGAGAGAGAGACAGAGACGGAGAGAGGTGGTAAGCGACGCCGTTCTAATTGAAGATTCAATGAAATTTTTACATTAAACTTTCAGGTTTTAGCCTACAAAAACTGTCGGATTATTTATTGTTTAACCTCGGTTCCTTTTGTAGGATACAGAAATGTGACAAAGTTGAGTTTCCATTGGCTTTTGTAAAGAGAGGCGAAGGACGGAATTGCGACCATACTTTTCAATTTTAACCAGGCGAAAATACGAGGTTGGGGGAGGGGGGCTAAAAATGGTAATACTTAATGTAAAAGACGGAATTTGGACCCAAAATCAGGATGTGCCCGGTATTATTTCAAAAATTGAGGCAGTGCACAAAATTTCATGATTTTATCACTGAGTCACCACGTTTTGGGCGTTCACATGTCCATCCTGAAACCGCATTATAGTACGATGATGGTGATGATAATAATCAAAATTAATAATGCACTAGCTGAGTTGCCGGCCCTGTCCGGGATAAATCGATTTATTAGTTTCCGTTCTGGGTGATTATTATGGACCTGCTTCATTTTGCCTGTTCCTTTAGCTTTATTTTATCTTTGTTTGTTTGTTTTTAGATACGTTTTACTGCTCTCCCTTTGCGCGTTGACGTCCTGCGCATTCCGCCAGCATCCGTCAAATGGCTATGATTTGCGCACGGGTTAGTTTGTTTGTTAGTGAACACATCGCAGGGGAAGTGATGGCGTCATGTGTTAATGGAAAATTTTCGTAGGTATATAATATATATATTGAAAACACAAATATGTACTTTTGGCCCCGCAGCGTCAATCTCCCAATTCCAGACCCTTTTTTTTTTCCCTAGTCTAGGCACGTTGAGAACACACATAGTTTCATACTTGATAGTCTAACTCAATCTCAACCAGTCCTAACCGGAAGTTGTTTTGTGAGTGTGATGATCCCGATACCGGAACCAATCTCAATTACATTAATTTGCCGAAAAAAAAAGACCGAACGCCAATGTGTCGCAACCTAGGAACTAATACAAACGTTCTGCGAGTTATTAATTCTTTTTTTATTTTCTGTGCCGGCGACACGACGACAGTCTATACTAAGCGCTGTATAAAATCTGAGGGCCACCGAATCAGCATTAAGAGAGGAGTAGCGAAAGGCGCGCTGCCATTATCCTAAGGTTTCACTTTTATTAGTATAGATGTATTTACAGAGCACCATGTCACACAGGGCTGTATCAAGATACTTCACAAAATTTACATTTGACATAAAGACAAAAATTACTTCAGTTTTGTCCATCTATTGTCGTCATTCAAAGCAAGGACCCGTACATAGTAAACATATAAGCATTGAAACCTTTCTTCAATGATACGTATAGTGTTTGAATGACTTTTTTTGCGTAAGATCATAAGAAAATGTATATTATATCGAGTGCTTGGAGACGTTTGAAATATTTTGTAATAAATGTTTACTGCCGTTGTGGTATCCCAGATTATCCCCCCCCCCCCCAAATCTATCCCCCTGATAATTCAGAATATCCTCCGGATAGTCTAGGATATCCTAGAATAACCCCCGGATATTCTGGAATATTCTGCTTTATCCCCCCGGATATTCTAGAATACCCCCCCCCCCTAACAGTTTATCCCCCGGGGTTAAAATAGGATGGGGGATACTTGCCAATGGGTAAGCGGCATCCTATTTTATCCCCCCATTACAAATTATCCCCCACCTTTTTTCCCCCTTTTCTTCGTGTGCGTTTCTGTATAGAATCTTTCTCTGCCACACACACACAAAAAACACGCACAAAAAAACAAACATTTTCGAATGTGACTTAAAATGCGTTTTAAGCCGACCCCTCCAATTGCTTGACAATTTAACATTAGACCGAGTAGTGACAGGAAATAGCCTGATACCAACCATACCCTTTTTTGGAGCTTTTAGCAGTAGTAGTAAACAGATCAAACACCTGACTTAACAGATCAAACATCTGACTTAACTGTTCTGTCTTTTGTTTTTGGTCTACTTTTGTGTGTTCTTTGACTGGTTGTAGTTGCATACGTATGTGAGCGAATACTTGTGTTTGTTGTGTGCTTGTCTGCGTCGTGCTCTGTGTTTGGAATGTGACTGTGTGTCACTGATATGTTTTCTCCTTTGTCGTTGTCGTCGTCAACTGGTGTTCTTGTAGTGTCACTGTTCTTTGGGTGTCGTCCTGGTCGGATCTGTTCCCTGTAATAAACCGTCCCTCTCCATATACCTGTAGGGTTGGAAACTTCCAAATTGATTGCAGGGATGTCTGCGTACATAAAACGCCTGCCTGTTTTATACCAAGTCCACCCTCCCTTCTCGTCTCTATAGTGTTCCTCTTTTATTGCTGACCTTAGCACTACCCCTTTGGCAGTTACCGCCTTCTCTATCTCTTCGTTACTTACTGATAGTGGTATACCTCCGACAATAATTTTCGTGGTGCTTCGTCCTGTATCCATAAAGGCAAAGGGATTCCTTGCCAACAGTGACACCGATTGGCCCATGAAGGTAATCCCTTCCGTAAGCCATTTTTGTCTAGACCCCGCCCCTTTTACATAAATCCTCCATAATCCCCTAATCATTTGATCCCCTGTAGCCTCACAGGCTTTACACAAGTCTAGTCCCTTAATTAAACTACCATCTGGAGGGGCAATGGTTGAGTGCAAGATCACATCTTTATTCTGGAGAACCGTAGCTAGTACCTGGATAGAAGCCAAGGATACAAAGTAATAGGATACGACATGGAAAACCTTTCACAGCAGGATTTATTAAATCAACCTTTATTCAATAATATATTGTTTCAATATAAAAGAAAACTTTTTTTCCCAAAATGGGTTGAAGTAAATATTAGATATGTACATGACATAATGGGAATGAGGAAGGGGTAATTAGAAGGGAGATAATACAGGAAAAGGCAGGAAATTATCCAGGACAACTGTTTGAATATAATGCAATGATAACTGCCTTTACCGAAAACCAGAGGAAATTATTAAACAGAGTCACAAAGGGCATGATTAAGGAAACAATTGAGAGAGCTCGTAAGCTGCCTGAACATGTAGAATCTTTCTTTACCAAAACTAATAAGCAGATACGAAATTCGTTTTTAAACACGAGAGATGGCACCATAAACAGAGTGGGCTTTTGGAAAAGAAAGATGGATATAGATATAACAAAATATTTTATGATAGCAAAAAATGCATCTCGTGAAAGTAGACTTAGGCTTCTTCACTTCAAATTAATACATGATATCTATCCGACAAACATACTACTTACATGAATAGGAATAAAATCATCGGAAAATTGTGCATACTGTAATGAAAGAGACTATATAGAACATTTCTTCTATCATTGTAAGAAAGTCAGAGAATTTTGGTGTCATATCGGCCAGATCATCTTCATGAAAACAGGCTATAAATTAGACATGGAAGAAGTGACAGCACTCTTTGGGATAGTTACAGAAGACTATAACGAATGTACAAGTAAAAGGATAAACATTATAAATCACATTATACTAATAGCCAAATTATGTATAAGTAAGATGAAATATGGAACCATGAATAACGTTTTCCACATCTTTGAAATAGAATGGAAGAATAGAGAGCATTTAATGGAATAGCTATTTGTACAGACAAGTTGTTTTTGATTGTTGGCGTGCCATGAGAGGTTTCGGTACCCCTAACTCAACTTTGGTTTCATCAGACTGATGTCATTTGATATGACCGGATAATCAGCCACCAGTATTTAGAAAGTGATCATCGTCTATGGCATATTATTAAAAAGTTGTGTCTTGCAGAGTGTTAATAGAGATAACGTAGATGACGGATGAAAGTGAAATAATAGCAAAAAAAAGAGGGCAATGACAAAAGGTGAAAAATGCGAAACCAACATTCCATAGTGCATGAAGTAAAGTTAGATTAAATACGGGTGCTCCTATTGTTATTATGATACTGATAGCTTAGACAATATAAACGCCTTTTTTGATGTCTCTGTGTCAATGCATCTTGACCAGTAATTCATACACCGTCAAGTTTTTCCTTCTTGACCAGTTTTTGAAAAAGACAGTTATTATCGTTATTGGGTTGTTCTTTTTGGGTTGCATCACGTACCCAAGTTCGATTTTGTTTAAACAGTTAATTTCTCTGAATGTTCACAGAGTTCGGGTTTTGGATTTGTTGAGACTGGGACTATTTTCCCTGACCTTTTTGTTTTGTTTTCTTTCTGAATTACAAAATCGTCAGCTGGTAATGAAAAAAAACCTAAAGGGTTCGAGAACAGCCGACAACAAAGTATTCAGTACATTATTATTTATTATCTATACTTTCGGTGTATCTCAACAGATCTTTTATTAACCTATAAGTCATTAATATTTTGACTTATTCATCCAGTATTTTTAGTTGCTGGAAGCACATGTACATAGAAAACTGATTATATACCAGCGGATGTAACTGAATTGCAAAACCGTCAGCTGGTAATGAAAAAACCTAAAGGATTCGAGAACAGCCGACCACAAAGTATTCAGTACAGGACACTACTAGAATACATGACAGAAGCCCACTGGTTTTGATCTCTCTCTTACGTAGGATTATTTCTATTTCTGTAATTCCTATTTAATCTTATCTACTTTTTCATTTATTAGACTTGCAGAAAGAGTAACTTCATAATAATCTGAGCAAACTTAATAGCAATATCTAATTTCCGAGTCATGCACAGAATGAATGCATTAAAATTCGCATTTCAATCTGAGCCCCCCAAAAAAATTAATTAAAAAAAAATTTGCTAAAGTAAAGTAAAAGAATAACAGGCCGGATGGTGTGAGATAAATATACAAAGTTAAGGGTGAAGGGGGGGAATGTGGAAGAGGGACGGGGGAAGAACAGTTATGATTAATCGTAAAAACAAGTGACAACTATTTCTTCAATAAATTAATTCATTATGCCTACAATATAGAAAAGATAGAAACATTTGTCTCAAGATTTTCAATATTTTTACTGCCGTGTATTCCAAGGCAAATACTGACATGAAGGAAGTTGATCAAATTAGGACCTGTTAGACCTATTGTTAATCTCACATGCATCGTATTTATTTTGCGTTTGGAAATTTGCTAGTGACAGTAATGCGAGTTTTATTTCAATTTAAACATCGTACGCGATCGTAATTCCTGGAGTGTCCGAGGCATTTCCATACCAAAATTGTATACCATTATCGTCACCGATTGGTTCACTGGGGCAAACACGGAAACAAAGAGACGGTTTTCTCATTTTCCACTTGTCTTCTCCTTCCTCTCCGCCCCCCCCCCCTCCAAATTCCCCTTCCCGTCAAAATAAGCAAAATATTCTTTAGTAATAATATTGGCATTATAAATTTCTACAGGCAGAAACATCTGCTTTGCCCATCCTTATCACAGGGACTGGCCAGTCTTGTTCTAAAAATAAACAAATGTTCCATTACTTTGATCAACAGACAATAGGGCAGTAAATGTGTCTAACATCGCTTGGCTTCTCTTCTTGCCCAATAAATTAACTTCCTGACCCGGGTCACACAAGTAATAAACACCAACATTTTATGGGCCTATTATCACCAGGACCTGTCACCCCCTGCTTTGACAATGAGTGCTTAATCCATTCCTCTGCTGAGCCGACAGCACGTCTACCATCGTTAGATACGCCGGTGTGGCTTGCACCGAATAAAAAATTGAACCTAAATTATTATTGCTCAGCGATTTGACACGTCAGGTGATAAACAACAGCTGCAACTACTTGAATGTGTATGGCTACATCAGTGGTCCTCAACCTTATTCAGAAAGTCGCAACCCCAGGCTCCAAATTTCCTTTCATAGCTCTCCCGCTCCCTTCTCAGAACCCTGCTCTATCAGTCAACATAAAGTCATAAATATACTGGCTGGGTGTAACGTACGATGTTTGGAAAGCTTTGTAGACATTTCGATTATTCATTGTCAAGAAAAAGTAGAATGATTGGCTTTTTCTGCTCATAAAACCTGTGCTGCTGGAAATATCGAATGATTGAAGGATTTGAACTGCATATTAATCTTGACAACATTAATAAAATTTTGCTTTTTTGTGTTTTGTCACATTGAGAATTCAGTAATGGCTGGGTTGATCCACCGCCTAGCAGAAATCACATAATAAATGACACACAAAAGCAAAACCTTTTCTATATAGAAATGCTGAAAATGTAGAAGTCTGTAGGGACTTAAGGCCGTGTGCCCAAATATCGCCAACATTTCTTTGACAATTTACCTTATTTTTAAGACTAAGCTGTCTTAGTGCATTTCCCACATATATTTTTATTATTCATTCTGTAACCCATGACGGGAAAAGAATAATCATACAACTTCAGCTGATAGAAATGAGAGGTAAGAGGGAAATGGGTGTTTAAGGTGATTGTAAACATGAATGATCGTTTTTTTTAACATAATGAGTGAACAGAAAAGATGAGAGGGCCGGAGAAAGAGAAAGAGAGAGAGAGAGAGAGGTAGGGGCAAGAAAATGGATTGTCTAAATGTTGGAGAGAGAAAGGGGACAGAATGGAGAGAACAAAGACAGGGAGAAAGAGAGAGAGAGAGAGAGGTAGGGGCAAGAAAATGGATTGTCTAAATGTTGGAGAGAGAAAGGGGACAGGATGGAGAGAACAAAGACAGGGAGAAAGAGAGAGAGAGAGAGAAAGAGAGTTTCCAAAATTTATCCTTTACAATAGACTCTAGCTTGATCATTGTTCAAATTCTCTGAAAGTCCACTTTCACAATGAATAAATATACCTGTTGTACTTTGTCGTCAAGATGTGGAAAACTAAAACGTTTTCGGTTAAAACAACACATAACTAGCCACACAATGATCTAAACGGCTCTCAATCAAACCATTTACGGGAGAAGGCCGTGTTGAAAACTCCCAAGTAGGGCGCCGCAGTTTCATGACGGCGACATTTATTACGAAACCTCGCAAGTCGGATTGCTCCTAAAATAACAATCTTTTAATTTTCTGCTTAATTTGGGGTGGGATTAGCTGTGTCTGATTAATTAACTTTAAGTCACTGGTGTGTTCATAATGTAGGCCTAATTTTATCAACATTGAGGGCCAACTGAAATTGCTAAGAGGAACCTTAGTTGTCCATAATGTGATTTAAACCACATGACTCTTTTAGAACGATGTTACAAATTTGATCTAGACTAGCTAAATCTAGGTCTACAATTCACAAAGTAACCCAAATTCTTTGAAGAGATCTACTCATATCTAAATCTACATTCTACTCCAGATTTCTAATAATGTGAGGGAGGTATTCCATTCCATTCTAAATTGAGAAATATACAGTAAGAGATCTGGGAGGAGTTACCAATACGTTACGTGCTAAAGGTTTATTTTGAGGGGGTTGAACAAAAAAAAAAATTGGGGGGTTTTCTAAAGAAAGAGAAACACATAATTCATGCAGGCTCCGCTTTCTTATGTATATCTCTCCCCCCCCCCCCTCCCTCCCTCTCTCTACCTCACTTCCATTTCAACTTGATTTCTCTGCGTTAGAAACATCTGAAAGGGAACACATACAAAATTACTATACATTATGACGGTACTCGGATCCGCACCCTTTCGCTCCTAAATCACACGTCTAAACCATTTCGCCATGCGGGTGAGGTAACAAATTGTCAGTAATCATTTAGTAGTACTCACAGTCAGTACTCTTGACCTAAATTACGGAAAGTTACCGACCTTGTTAATTTGCACAGTTTTTACAAATTATGAATCGGCTTAGTAGCGAAACAATCCGATTTCAGCTGCTCGAAGATTGCATGATCTGTGCTAATGAGGGCCTACTTGAGTGTATGTCGATCGCCAGTGGCTACCCCAACACCTTTTCGCCTGATTTGTCAATCTGACTACCACCCATTTATACACATTGACTAGACCCTCAAGCCTCCAGTTCCATCTGACCATTCCATGTGTTGTGAGTTTAAATTCGTGAACAAAATATCAAGTTTTGTTTCAGCAAACCTTTGGCAGTCGTGCTTTTGGTAAATTCTGTTACCGTGAGGACTCAAGTTTCAAAATGCCAACTGTTTTCGGATTTTGTCTCACTTCGGACTTTTTTCTTGGTTTGTACTATTTTTCTTAGCAAGCATGTTACAAAATGTTATCTATATATCTAATATAATTGGGTAAAATTGGACGGTTGTGCTCTATAGCTGAAAAAACTACTGAACGTAGAGCCATGAAAAAATTATTGAAAGTAGTTCAAAGACTGAGCAAGGTTTGTATCAATTCATTTTAATGATGCAACAACCTTAAAAATTTAGAAAAATAGAAAACAAAATGGGCCGTTCAAGGTTTTCCGATTCGTCATTTTTACAGCTCAGACAGGGCCGAGTGTAGTCAGATATTTTGGTAACTCGAAACTTTGGTCACCTAAGGCTCAGGAACCGCATCACACTCAGGCTTCAAACTTTGCACAACAGCATATTATCAATGCGAAATTAACATGGGCTATATTAGAAATTATGAAATATTCAGGCTTCTACGTTTCATTTTTCATTGTTTCGGCATCATTTAGATCTATTTCGAGTCATGGTTCGCCATTTTAAGGTTTCGTTATCACTTCCTGCGATGTGTTCACTATCAAACACTAACCCGTGCGCAAATCATGCTATTGTACGGGACGCGCAGGGTGTCAACTCACAAAGGTAGAGCAGTAAGACTTAATTAAAAACAAACAAACAAAAATAAAGTAAACAAATAGGAACAGGCAAGATGAAGCAGGTCCATAAAAACCACCCAGAACTGAAACTAATATTCAAACCGAAATATCCCGGGCAGGACCGGGGACCTCAGCTAGCTATGAATATAAAGTGATATTGGTCATAAGGTCTGGAACAATGTGTAACAGTGAACTTAACTTAAAAGCGGTACAAATGATATGTAACCCATACGGAACTCCTCCCGAGATCGTGATCTACTTACTGAAGTGACTTGCAAATTCGTTTACTCCGGGATTCGTGGTTCCCATAGTACTTGCAAATCAGATGAAGATTGGGTTTTAAATATAGTGTTGACACTTGCAACGGTTTTAGACGCTTTCTTGCTGAAAACATACTTGGAACAGCAACACTCTCGCCGTGAGGTATCAAAAGCATCAATGAGTTTCAAAGAAACTGCCTACACTGAACGTTTCATTTATGGTAAAATCGATGACTTTCTCAGTGGAGACTGCCATTTTGAATGTTCCCGGAAAGGAAAAAGGTTAATTCTGATTGGATGGAAATCTTGTAGTTAAAAAATTTTATAAGGCCATTTCCACGACATGTCGTGAAAAAAAGCCATTTACTTTGGATACAACCGGGTCAGTTATCTGACGCATTTTCAGTTTCAATGCTCAGTGAGTAATAAATTTATTCAGTATGCACAACACAAATACATAAACAGATACAGTAAGTTTTCACTTAATAACAATATTAAGTAAGCTTATCGTCGTGGTACTGACCTTTTGGCCTAAGTCATTTTTTGCTCTTCTGAGAGAATCGCAAAAAACTTATTTAAATTCTTTTACAATGCAGTCAGACTTAGGCCAAAATGACTCCAAATAAAAAGTGGCCATCATCCACGTTGACTGAAAGGACCCCAGAACCAAAATGGCCTACGCCTATGAATGAGTTAGGCCATTACACTATACAGAAAGTTTTATTTCCAGGATAATGGCTTGGCACTTTTGAATGATTTTTACATTAACAGATGCACCATGGATAGGGCAATGACGTAACAGGTACATTCAGTTTTGGCCTAAGTCTGACTTAGGCCAAAACGTAAGCACCATGACGTTATATTTCTCGTAATCATTATTATCTAAAACCGCTTATATTCTATTGCCATTCATGGGTTCTACGAGTATCGGACATTTTTGTATCACGGCTATTTTATACCCAATGCGGTACCCCGTATTCCCAGAATTACCACCCCCCCCCCTCGCTTCTCTCTCTCTCTCTCTCTCTCTCTCTCTCTCTCTCTCTCTCTCTCTCTCTCTCGCTCTCTCTCTCTCTCTCTATCTCTATCTCTCTCTCTCTCTCACATCAAAATATTAAAAAGCAAAAAGTCAAAAACCGGTAATGTAAAACTAAGATTGACACGCATGCTCCGCCTACCGTCATTTAATCTAACCAATGAAAGAGTCTGCAGTCCGCAAGTATGCTGATGAATAAGGTATGATTTCTCCTATAAAAATGCTGAGATAAAGAAGTTTCTCAATTGTCAGCACTGCACATGCTGTTGATGATCGAGCCATATTAGCCGTGAGCAGCCGTTCAAATTGTTGTTCCAATTTCTGTTGCGTTTGCAAATCTCTGCCAGGTGAACTTTTGTCTAACCCGTGACACAGAATACCGAGACGAACCTTTCTTTCTTCCACTATTTGTCCACAATTTGTGTGCGTAAAAATACGGTGAGTACTGATCTTTTTCGTTCAAGTTTGAAAGGGTGTGGTGCAAATTGTTGCACCTTGGGCAGCGATAATACGCGATCAAGTAGACCGACGGATAATGACAAATTGATTCATCTTGGTATCCTGTGTCTCGGGTCTAATTAAACCAATGTGGGACATGACACGTTCTTATATATACCACAACGACTCCTTGACTAATGGTATTTGTAAGAACAACCGCAACATTGTTCAAAACCTTTCCTAATGAATGATAAAAATGCATTGATAATATTTTAGCGTCCCACAGGACAAGAAAAAACAGATAAAAACGTTTCTCCTTTTCTACGAGTCAAACGCACACTTAGAGGGTAAGAGAGAGAAAGAGAGAGAGAGGCAGACAGAGAGAGAGAGAGAGAGAGAGAGAGAGAGAGAGAGAGAGAGAGAGAAATAGAGAGGCAGCGACAGAGAGAGAGAGAGAGACAGAGAGAGAGAGATAGAGAGAGAAACAGAGAGGCAGCGACACAGAGAGAGAGAGAAATAGAGAAGCAGAGACACACAGAGAGAGACAGAGAGAGAGAGAGAAACAGAGAGGCAGAGACAGAAACAGAGAGAGAGAAAGACAGAGAGAGAGAGAGAGAGAGAGAGAGGGAGACACACACAGAGAGAGAGAGAGGTAGTAAGGAACACCGTTCAATCTGAGGGTTCAATGAACATTTTTACAACAAACTTTGAAGTTTTAGCATACACAAACTGTAGGATTATTTATTGATAAACCACAGTAGTTCCTTTCGTAGAATACAGAGATGTGACAAAGTTTAGTTTCCATTGGCTTTTGTAAAGAGAAACAAAGAACGAAACTACGACCATACGTTTCAATTTTAAGTAGGCGAAAAAGGGTTGGGGGGGGGGGGGGGCTAAAAATAGTAATAAATAATATTAAAGACCAAATTTTTGTCAAAAAATGGAAGTGCCTGGCGTTATTTCAAACACAGATACTTCAACGTTCTTCCGTTTTGTGCATTGGTTGTCATCAAATCAAAGCTAGGACCCGTACAGAGTGGTCAGAAACTCTTCAGGTGTAGCGAGGCAGATGGCGATCTTCAGAGGAACAGTGGGTTCCTTCAAGAGATGTTTAGGCTTTTAACTTCCATCCTGACATCTTCTAGAACCCCCGGCCACACCAAATTCATGACTCGCGATGTCCGTTGCCCATCTTTCTTAGTTTTCTTCTTTTGTTTTCATCTCCGTCGCCAGAATCTTCTTTGGATTTAAACCCGCCTCGCTGCTTTCTGTTTTTCTGTGCAGATGTCTTGTCCATTTTCCAAAACTGCCACTGGTTGTATGGTAAAACAGGAAGGCTTGAACATTTTCTTCAGTGATTCATATAGTGTCGGAATGACATTTTTTTAAATTTATTTATTGCCTAAGATCATAATAAACAAGATTGACCTACCGGGCATTGCCCGGAATAAACAATGATGTGCTCCTTCTCTCTCTCTCTCTCTCATATGATAAAAGTAATAAACTACAGTCTTGCTTCAGAACTCATGCGCACCAGAACACTACGCACCAAACTGAACGCTTCAACTTTGGCAACTTTGCTAGATTTATAAAAATTGCGAAACGATATGGCGGAACGAAAAATATCGGGCAGTGAAAAAGAATGAAAACACGCTAGGAGAAATTAAATGAACTATATTTAGTTTTATTTTTAGAAATTCGTTGCAATATTTAATCTGCAGTCAGATATCGTAAAAACCTAGTAATACTCGTTCTGTCTGAGCACAGAAAATTTCACGATTTTACATCCAGCCGTTTTTATACCTATAGAGCACAAAGTTTCAAAGTGTTCACTTATTTACAGAGATGAATATTATATCAAGTGCCTGGAGACGTTTGAAACATTTTTGTAAAAACATTTTTACTACCGTACCCAAGCGCCATTGTAGATCTCGCTCAAAGAAAAAAAAACACGCTCGGCAAAAGTGTACGATTCATGAAAATATACTTTTGGACGATACTTTGTTTCCATTGTGGGTATGGAGAAAAATGTTTTCAAACATCTGATTTAACTAATCAAACATCTGACTTAACTGATTAAACATCTGACTTAACTGATCAAACATCTGACTTAACTGATCAAACATGTGACTTAACTGATCAAACATCTGACTTAACTGATCAAACATCTGACTTAACAGATCAAACATCTGACTTAACTGATCAAACATCTGACTTAACTGATCAAACATCTGACTTAACAGATCAAACATCTGACTTAACTGATCAAACATCTGACTTAACTGATCAAACATCTGACTTAACAGATCAGACATCTGACTTAACAGATCAAACATCTGACTTAACAGATCAAACATCTGACTTAACTGATCAAACATCTGACTTAACAGATCAAACATCTGACTCAACTGATCAAACATCTGACTCAACTGATCAAACATCTGACTTAAGAGATCAAACATCTGACTCAACTGATCAAACATCTGACTTAACTGATCAAACATCTGACTTAACAGATCAAACATCTGACTCAACTGATCAAACATCTGACTTAACTGATCAAACATCTGACTTAACAGATCAAACATCTGACTCAACTGATCAAACATCTGACTTAACTGATCAAACACCTGACTTAACAGATCAAACATCTGACTCAACTGATCAAACATCTGACTTAACTGATCGAACAGCGGACTTAACTGATCAAGCTTTTGACTTACCTGAATAGGAAGAAATTTGACAGAGATCAATCACTGGACAAGGCCGACCATCATGAAGACACAAGTTCTACTCTGTTTAGCTCTGTGTTTACTATTAGTCAATTGGTCCCAGGCAGAAGGTGAGTAAACAGACATGAGTGATTACGATACATTACAGCAGACAGGTAACAGCAGACAAACGTCTGAGAAATATGGCCTTGTTGTATGTCTGAACTTATCCTTATCTCACATTTGTGAGAGAGCCCCACTAACCTCAACGGAAGTCGCACTGGACCAAATTGAGAAAATCGCAATGAAACATAAATATCCGATTTTTTATGATTTTTTTTCCGTCGATACTTAAAGTTCGACCATTTTTCTACATTCTGTGAAAGTATTAGGTCTCAAATCAACGTCTAAATAAAAAAATATACTCCCGATATCGACGAAATCAATAAACCTATTGTCACAAAATGTTAACATAGCGTGTATCATTTATGCAAAATTTCAAAGCAGTAGGTTACAAGTAGGCGATGCTAGGGAGATAATAAGGCTACCCATCTCACCGAGAGCGAACATTGCTCCTCCATCTTTAATGGGGATTTTCACGGAAGGGACGTCCGTTTTTGACCGGGGGAGGAGGCGGGGGGGGGGGTCTTAAAAAGCCATAACTTTGCTACAAAAAGGAGCATTAAAATAATTTTTACACCAAATTAAAGATGAGATTTCATAATTTATGATGATATCCATAACTCAAAACTGAAAAAAAGAAAAAGGCGACTTCCGTTGAGGTTAGTGGGACGCACTCACATTTGTGAACATCTCGCTAAAAGTTGCACTGTGTTACCTCCGCAGCTAGCTGTAAACCAAAAGTCAAAAACTAGAGCTGTGAGAATTGTCTGTTGTCGTTCATAGATGAAAAATGAATCAGAGAGTGAGTGCACTGTCAATTCACTGGCACACACACACAACCATCTATTGTGGTACATACAAAGATCTCTCTTATTTTGTACATACATCTATTTGTTGTTGTAATTATGATCTATCTCAAAAAAATAAAATAAAAGTAGAATGCTTTCTGCATAAATGACCACGCGTGCAGAAGATCGCTGCAAAGTCAACACAGTGTGTTTAATTATTGATCAAATGAAAGAGAGGGTCAGAAAAAATATCAACATGTGCTGCAAAATAACGCCAGTTGAGTAAAACCAGAAACATCTTACACTAACTAGATCGCTGAATCCTACCTATTGGCTGGCCTTCCCAAAATCGTGGCCAAATAGGAGCACAGAGGCCATGTTATCAAGGCATTCTGATGTGACCTCCTGACCTCTGCCCAGGTCTTGCGATGATGTGTTAATCTCCATTAGAGACCCATAAGTGCTTCCACGTGAGGCTAAAAAATGTCCCTGTTTTCTGTAGGCCAAGAAGGAGAGCATTTTGAAGGTTCATAACTTTTATATTTCAAGATTCATGTAAGAAAAGGTGTTATTTTGCACACCTTCTGGACTTCTGCTCGTATGCAGGAAATGTGTCAGCAACTCAAATCTGTCCTCAGCCCAGCCTAGTGTTAGCTTTACAAGTACTGTTAACTGTGACAATAATTGTTAGTCTTGCCTGTCATCTGTCCATTGTCCTTTGTCCACTGTCAGGACAGACAGGAGAACAGACAGGACAGGGGTGTAGAGAACAGGCAGGACAGGGGTATAGAGAACAGGCAGGACAGAGGTATAGAGAACAGATAGGACAGGGGTATAGAGAACAGGCAGGACAGGGGTATAGAGAACAGACAGGACAGGGGTATAGAGAACAGGCAGGACAGAGGTATAGAGAACAGACAGGACAGAGGTATAGAGAACAGGCAGGACAGAGGTATAGAGAACAGACAGGACAGGGGTGTAGAGAACAGGCACGACAGGGGTATAGGGAGCAGACAGGACAGAGGTATGGAAAACAGACAGGACAGAGGTATAGAGAACAGGCATGACCGAGGTATAGAGAACAGACAGGACGGAGGTATAGAAAACAGACAGGACAGAGGTATAGAGAACAGGCAGGACAGAGGTATAGAGAACAGGCAGGACAGAGGTATAGAGAACAGGCACGACAGAGGTATAGAGAACAGACAGAACAGAGCTATAGAAAACAGGCAGGACAGAGGTATAGAGAACAGGCACGACAGAGGTATAGAGAACAGGCACGACAGAGGTATAGAGAACAGGCACGACAGAGGTACAGAGAACAGACATGACAGAAGTATAGAGAACAGGCAGGACAGAGGTACAGAGAACAGAAAGTACATAATAACAATTTACATCAGCAACAACACATCGTTCTTTCTCGATCTCTTTCCCTATGTAGGATCATCGGAGGAGTACCATAAAGGACAGAAAAGAGAGGAGCAAGGAAAAGGTAAGAGGGAAATAGTAATGGATGGGATAAACGAAAATATGAATTACAGTAAGAAAAGCATACAGGACAGGCGATTTAGAGAACACAGCCAGAGTTTAGGACAGGGGAGTTAGGCAAAACAAAGTTTAGGGCAGGGGATTTAGAGAAAACAACCAGGGGTTAGGGCAAAAGATTTAAAGAAAACAGCGAGAGATCAGGATAGAGGATTTAGAGAAAACAGACAATAGGATATAAAGCCGAATAATAATAGGTATTGATATTTTAGTTCATTGTTTTCCTTTCTGTATATCGATGATTTGCTCGGAAAATACCGATGTCACTATCGATACGTTTATGGAACACATCGCTCATCACCAATTTAAAGCGAGTGCAAAAGTGAAAGCTGTTGAAATTTGCGGTTCCGGTCGGGACTAGATCTATTCGTCCTTTAGAATAGCTCTTTGTGTAGTATTATTATTAATAGAAATGCACAGATGTCATTACGTTGATTTTCGATCACCAGTGTGTAAAGAGAGGTCAAGGACGGAATTTCCGATCATGCTTTTTGATTCTATTCGAAGAAAATGCGTCTCTGTTTTTTGCGGCTCAAAAAAAATTAATATAAATAGTAGTAAGGACTGCGTTTTGTTCAGAATGAATGTGTCTACGTAACTCTTCGTCAAAAATTGATGCAGTACAACAAGTTTCATAGGTTTTTATGATGTGGTCGCGAAATTGTAGATGCTTACAGGTTCACCCTCGAGCACAATTATAGTAAGTTATTATGGGATACGGGGTTTGAATTTGACCAAGTTTTGCCTAGAACCTCCGGGGAAAGCCTTATACTTTTAATCTTTCTGGGGGAGCTTTCTGGCTTACCTCTGTCATATGAATGAACATGGGCGGGGGGTTCGTGTGTTAGCTGAGAAGGGGAGCTGGTGGGGGTGGGGGGGGGGGTGTATTTTGATATAAAAGGAATGAGGTAATGCAATTATCTATCCATGGATACATCTCAGATGCCTCCCAGGTTTGCCAGGGATGAAAATCTGAGGTTCATGCTGTTGAAGTATACGCTCTGGGATCTGTGATGTTCACTCCGTTGAATCGTTCCTCCTACTTTTTCCTACATCTCTGCACATTAAACTTGTCAGCGGAGTTTGCTGTTCAATCTACCCTCCTATATAGTCCTTTTATAATTATCTGCGCATTCGACAGCGGGGCGTGCTGTTCAATATACCGTCCTACCGTGCCTTTCATCTCTGCACATTTGACACGGAGATTGCCGTTTAATGTACCCTCCTACTTTGCCGTACATCTCTGAACATTTGACAGCAGAACGTGCTATTCAATGTACCCTCCTACTTTGCCACAGATATCTGCACATTTGACAGCAGAACGTGCTATTCAATGTACCTTCCTACTTTGCCGCACATCTCTTCACATTTGACAGCAGAACGTGCTATTCAATGCACCCTCCTACTTTGCCATAGATATCTGCACATTTGACAGCAGAGCGTTCTATTCAATGTACCCTCCTCCTTTGCCATAGATATCTGCACATTTGACAGCAGAACGTGCTATTCAATGTACACTCCTACTTTGCCATAGATATCTGCACATTTGACAGCAGAGCGTGCTATTCAGTGTACCCTCCTACTTTGCCGCACATCTCTGCACATTTGACAGCTGTTGTGACGGTCTTGCTGCTGCAATGCCCCGATTCTGTGGACATTCATGCGTCTGGTATCTACTCAGCTGAAGACCTTACGGCTTTAGCATGTGTCACTGGCAATGTTGTCTTGGATTTTTCTCACAATGGCTACGCTTCTCGCTTGCTTGCAAGTACCTCCGGTCTCGACCGTGTACTTCTGAATGGCCTCCTCTTCTAATAACCAGTTTGGCAGCTTTTATCAAAAATGGTGTGGTTGCACTGACAATTGGTGGTGAGGGGGACAGAGAGAACAGATCGAGGATAGTGCAGGGGACAGAGAGAACAGATCAAGATTGGTGCAGAGGACACAGAGAACAGATCAAGGGTAGTGCAGGAGACAGAGAGAACAGATCGAGGGTAGTGCAGGAGACAGAGAGAACAGATCGAGGGTAGCGCAGGGGACAGAGAGAACAGATCGAGAGTAATGCAGGGGACAGAGAGAACAGATCGAGGGTAGCGCAGGGGACAGAGAGAACAGATCGAGAGTAGTGCAGGGGACAGAGAGAACAGATCGAGGGTAGTGCAGGGGACAGAGGGAACAGATCGAGAGTAGTGCAGGGGACAGAGAGAACAGATCGAGGGTATCGCAGGGGACAGAGAGAACAGATCGAGAGTAGTGCAGGGGACAGCGAGAACAGATCGAGGGTAGCGCAGGGGACAGAGAGAACAGATCGAGAGTAGTGCAGGGGACAGAGAGAGCAGATCGAGGGTAGTGCAGGGGACAGAGAGAACAGATCGAGGGTAGCGCAGGGGACAGAGAGAACAGATCGAGAGTAGTGCAGGGGACAGAGAGAACAGATCGAGGGTAGTGCAGGGGACAGAGAGAACAGATCGAGGGTAGCGCAGGGGACAGACAGAACAGATCGAGAGTAGTGCAGGGGACAGAGAGAACAGATCAAGGGTAGTGCAGGGGACAGAGAGAACAGATCGAGGGTAGCGCAGGGGACAGAGAGAACAGATCGAGAGTAGTGCAGGGGACAGGGAGAACAGATCGAGGAACAGAAGGATGAAGGTGCAGGAGACAGAGAACAGATCGAGGGTAGTGCAGGGGACAGAGAGAACAGATCGAGGGTAGTGCAGGGGACAGAGAGAACAGATCGAGGGTATGGCAGGAGACAGAGATAATAGACGGAGGGTAGTACAGGAGATAGAGAGAACAGATCGAGGGTAGTGTAGGAGACAGAGAGAAAAGATAGAAGGTAGTGCAGAAGACAGAGAGACCAGATCGAGAGTAATGCAAGTGACAGAGAGAACAGATCGAGGGTAGTGCAGGAGACAGAGAGAACAGATCGAGGGTAGGGCAAGTGACAGAGAGAACAGATCGAGGGCAGTCCAGGGGACAGAGTGAACAGATCGAGGGTACTGTGGGGGACAGAGAGAACAGATTGAGGGTAGGGCAGGAGAAAGAGAGAACAGATCGAGGGTAGGCAGGGGACAGAGAGAACAGATCGAGGGTAGTGCAGGAGACAGAGAGAACAGACGGAGGGTAGTGCAGGGGACAGAGAGAAAAGATCGAGGGTAGTGCAGGAGACAGAGAGAATAGATCGAGGGTAGTGCAGGGGACACAGAGAACAGATCGAGGGTAGTGCATGAGACAGAGAGAGCAGATCGAGGGTACTGCAGGGGACAGAGAGAGCAGATCGAGGGTAGTGCAGGAGACAGAGAGAACAGATCGAGGGTACTGCAGGGGACAGAGAGAGCAGATCGAGGGTAGTGCAGGAGACAGAGAGAACAGATCGAGGGTAGGCAGGGGACAGAGAGAACAGATCGAGAGTAGTGCAGGAGACAGAGAGAACAGACGGAGGGTAGTGCAGGGGACAGAGAGAAAAGATCGAGGGTAGTGCAGGGGACAGAGAGAGCAGATCGAGGGTAGTGCAGGGGACAGAGAAAACAGACGGAGGGTACTGCAGGGGACAGAGAGAGCTGATCGAGGGTAGTGCAGGAGACAGAGAGAACAGATCGAGGGTACTGCAGGGGACAGAGAGAACAGATCGAGGGTAGTGCAGGGGACAGAGAGAACAGATCGAGGGTAGTGCAGGGGACAGAGAAAGCAGATCGAGGGTAGTGCAGGAGACAGAGAGAACAGATCGAGGGTACTGCAGGGGACAGAGAGAACAGATCGAGGGTAGTGCAGGGGACAGAGAGAACAGATCGAGGGTAGTGCAGGGGACAGAGAGAACAGATCGAGGGTACTGCAGGGGACAGAGAGAACAGATCGAGGCTACTGCAGGGGACAGAGAGAACAGATCGAGGGTAGTGCAGGGGACAGAGAGAACAGATCGAGGGTACTGCAGGGGACAGAGAGAACAGATCGAGGGTAGTGCAGGAGACAGAGAGAACAGATCGAAGATAGTGCAAGGGACAGAAAAAACAGATCGAGGGTGGTGCAGGAGACAGAGAGAACAGATCGAGGGTAGTGTGGGGGCCAGAGAGAACAGATCGAGGGTAGTGCAGGAGACAGAGAGAACAGATCGAGGGTAGGGCAGGCGACAGAGAGAACAGATCGAGGGTAGTGCAGGAGACAGAGAGAACAGATCGAGGGTAGTGCAGGGGACAGAGAGAACAGATTTAGGATATTGCAGGAGACAGAGAGAACAGATACAGGATATTGCACGAGACAGAGAAAACCGATCGAGGGTAGTGCAGGGGACAGAGAGAACAGATCGAGGGTAGGGCAGGAGACAGAGATAAGAGATCGAGGTTAGTGCAAGTGACAGAGAGAACAGATAGAGGATATTGCAGGAGACAGAGAGAACAGATAGAGGATATTGCAGGAGACAGAGAGAACAGATAGAGGATATTGCAGGAGACAGAGACAACAGATGGAGGATATTGCAGGAGACAGAAAAGATAGAGGATGTTGCACGAGACAGAGAGAACAGATAGAGGATATTGCAGGAGACAGAGAGAACAGATAGAGGGTAGTGCAGGGGTCAGAGAGAACAGATAGACGGTAGTGCAGGGGACAGAGAGAACAAAAAGAGGATATTTCAGGAGACAGAGAGAACTGATCGAGGGTAGTGCAGGAGACAGAGTGAACAGATAATGGGTATTGCCAGGGACAGAGAGAACAGATAGAGGGTAGTGCAGGGGACAGAGAGGACAGATAGAGGGTAGTGCAGTGGACAGAGAGAACAGAAAGAGGATATTTCAGGAGAAAGAGAGAACAAATCGAGGGTAGTGCAGGGGACAGAGAGAACAGATCGAGGGCAGTGCAGCTAACAGAGAGGACATATTGAGGGTAGTGAAGTGGGCAGAGAGATCAGATTGTAACGCAACGGACAGAGAGAAGAAGTAGGGGAGAGTGCAGGAGACAAAGAGAATAGACAGAACAGGGAACAGAGCAGATAAAGGGTAGAGCATTGGAGAGAGAGAACAGATAGATGGCAGTGCAGGGGACAGAGAGAACAATTAGAGGGTAGAGTAGGGGAGAGAGAAAATAAGTAGAGGGCACAACAGGGGCATAGCGGAAAATAGAAAATAATATTTCATCATTCTTTTTCTGTCTGGTTTTGTAACTTGCTCTATCTCTTCATATAGGCGTTGAACCTTGCACTAAAACATATACTCTTGTTTGTTGTATTTTCATTTAAAGTGATCCCCTGGGCGTAAGAAACTGCCGGATATATTTGGCTAAAGGGTGGCATTACGTATGTAGACTCGATTTTGTCCCCAATTCTATTTAGATAATATAGCTCAATTTTAACGGGGGTGGCGTAAGAAAATACTCACTACTTTCTCACTTTTTTACAAAAAGCTTTGATACTCTACACACTTACTCTCAGATAGACAGGTCAGGAATTGAAAGCCTCAAATGTATTATTTGTTCATTATTCTGCATATCATGGGTCAAGAACTCTGTACACATAAAAAAAATCTGAAAATTTCGAATAAATCATTTCGGATCCATGTTTATAGTGACTAATATGGTTCTATCTAAATGTTTTTAACACAGATGTCTTAGAAAGATGCTGGAAACATTTTTTTTATTTGCTAATTGTAACATTAATCCCCCAAAAATATAAATTTAGAATTTCCAAACGTCCTAAGATTTTTTGCATACAAGAATTATAGCACTCATTTCTCCTGCTCCGCCATTCTGAGTACTAAGAACAACAAACACCACTGTAATAAATTTCTTAGTTTTACCAATCTGTTACCAAAAAATGTCCTTTTGGATGCTCTCTGTGCTATTGTGTGGCTTCTATGTAAGGCTATCTGAGCCTAGCGATTGGACGTATGGAAAATTTTATTGCTGAATTAGGTCATCAGATAGTTAATAATCTCGGTTCAGTTTGATGCCAAATGTCGAGTTTTTTTTTTTTTTGAGAGGCCAAATGTTTCGCTAACATCAGTAACAATGCCTTCGTAAGCAATGATCCTAAGTACCCACGGTACTGCAACAGTGGCGATCCTTTGATGTTCTATATTGTGACGTCACAATATCGATGCCGAATATCGATTATCCTGCACCCGATACTGTTCGATCTTGGGAAATATTGAATGCGGTACAATTCCAGCTGACATGAGGGCGGTAAACTAACTGACCAACCTGCGGCGAGCTGGGCACTGAGATCAGTCGCCAAGGACATCTTGAGATCAGTATTCACCACCAAATTCACTAAATTTTTAATTCGCAAGATGGTGGACCCAAGGCATGCGTGAACAGGAAACTGTGAAGTCAACGAACGACGCAATCGTGGACAAACGGTTTCGCAGTGACTGTCCATCATGACTGTTTTTGTACTGGCAGAAAAGGGGGTGGGGGGGCTTTTCATTTGATTGCTGCCATATTTTTTCGCAGAAGATCACTCACAACAGCTACGTACGCTGCAGATCATATTACCTGCCTTTCGTACAGGGCTTCATCCTATCCTTGTTAAGAGGTTTCTTTCCAATAGACATGCTGTGCATCGCAAATTGGTGTGTGGCATAGCATTTGGTCAGATCTTTTCACTGAAACGACCTAAATGCCCCCCCCCCCCTCCTTTCCTCCCAGTTTCCCAAGGCTTCAGCAGAAAACTGATAAACCTATCGGTGCCCAAGTTATGTAACCACATATGAAACTGCATAAGTGCAAGGGACATATTTACAAGAGGGAGAAAACAAATTTCTTCAAATGCATTGCTTATCTTCTAACGTTTTTAATTGCAAATATTTGAAAGATTGTACCTTTCCTTCATCGGTAGAACAAAAAAAAAATGAAATTTTTGCATAGAGTGTGTAGAATATTGGGCAAAAGAGAGTTGCCATCTGAACTTGTGAGAATACATTATTGCGAGATTCACGGTAGGTCCAGGGATACACCTTCCACTCTTGAGCTAAATATTGAACCCGAATTCAACTGTGCACGCGTTTGTAACCTAACAGAGACTTTGTTCCCATTACAACTCACTCAACTGTCGTCATCTCTCTTTGGTCAAATGGTGGAAATGCAATATACCAGCAAGCCAGTGTTGAAACAAAGCATGTAAGATTTCTACTGAAAATTTCACCATAGGGTTTCAGATGTAGACATCCTTGTTGCCTGTGGACCCATGCCACAGCAAGTTTCCCCAAACAAAGTGTCTGACTTTATCACTTCAGCGGTGAAGGGACTTATCCTTCGTGACGAGAATGCTCGTATTCTGTATGTGGTTTTCGACCAGTGTTTCAAACTAAGTAGAAAGTCCTGTATACCCCCCTCCTCCCCCACCCCATCCAGAGAGGACTCAATTGTATTTTTTATTAACACTACGAAGAGCCATCGCATCCCCAGCAGACCCTTGTTCTCACCGTCGTTACGTACGAAGAACAGACCAGACGGATGACTATCAGCCAGGTGAGGTCTCTGCAGCATTCAGTTAATACACATCGCATTGTCATAGGCCCAGACCTACAACCAGTACAATTGGGAGGTGGAATCCAGCACACATCTATCAATCACGAGAAAGCTGGTGTTATTGTGGTATATCACATGATTCAGGAAATCAGTGATGGGCATCATAACCTTAAAGTCAACTCAGACGGCACGGACGTACTGCCATATCTCGCTAACACCCTGCACGTAGACATGCATAGAAGTCTGGTCAATATAGTATCTTTCATGAAAGTATTATTGCCAACTAGTAATGTCATGTCCGTTAATATTGTTTGTCAGCATCCCCGAAGCCATCACGCTGAACATCTTTGCAATCCATGTCCTCACTGGGCGGGACACTGTTTTCTCGTTTGCTGTCACTGGAAACACTACAGTTCTTACCAAGTTAAAAATGTAATGTTCTCTGTTTTCCAAGAGTTGGGAACACGTATTAAACAGAGGAAGAAATCATAGAATTGTGCTTCACTTCATAGCTTCGCTGCATCATCGGGCGCCGGGGACATTCTTGAGGAAAATGCATCTTTTCAGCACGAAAATTGCAGCCAAGAGGTATGTCACAATAAAGCTCTTCAGCTTTTCACCATCTATGAACAGAGTCAGACACAATGTCTGGACGTTCAGCATCAGGTGTTACCGTGGAAAGTTGTTGGTGGCTCATTTCCAAACTTCAACCCTCTGCACTGTGACGACATGGTCTGTGGAGATGCACCTGAGAGCACCAAAAAGGCTCTTAACCTGTTTAACTGCAGTTGCAAAACGAACTGCAACACAAGCTAATGTACTGTCCTGTATTCAGTTGTGCAAATGAAAGGAGACAACCTCTATAGCAATTCTGTTAGGGATGTGGCAGCTGAGACGAATCCACCTGAAGACCACTAAAAACCAGTTTCCTACCTCATCGGTGAATTGGGTGTGACTCACCTAAAAATGAGAATTCTCCCATTGAAGTTACTATGGTTGAAGTAATGGGGCATTGGTGAAACAGTGATGACTTGAAAGAATATTATTAACAACCTGAATTACACATATATTGATACGGTGGCGATCAGTTTGTAGGTGTCTTTGGAGACTAAATTAATGCATCTGCATCACCCCTCACCCATTCAACAATGGTTTTGTTCGAATTAATAATAATAATAGTTCGTCCATCAGGTATGATGATGACCTTAACAACACCAGAGGAATAAAGAACAGAAATTGTTGAGAATTTCAACACATGGACAATAAAGAGAACTAAAGGACACAGAGGACAGAATGGAAAGACTGTTCTTTCATGACTTATGGCTTCTCATGTGACTGATAAGTCCTATTTTTGCCCTGCAGACCCTTCCGCATAAATGACAAGAGTGCTCCGTTGGTTCAGTACCACTGGGCCTTTTCTTGCGCCGTTCTCTTTTTTTGATAGCCTGCTGGACTCTGTCAGCTTCCCATGCTTTGCTGCCTCTGGTAAGGGCCGCCCTCCAATTTGCACGATCAAGCGAGAGCTTTTCCCACTCACTCACATCAATGGCAAAGGCCTTCAGTGATTGCTTGAGAGTGTCTTTGTAACGTCTCTTTGGGGCCCCAACATTCCTCGTTCCATTGGAGAGCTCAGAGAAGAAGATTTGCTTAGGGAGTCTGGAGTCGGGCATTCTGACAACATGTCCTGCCCAACGTAGCTGAATTTTTTTCAGGTGGCAGAAGATGCTCAATTCCTTGGCACGATTGAGGACCTCAGTGTCTGGAATTTTATCCTGCCATTTGATCCTTAGGATCTTTCTAAGGCAGGCCAGATGAAAGTGATTTAGCTTTCTAGCATGCGATTGGTACACTGTCCAGGTTTCAGCCCCATAGAGTAGGGTGGGAAGGACCACAGCATTGTACACTTTCAGCTTAGTGTCTGTGCGAATGCCGGCAACATCCCACACTCTCTTTCGAAGCCTGCCAAATGCAGAGCTGGCTTTGCTGATTCTTGAGAGAATTTCAGTATCAACACGAGCCGCGGAAGACAGTGTACTGCCAAGATAGGTGAAGTTCTCCGACACCTTCAGAAGACTGTCATGGACTTTGATATTTGGGGTCACAGGATACTTGTCGTCTGGAGTAGGCTGATGGAGCACTTCCGTCTTCTTTGTGCTTATTGTGAGGCCAAAGTTGTCACAGGCACTAGAGAACTTATCAACACAGTTTTGCATGCTATCCTCATCGTGTGCCAGAAGTGCACAATCATCAGCAAATAGTAGGTCACAGACTTGAGTACTTTTGGTTTTGGTTTTTGCCTGAAGTCTCCTGAGGTTGAATAGACTGCCATCAGTTCGGTACTTGATGCTTACCCCTTGAGGAGGAGAGCTAAAGGCTTCTTGTAGCATTGCAGAGAACATGATGCTGAACAGAGTTGGGGCTAAGACACAACCCTGTTTTACCCCATTTGTGACAGCAAAGGGCTCTGAAAAACTGCCGTTGCTTTTGACTGCAGCTTGCATGCCATCATGAAACTGGCGCACTATTGTGATGAATTCGGGTGGACACCCAAACTTCGCCAAGATTTTCCAGAGGCCTTCACGACACACTGTGTCAAAAGCTTTTGTGAGGTCAACAAATGTGATATACAGCGCTTTATTTTGTTCCATGCATTTTTCCTGAATCTGTCTGGCAGCAAAAATTATATCCGCCGTTCCCCTCTCTTTACGAAAGCCACATTGGCTCTCGGGAAGCAAGTCATTTGACGAGAGGTGATCAAGAAGGCGATTCAGAAGCATTCTTGCCAATATTTTGCCAGCAATTGAAAGTAGAGAGATTCCCCGATGGTTGTCACAGACTTGGCTGTCCCCTTTGTTTTTGTACAGATGGATGATTGAAGCATCTTTGAAGTCCTGTGGCAGCTTCCCTGCTTTCAACATATGATTGAACAACTCGGTCAACCTTTCAATAAGCTTTTCTCCACCGAAGGCATACACCTCAGCAGGAATTGAATCCACGCCTGGTGATTTGTTAAAGGACATCTGATTTGTGGCAGTTCGGGTCTCATTTGCTGTGAATGGCTTGGCAAGAGCTGCATTAATAGGAGTCTGAGGGAGGCGGTCAATGGACTCAGTATTTATATTTGATGGCCGATTTAGCACACCTCCGAAATGTTCTGCCCAACGCTGAATTATGGCATTCAATTCAACAATGCGTGTTGAACCATCTGACGCAAGAAGTGGCGTAGTGCCAGAGCGGGATGGTCCAAACACAGCTCGGAGGCTCTCAAAGAACTTTCTAGTGTTGTTTGTGTCGGCATATTTCTGAGTTTCTCTTACTCGCTCTTCAAGCCAGTCATTTTTCATTTTCCTCAGCTTCTTCTGGAGTACACCCTTACATGCACGCAGTGCATCAGCTTTTGCTGTGGAAGAGGGGTCACTGCAGTGAGCTTGGATGAGACTATTTTTTTCTTTGATGAGCACTTTGATTTCATTATCATTATCATTGAACCAGTCCTGGTGATTGCGGACAGGAAAACCAACTGTGCTGCTGGCGCAAGAGTGTACAGTCGTATTTAGGTCAGTCCAGCTCTGTTCAATGTTCTCAGGGTCAAAGGTCAGGAGAGTTCTGATGAGAGCTCGCTCTGTTTCTCAGCTGAGCAGAGTTTTGAAACATTTAGGCGTTTAGGTGGCGCTTTTCCTTGAGGGCGTCTATTGCGCCTCAATGTTAGTCTGAGCTTGCAAACAAAGTCTGTGGTCAGTTCCACACTCGGCACCACACATCGCCTTTGTTACAAGGACATCCTTTCTGTCAGTCTTCCTCACAATGACATAGTCTATGAGATGCCAATGCTTTGAGCGGGGATGCATCCATGACGTTCTGTTTCTCACGGGGAGACTAAAATTTGTGTTGGTAAGGAACAGGCCAAATTCAGCGCACAAAGTAAGTAAGCGCAACCCATTGTTATTGCATGAACCAACTCCATGAGGGCCCAAAACATTTGGCCACGCTGAGATTTCGGAGCCAACCCTAGCATTGAAGTCCCCCAAGAGAATCAGCTTATCAGCTGCCGGGACAGAGCATATGACTGATTCTAGATCAGAATAGAACTTGTCTTTGGCTTCATCTTGGTTTGTCATGGTGGGCGCATATGCGCTAATGAGGGTGGCTGACTGGCTTTTCCCAACTGGGATCCTGAGTGTCATTAGCCTGTCATTTATTTCAATTGGCATGGACTGCAAGTTTCTGACAAGGTCATTTTTAATTGCAAACCCAACACCATGCTGTCTCGGTTCGACTGCAACTAACAACCTGAATTACACATCTATTGATACGGTGGCGATCAGTTTGTAGGTGTCTTTGGAGACTAAATTCATGCATCTGCATCACCCCTCACCCATTCAACAATGGTTTTGTTCGAATTAAGATTAAACAATTGGCACCATGTGTGAATGTCTATTTTTATATGCTTTTGTTTTTATAAACTCGATTATTTCCAACTGTAAAAAAAAAAAAAAAACACTGTGGAAGTTGTTCTCAATTGTAATGTGAGGGACAACGGACCTTTTCAATGGCGGCTATCTTGGAGTTTGTCATTTATTGAAAAACGTTCAAATTCTCACAGGTGGCATCGATCGGACCTAGAACAGGAATTTAATTTTCATTCAAAACCAGGAGGAAACTTTCAATATACACCCACTTACGAAACAGGGTATACTTAGGCCACGCTAAGACTAGTTTGTTGGAGGTTGTCTGCAGATCGCATTGGACAGCACAGAGGGGTTTGTTATTTGACTTGTTTCTCAAGCCCTAACATATTGTTTCCACAGCACATTCGGATATAATTCAAAATGAATGAACTTGGCTTGAACTGCAGTAATGAAACAACTAATTCTTGCTAACAACTTTGCATACATATCTCAGCATCAACAACAGACACAACGTACTATTACTAACATTTCTAAATATGTGAAACAGTTCAGAGCGTACCCTCCAAATAGACGTCTTACTGTAACTGCTATTATTAATAATTTGATCTTCAAATTGTTGCATTATGTTTTTCATAAACTTCTATGGGTACTTGTCTATGATAATAGGCAGTAAACTTCAACCTTAGCCGCCCGGTATATTTTATAAGATTTTTTAAAATATTGGACTCGCAATGTTTAGCGATATAAGGGATATAGTTTTGATTTTGTCCAATAGATTTCTTGTAATAAACACAAATCAGTACGAATAACGTTCATGTGGTAGGAAATTGAATTCTTTTTAATTTGATGTATATTAAGCATGGGTATCTCTTTAATATTTAGCTTGGTACCACTTTATTACTGTCATTTTGGCTGAAAAGAGCGCAAATCCGTAACGTCACGTAGGGGGTGTTTTTGACGAATTTCTTAGCGTTGCCACCTTTTATCTCATTATATCCGGCATTTTCAGTAGCCCAGAGTGGTTCTCCTAACATGTATAGCAAAATCAGGAGTATATATTATTGTGCAAAGTTCCCGGCCATTTGACGGCTTGGCCCCCTACTAAACATGAATGATGACGTGATTTCTTTAGGGGGGTGGGTGATTTTCTTATTTATTGAAATTATCGTGACTTTTTTATTTATTTGTTGTCTTTCTGGTCCGTTTGAATGAAGCGTGCTTCTTGGCCCCCTACTAAACATGAATGATGACGTGATTTCTTTAGGGGGGTGGGTGATTTTCTTATTTATTGAAATTATCGTGACTTTTTGATTTATTTGTTGTCTTTCTGGTCCGTTTGAATGAAGCGTGCTTCGAGAACAGCTGTTATCTCTGGGATAGGACGCAACGCAGCTGGTCAGATGCTCAGGTAATGTCTTCAGTTTGTTTCTTGTCGGCTTTCCAAATTTCTCCGTAAATAATTTCCGCCACTATGAATGGCTTGTTGTCCGTATTTTATTGAATGCTGGAGATGATCAAATAGTGGGCATGGGAAACAGACACGAGTTGAAACAAAACCACTTGGTGTATGCGATTGTAATTTCCATAGGTAGTTACAGCAGACACACACACACACACATACATACACACACGTACAGAAACTCGCACACACACATATACACAAAGGCATGCACGCACGTGCACACTCGCACACACATGTAGATGAAAGAGTGGCCTCCTTGTCCATACTCGGCTGTGACGAAGTTTTACTTCGTAGTAAAAATAATGTCACCCGGTGTGTTTTGCCTCAAATGGAGATTTTTAAGAAATCTAACATTTAAGCTGGAAAACCTAAAGATATTTTTGGCTGCTTTTTTTCCAAATCGCAAGGGGGGGGGGGGGGTCACGTTGTACTTTCTCCGGGGAAACGTTTGCAATGAAGTGGAAGTTCGCGGAGAACAAATACCTGGTAGTACTTTATCCCAGGTTCAGCGGTTAACGTTTTTTTGTTGTTTTTTTTGAAAATGTTCCTGTTCAGAAGGAACTAGACTGACAACAACAACAAAACGAACAAGTAACACCGTCAACTGGTAGGCCCATCAACTGATAGACATAAAACATGGATCTTAATTCCAGACACTGGTAATGGCTTATGTACGGATCTGATCTTAGATGGGTAGTTGATTGGTCCAGAATCAGTTTTCAATTTCAAGATTAACTGTAACAAATTCTCGGAATAAAAAAAAAGACATAGTAAAGGGGGAACGTTTTTACTATGAAATATTTGTTTCGGGGGACCATCTATTACTTAGAATTTCTTCATGTGGGGGACGGGGGGCGGGGGGTTATCTGCTATGAACGAAAAAATACTTCAAAACTTCCACCAAAGAAAATAAACGACACAACACTTGCTTTACTATCAACAATTAGGTGAACAAGCCCCAACAATTACAACGTTAATGTTTATCAACAGTTATTTTGTTCAGATTATGGTATGAAAATGGCAGAGATCGAGACGGAAGGGGAAAATAATTTCATCAAAGAACAACTCAGAGAGCACAAAGGTAAGGAACAATATATGCTGTTGTGTTGATTAAATTGACAAGTGACACAAATATAATTCAGCCAGTCCCTACGGCAGACGACTAAGCTCTAGATCAGAAAGCCCAATCCCAAGTCATATGACCAACCAATAAATATGATACCCTAAGGGTACATCAGGTAGCAAACTACGATATCAGATACCCAACTTCTAAAAAAGATAACCAACCGCTAGGTCAATAGAGAACGTATAGATCAAATGACCAGCCTCTAGATCAGATAGTAGACATCTAGATCAGATAACCAACTTCCAGAACAAATTACCAATATCTAGATCAGATAACCAACATCTAGATCAGATAACCGACCCATACATCAGACAACCGACCCATACATCAGATAACCAACCCATACATCAGATAACCGACCCATAAATCATATACCCGACCCATATATCAGATAACCAACCCATACATCAGATAACCAACCCATACATCAGATAACCGACCCATACATCAGATAACCAACCCATACATCAGTTAACCAACCCATACATCAGATAACCGAACCATATATCAGATAACCAACCCATACATCAGATAACCAACCCATACATCAGATAACCAACCCATACATCAGATAACCAACCCATACATCAGATAACCGACCCATAAATCAGATACCCGACCCATATATCAGATAACCAACCCATACATCGGAGAAGGGGGAGCATCTGCACCTGTAGATTCAATGAAGGACAATGGACAAAGCCGAAAGGACGCCACTGGCCCGACTGCTCCTTCATCAAGCAAGTCACTCCGGATTGCGTCGTGGAATGTCCGCTCCATGTATGAAGCAGGAAAGAGTGCCCAGGTTACAATGGAGATGAGGCGATACAGACTGCACATACTTGGAGTTAGCGAGACCCGCTGGATACAGTCCGGACTGAAACAACTTAATACTGGGGAAAAGATTTTGTATTCTGGAAGGGAGGACAAAAAGCATACAGAAGGAGTAGCGATCATCTTGAGCAAGCACGCCCAGAGGTCACTGAGGGGATGGGAACCCTATGGAAGGAGAATTATATTGGCATCATTTACTACTAAGAACAAGAACATCAACATGAACATTGTGCAGATATACGCCCCAACAAATGAAGCAACCGATGAGGACAAGGACGACTTCTACAACCAGCTTCAGGAAATAGTTGACACATTGCCAAGAAAAGATGTGAACATTATAATGGGAGACGCCAATGCCAAGATAGGACAGGACAATACAGGGTATGAGGACATTATGGGGTGCAATGGTTTAGGACAAATGAATGAGAATGGAGAGCGGTTTGCAAGTTTCTGCGCATTTAACAGCTATGTGATTGGAGGTTCAGTATTCCCACACAAGAGGATCCATAAGGCCACTTGGATTTCACCGGATGGAGTAACTGAAAATCAGATTGACCACTTTTGCATCACCCGACGATTCAGACGCTCACTAGAGGATGTCATAGTACAGAGAGGAGCAGATGTTGGATCTGACCATCACATGCTGCTGGCAAGACTCAAACTCCGCCTCAAGAAACAAGGTACCAGAGCAGGAACAAAGAGGAGAAAGTTTCAAGTGAGCCTTCTGGATGGAGACAAGAAGGAAGAGTTCCAGCTGACACTGAGGAATAGATTCAAACCCCTTGTTGACCTCGAAGAGACAGTAGATTTGGAGACTCACTGGGCTAAGGTAAAAGGAGTATTTACATCGACATGTCAGGATGTTATTGGGGAAAAGAAAGTGGAACACAAGGAATGGATCAGTCAAAAATCACTGGACTTGATAAGGATAAGAAGAGACCTAAAAGAACGGGTAAATGCAAGTCGTACAAGAAGCTCAAGAGTTGGTAACCAGGAAGAGTACCGAGCATCAGCTAAAGAGGTTAAAAAATCAATTTAAAAAGACAAAGAGGAGTTCATAGGAATGTTAGCAGAGAAAGCAGAGAAGGCAGCAACAGGAGGACACATGAGGATCCTCTACCAGACTACAAAGACTCTTGCTGGAAAATATGGAAAACCTGAAGTTCCTGTCAAGGATTACAACAGGAAGGCTATTTTTGGAAAGGAAGCTCAGGCAAAAAGATGGATAGAACATTTTAACAGCCTCTTGAACAGACCTCCACCAAGCAACCCACCCGACATTCTACCCGCAAGAAATGATTTACCGATCAGTTGCGACCCTCCGACTAAAGCAGAGATTAATGATGCCATAAAGCAGTTAAATCGAGGCAAGGCAGCTGGACCAGACCAGATCCCACCAGAGGCGCTGAAGGCAGATGCTGCTGGGGCTGCAGGGGGTCTGCACTCACTATTCTCGAGGATTTGGATCGGAGGCAAGTTTCCAAAGGACTGGAAGGAAGGACACCTCGTGAAGCTCCCAAAAAAAGGGGACCTCAGCAATTGTAGTAACTACAGAGGAATCACACTTCTCTCCATCCCAGGAAAGGTTTTCAATCGGATTATTCTCAAGCGAATACAGAATGCAACAGACCAAAAACTTCGCGAGGAGCAAGCTGGTTTCAGGAGTAATCGATCAACCACCGACCAGATCGCCACGCTGAGAATCATAGTAGAGCAGTCGCTAGAGTGGAACTCCCAACTGATAGTGAACTTCCTTGACTACGAGAAGGCCTTTGATAGCATCGATAGAGAAACACTGTGGAGAATATTGAGACATTATGGAATCCCAGAGAAGATGGTGAATCTTATCAAGAGCATGTACGAGGGGACAAGTTGCAGAGTCGTACATGATGGTGAGCTTACTGACAGCTTTGATATCAAGACTGGTGTTAGGCAGGGTTGTTTGCTGTCCCCATTTCTGTTTATCCTGGTGATTGATTGGCTTATGAAAGAAACCACCAGTGGAGGAAGAAATGGCATACAATGGACCCCATGGACACAGCTGGACGATCTAGATTTTGCAGATGACTTGGCACTATTGTCGCACACACACGACCAGATGCAAGCAAAGACTACAGCTCTAAACAAAATTTCAGAATCTATTGGATTGAGGATACATCCCGCGAAGTCGAAGGTCCTAAAAATTGTTGCACCCCTAAGCGAACAAGTCACAGTAGGAGATCAACCACTGGAAGATGTAGAGTCCTTCTGCTATCTTGGTAGTATCATTGACAATAAGGGAGGAACAGAGGCAGAAGTCAAAGCACGAATTGGAAAGGCACAGGCAGCTTTCACATCCTTAAGCAAGATTTGGAGAACCAAGGATATATCTCTAAAAACAAAGCTGAGGATATTCAACTCGAACGTGAAGTCAGTCCTGTTGTATGGATGTGAGACTTGGAATGCGTCCCAGGCCTGCATAAAGAGAATCCAAGTTTTCATCAACAGATGTTTGAGGAAGCTACTTAAGATCAGATGGACAGACAAGGTCAGCAATGAAATTGTATGGAAAAGAACAAGACAGAACCCAGTCAGAGAGGAAATTGGTAGGAGGCGATGGAGATGGATCGGCCACACTCTCAGGAGGCCAGGAAACAGCATCACGAAGAAGGTATTGGACTGGAATCCCCAGGGCAAGAGATCAAGAGGAAGGCCGCGCGGAACGTGGAGAAGAGCCAGAGAAAATGATGTGCAACGAAGCGGAAAGACTTGGAATAATGTAAAGAGGCTGGCCCATGATAGAGAGGGATGGAAGGTGTTTGTTGGTGGCCTATACCCTGATCCAGGGTGAGAAAGGCAATGATGATGATGAACCCATACATCAGATAACCTACCCATACATCAGATAACCGACCCGTACATCAGATAACCGACCCATACATCAGATAACCAACACATACATCAGATAACCGACCCATACATCAGATAACCAACCCATACATCAGATAACCGACCCATACATCAGATAACCAAAACATACATCAGATAACCAACACATACATCAGATAACCAAAACATATATCAGATAACCAACACATACATCAGATAACCAACCCATACATCAGATAACCAACCAATACATCAGATAACCAACACATACATCAGATAACCAACACATACATCAGATAACCAACCCCCAGATGAGATATCCAATCTCTAGATCAGATAACCAACATCTACATCAGATAACCAATCTCCAGATTAAATAACCAACCCATACATCAGATAACCGAAACATACATCAGATAACCAACCCATACATCAGATAACCAACCCATACATCAGATAACCAACCCATACATCAGATAACCGACCTCCGAATGAGATAACCAACATATAGATCAGATAACCAACATCTAGATCAGATAATCAACCCATACATCACATAACCGACATCCAAATAAGATAACCAACATTTAGATCAGATAACCAACATCTAGATCAGATAGCCAACATCTATATAAGATAACAAACATCTAGTTGAGATAAAAAACATCTAGATCACATAACCAACATCTGTATCAGATAACCAACATCTAGATGAGATAACCAACCTTTAGATCAGATAATCAACCTCTAAATCAGATAAACAATCCATAGATCAGATAACCAACCTTTAGATCAGATAATCAACCTCTAAATCAGATAAACAATCCATAGATCAGATAACCAACTTTTAGAGCAGATGACCAACCTCTACATCAGATAACCAACTAGTAGATCAGATAACCAGCATCTATATCATATAACCATCATCTAGATCAGATAACCAACGTCTAGATCAGATGACCATCCCCTCGATCAGATAACCATCACCTATAGATCAGATAACCAGCATCTAGATCAGGTAACCAGAATCTATATCAGATAACCACCATCTATATCAGATAACCAACCTCTACATTAGATAACAAACGTCTAGATCAGACAACAAACGTCTAGATCAGATAACCAACCTCTAGATCAGATAACCACCCTCTAGACCAGATAACCAACATCCAGATCAGATAACCAACCTCTAGATCAGATAACCAACGTCTAGATCAGATAACCATCCCCTCGATCAGATAACCATCATCTAGATCAGATAACCATCATCTAGATCAGATAACCATCATCTATATCAGATCACCAGCATCTAGATCAGGTAACCAGCATCTGCATCAGATAACCACCATCTATATCAGATAACCAGCATCTAGATCAGATAACCAGCATCTAGATCAGATAACCAGCGTCTAGATCAGATAACCAGTATCTAGATCAGATAACCAGCCTCTGTATCATATAACCATCATCTAGATCATATAACCATCATCTAGATCAGATAACCATCATGTAGATCAGATAACCATCATATATTCAGATAGCCATCATCTAGATCATATAACCATCATCTATATCATATAACCATCATCTAGATTAGATAACCAGCATCTAGATCAGATAACCATCATCTAGATCAGATAACCATCATCTAGATCACATAATCAGCATCTAGATCAGATATATATATATGGCCTTTAGCGTCTTTACAGACGGTCTTAGCAGCTAGAATATTCACTTTCACTTTGACTGACAGCTTCTCTCGTGGCTTATTCTACCAATGTTTGACCCGAGAGTGCGATGGCAGTGATTGCAGGTCAGTCTTTTGGGTTCACTTTGGCGAGTGTTTTCATTCCGCCTCTGTCGTTTTGTCAGGTATGTTTCTTTTGCCTTGAAGTCTATTGCGAGCGTGCCACTGCGCAATTTTTGTCTCCATCTGCTTCGATCATTTGCAAGGTTCTCCCATTCATTGGGGTCGATGTTGAATGCTTTCATCGTGACCTTGCAAGTGTCTTTGAATCGCAGATGTGGCCTACCTCTGGGTCGGTTGCCAGTAGCAAGTTCCCCGTAGAGAATTTGTCTGGGGATGCGATCATTTTCCATACGGTGGAGATGTCCAAGCCACCGCAGTCTTTTTTTGCCTAGGAGAGCCTGAGTTGATGGAATGTTGGCTCGGCTCAGAACTTCGATATTTGAGATCCTGTCTTGCCACTTGATCTTGAGAATTTTGCGTAGGCAGCGCAGGTGGAAGGAGTTGAGGGATCTTTCATGTTTGGAGTAGGTGGTCCATGTCTCTGAGCCATACAGCAGGGTGCTTAGGACGCAAGTTTGGTACACGAGTACCTTTGTTTTGATGGTCAGCTTGCTATTGTTCCACACCCTTTTTGAGAGTTTGCCAAAAGCTGTGGCCGCCTTTCCTATTCTGGCATTTATTTCAGTTGTTATGTCTGTGCTACCACTGATGGTTGAGCCTAGGTAGCAGAATTTTCCCACTTGCTCCAGAGGAGAGCCATTCAGCATGATTGGGTTGGGGTTTCTCAAGCCTTGTGTCAAAACTACAGTTTTTGAGACACTGATCTTTAGCATGAATTTGTCACAGGCTTTGGCAAGGCTATTGATGAGAGCCTGGAGCGTGGTTTCATCGTGGGCCACGATTGCAGCATCATCTGCGAAGAGGAGCTCTTGTAACATAATATGCTCTGTACGAGATTTTGCTTTTAGTCTGGCAACATTAAAAATGGAGCCGTCCACTCTGGTGTTAATAAGTACTCCACCTGAACATTGACCAAAGGCATTCTTGAGTAGGGCTGCAAAATATATACCAAATAAGGTAGGAGCAAGAACACATCCCTGCTTCACACCGCTGTTTACAGCAAATGAATTGGATGTGCAGCCCTCAAAGTTGACACATGCCCTCATGTCAGTGTGGAAGGATGCAATAAGTTTTAGCAATGTTGGTGGACAGCCTATGGATTTAAGGACTGCATACAGGCCAGATCGGCTTACGGTGTCGAAAGCCTTTGTTAGGTCCACAAAGCATGTTATAAGCGGCCTGTTTTGTTCTTTACATTTTTCTTGGATTTGCCGAAGTGCAAATATCATGTCAATAGTTGATCGTTTGCTTCGAAAGCCACATTGTGTTTCTGGTAAGACTTTTTCCGCCAGTTGTTGAAGGCGGCAGAGGATGACGCGAGCAAAAGCCTTTCCAGTAATGCTGAGGAGGGATATGCCTCGATAGTTGTTGCAGTCGCCTTTGTCTCCTTTGTTCTTGTAAAGTGTGACAATTTTGGCGTCTCTCATATCATGTGGTATCACGCCTTCTTTCCAACACTGCAGTAACAGATTATACAGGTGTGGTAATAGTGGGCCTTTTAGGTCTTTTAATACCTCTGCAGGAATGTTGTCACTTCCTGTGGCTTTTCCAGCAGACAGGTGGTCGATTGCATTGGAAAGCTCGACTAAGGAAGGTTCAGCGTCAAGTTCGGCCATTATTGGCAGTTTTCGGAGGTGTTCCTCAAAATCTGGTGGAATATTTTTCTCAGTTGAATACAACAGAGAGTAATGCTCTACCCACCTATTCAGTTGTTCATTTTTATCTATGATCGGTTCACCATTTACAGACTTAAGTGGGGCGCTTTTGGTGATGATTGGCCCAAGAGCTACTTTCATCTGACTAAAGGCGGTTTTCATATCTCCCTTTTCATTTGCCTCTGGTATGCTGTTACACAAGTCTGTCCAGTATTTGTTGGCGCAACGTCTTACCTCCAGCTGAAGTTTAGCTTTTGCATTTTTCAAACAAGTTTTTGTACTCTGATTGCAATTTTTGTTATACTCATTGAAAGCAGATTTCTTTTGCTCAATGAGAGGTAGGAGAATTTCGCTGTTCTGGGCTACCCAGTCGTTGTTTGAAACTTTATGCTGTCCAAAAGACTTGATGGCACAGTCATGAATTTTTGAACTGAGAGTGTTCCATGTTTCATCTACCGAGTCACATTGGGTGACATTATCCATGCTTTCAGCAAATAACTTTTCAAATGACTTTCTATTTGATTCATCTCTGATTGCTGTTACATTGATCTTAGGGATTGAAGGGGCTTTTGATCTGTATATTTTCTTGGCCGAAATTTTGATTTTGCTGACTACCAGTGCATGGTCGGTGTCACAGTCAGCACTGTGGAGGGAACGAGTTATTTTTATACAGCCCAAACTCTTCCTCCTTGAGAGAATAAGATCTAATTGATGCCAATGGCCAGACCTGGGATGGCGCCATGATGTTCTTTGGCATCTCTTAAGGTCAAAGTACGTGTTTGTAACACATAATGAGTTTACGGAGCATAGCTCCAGAAGGCGCTGCCCGTTTTCGTTGATGTTGCCAATGCCGAAGTGCCCAATGCACTTTGGCCATGCGGAGTGATCTGCTCCCACTCGAGCGTTAAAGTCACCCAGAATTAGCAGGCCTTCGGTGAGAGGGATGTTGTGGAGAGTCCTCTGCAATGCCTCGTAGAAAATGTCTTTGGTTTCGTCAGAGGAGGTAAGTGTTGGGGCATAGACACAGATAATGTTGGTAAAACCAGACCGGGTGTTCAGTCTGAGTGTCATGATGCGTTCTGACACTCCAATTGGAGTTGCGATCGAATTGATAAGGGAGTTTTTTACGGCGAAGCCCACGCCGTGGATTCTCGGCTGTTCGCTGCTAAGGCAGGCCCTGCCAGAAGAAGGTGTAGTTTTCTTCTTTGACTGACCCGGAGTCGGGAAGTCGAGTTTCTTGAAGGGCAGCGATGTCGATGTTTAGTAGCTGAAGTTCTCGATCAATAATTTGGGATTTCCTGATGGAGTCAATATCAGTGAGATCTTGCTGTTGCAAGCCTGGGCGCATTGTTCTGACGTTCCAGGTACCAAGTTTTAGTATTTTTCTGTTTTTGCCAGGTGCACACTTTACGTCAGCTTTTTGACTTTTGGTCTAGCTCCAACCACCTTATGAAGCAGGCTGACGTGGCGGAACAACACCCAACTGCCTGGGGGCTGCCCAGGTTACGGCGGGCGGTAGTTGATCAATGCAGCTGAAAAGCCGCTCCCACCGACAGAGGGGACCCCTGGCGCTCATCCGTACGCCAAATGGATTGAGCTTATCACCGGTAACTGCCACCTCCAGTGTTGTGCCCATCCGTAACGGATGGCTGGAGTGTCCTCTCCAAATCGGAAATGGGTGGGCTTATAGAGGAGAGACAGACGCTTGCCAAGCCCGAGCAAACGCCTCCTCGTTTTGCTGCCTTGCCTGGGCTATTTTTAAGAGATGGTGCTTTGCCCAGAGGCACCACCCCTCTCTCTGCCATTCTAGTTAAACCCAAGGGAGAGACCAGGTCAATACATTTGGAACTAGTCCGGCTGCAGGAGATGCTGGAAGCCAGTTTGATGCAGTTCTCCCTGACAACCACCTTCGGGTCTCCACTCCTGATTTTCTGTCTGGGTTTACTCCCATAGCCTTTGCTATCATAGCAACACACAAGGCAGTGTGGTATTTGTATTCAGGGTTACCTTCCCCTAGTCTTCCTCTCTCCCGAGATGACCCACAAGACAGTGGGGGTGACAGTAGCAGGCTGTATTGTGTACTGTTATACAATAGCAGAAAACTCTGGCCTGACATATCACCATCATCTAGATTAGATAACCAGCATCTAGATCAGATAACCACCATCTAGACCATATAACCACCATCTAGATCAGATAACCATCATCTAGATCACATAATCAGCATCTAGATCAGATAACCATCATCTATATCAGATAACCAGCATCTAGATCAGATAACCAAGCATCTAGATCAGATAACCAGCATCTAGATCATATAACCATCATCTAGATCAGATAACCAGCATCTATATCATATAACCAGCATCTATATCAGATAACCAGCATCTAGATCAGATAACCATCATCTAGATCAGATAACCATAATCTAGATCATATAACCATCATCTAGATCAGATAACCATCATCTAGATCATATAACCATCATCTAGATCAGATAACCATCATCTAGATCAGATAACCACCATCTAGACCAGATAACCAGCATCTAGATCAGATCACCAGCATCTATATCATATAACCATCATCTAGATCATATAACCATCATCTAGATCATATAACCATCATCTAGATCAGATAACCATCATCTAGATCATATAACCATCATCTAAATCAGATAACCATTATCTAGATCAGATAACCAGTATCTATATCAGATAACCATTATCTAGATCAGATAACCAGCATCTAGATCAGATAACCATCATCTAGATCAGATAACCATCATCTAGATCAGATAACCATCATCTATATCAGATAACCATCATCTAGATAAGATAACCAGCATCCAGATCAGATAACCAGCATCTAGATCAGATAACCATCATATAGATTATATAACCAGCATCTAGATCAGATAACCATCATCTAGATCAGATAACCATCATCTATATCAGATAACCATCATCTAGATCAGATAACCATCATCTAGATCATATAACTATCATATATTCAGATAACCATCATCTAGATCAGATAACCATCATCTAGATCATATAACCAGCATCTAGATTAGATAACCATCATCTAGATCAGATAACCAACCTCTAAGTAAGAATCCCAACAGCTAGGTCAGATAACCAACCTCTAAGTAAGAATCCCAACAGCTAGGTCAGATAACCAACCTCTAGATCAGATGATCAACCTCTAGTCGGATAACCAACGCCACATAATCAAACGGGGACACTCCAAGCCGTGCAGTTAACCTCTTAGTGAGATAGTTAACCTCTTTGTCAGAAAGTTTATCTTCAGGTCAGACAGCCAACCTATAGATCAGGTAACCAACCGCTGAGCCAGATAGCCGTTAATTATACTAATAATAATACATTTCTGGCTGGTTAATTGAAGTCTTAATGGCCCCTGCTTTGGGCAGTTTCACCTTTCAGCAAAACCTGACTTACTGACATGATGGGGCATTAAATTATGGCTTACAATTAATTTTTGTGACTACTAACAATCAGTTCCAATGTTTGCAGTTGGCATGACATGGTTGGGAGCAACTGACATATTTCAAGAAGGACAGTTCGTCTGGGACTCCACTGGTGTCGACATAACCCATGATTTCGTAGACTGGGGCCCAAGACAGCCGAATAATTATGCTAACGGTACATTTTTTGTATTAGTATGAGAGTGAAAACTTAAAGCCTCAGAGTTATGAAATAGATCAACTCAGTGACAATGTTCACATTTCCAACCAAATCAGCCCAGGACACCATAGTTATTAAGTAAACCAAAATCAGACACAAAAATAAATGATGGTTGTGTAATAAGGTGCAGCATCGTGTAGGACCCGACATTTCACTAAATTCTGCCAATATGATTCTTTACGCACGTGGAAGAATTACTAAGAAACAAATTGATATTGAAATTATGGGTAAAGAGCCCCTTGGACATAACAGTCGTTCTTTTTCTCATTTCCCTTCCTGAAATCTTCAACTGACAGGAAATATTCTCCGTACAGCATCATCATCATTAAGTGCCTTGCCTGTAGGCGATGGCGATCATGGCCCTTCATCTCTTGTGATTTTCCGTAGCCCTGATGACCTCGTTGGTGGTGTGCATAAATTTTCCAGCCAGGCCTTTAGGTCGTCCTGCATCTTTATGCGTTGTCGTCCCTGGCTTCTTCTTAGATTGAATTTCCCTATTGTTACCAAATGTTCCAGTCCTCGTCTTCTCATTGCATGTCCAAAGAATGTTCCATGTCTTTTTCTGATCTTGTTTACGAGTGTCCTCTTTTCCTCTGCTTGTCTCAACACTTCTTCATTTGTCTCCCTTGCAGTCCATGGAATTCTAAGCATTCTTCTCAGAAACACATTTCTGTTGCTTCAATTTTTCTTACTGTTTCTGTATTCAGCGTCCAGGTTTCGCAGGCATACAATAACATTGGTTCAATACAACACCGCCATATTCTTTTTCTGAGACTGATTGGTAGTTTGTTTTTTGCTTAAGATATGTTTCACGTTTTGGAATGCTGATTTGGCCTGGCATATTCGATCTTTGACTTCTGTTTCGCATCCTCCATCTAATGTTATCTGGGCTCCCAAGTATTTGATTTTATTTACTTGAGCAAGTTCTTTTCAATCTACCTTGATTTTACACGGTGCTCTCTCCTTCTTTCTCGATATTACCTTTGTTACTGTTTTCTTTGCATTCAGGCTTAGTCCCATTTGTTCACTCTCTCTCTCGCCATCACATCTGTTAGTTCTTGCATGTCTTCTTCCGATTCTACTATGAGCACGGTGTCATCCGCATAGCGTAGGTTGTTCATATTGTGCCCATTTATGCTGACTCCAGGCATTTCTTGAATATTTTTCATGATTTCTTCGCTGTAGATGAAGAATAGATCGGGTGATAAAACATAGCCTTGTCCTACTCCTGTTTTTATTGGTTGCTATTCGCTTGTTTCATTTTCAAGTCTAACTGTACAGCATAGTGACCCTTATTTCTGTGCTATTTCTGTGTGTCCTTCACAGGGGATAAATAGTCTCTTTGTGTGTGTATGTCGATATGAGAATAACCTCACAAATAATGCAAGAAGAAATAGACTGGCCAAATTATCTCACAATGAGACGCAGGAAAAGCCAGACAGATAGACGGACCCCCCGACAGATAACTGAAGGGGAAAGATAAATAAGTAGACATGAATGTTTGGTATGGTTTCATCTATTTCTATTCCTGACAGTTCAACATTGTCTCCAAATGGATAAAGAGTTTGACTATCAATGGAATGACGAAGTCTGCGAACATTCTGCTGCGCTCTGCGAAGAAGAAAATTAGTACCAGAACCATTGTCTGGGGCACATTCCATGTCAGTGGCAAATCAATAAAAAAATTTATGACATGAAATACATAAAATGCAAAATTCGGGAAATGTATACTTTTTCTAAAAAATTGTAGACAATTCATGAAGCTGCCAGAGTTTCAAAGAATTAGCTCCAGTCGTGAAGTAAATTGTATCGAAAATTTCAAGTGAATCGGCGCTGAAATGAGGCCTGCATGCATTATATTTTCTTTGATATTAGATTGATTTTTTGTTTCTCAGAATCTTATCAAAAAATGACTACCCCGTCTAGTTTCAATTTTAATTTTTTAACTTGATATGAACTGAAATAAACAACACGTCTTTTCATGTCCTTGAGATTTCTGCTCAGTGTTTTCCAGCCAGCCAACTGGCATCACGGCCATGTTGTCACATGATGCTATGGAGACCAACAGGTCATGTGGTTGCATGACGCTTTCTTTACCTAACGGATGGTGTGGTCATGTAAAGCTATGATGTCATACTGGGTTATTTGGTCACTTGACACCGTGGTGGCCTACCAGGCGATATCGTTACGTGGCGCTGTTATGTCGTATGTGGTCATGTGGTCACGTGAGGCTATGATGAACGACTTGGTCATGATATTGGTAGAAGGTAGAGTTGAAATTGGCCCAACTTGCTGTAGTTATTGGAAGCAGGTGGTTTGGATTTTGGTAGAAGGCGGTTTTGATATTGATAGAAGGTGGTGTTGATATTGGTAGAAGTATTGTTATTATTGGAAAGAGACGATGTTGATAGCGGTAGAAGGTGGTGTTGATATTTGTAGAAGTATTGTTATTATTTGCAACAGATGGTGTTGATGTTGGTAGAAGGTGTTGTTGATATTGTTAGAAGATTGTGTTGATGTTGGTAGAAGGTGGTGTTGATATTGCTAGAAGTCTGTGTTGATATTGGTAGAAGGTGGTGTTGATGGTGGTAGAAGATGGTATTGATGTTGGCATAGGGGGTTTTGATATTGCTAGAATGTGGTGTTGATGTTGGTAGAAAGTGGTGTTGATATTGGTAAAAAGTGGTGTTGACATTGTTAGAAGTTGGTGTTGATATTGTTAGAAGGTGGTGTTGATATTGCTAGAAAGTGGTGTTGATATTGGTAGAAGGTGGTATTAATACTGGTAGAAGATCTTGTTGATATTGGTAGAAGGTGGGGTTGATAGTGGTAGAAGGTTGTATTGATGTTGGTAGAAGCTGGTGTTGATATTGGTAGAAAGTGGTTTTGATATTGTTAGAAGGTGGTGTGATATTGTTAGAAAGTGGTGTTAATATTGGTAGATGGTGGTGTTGATATTGTGAGAAGGTTATATTGATATTGGTAGAAGGTGGTGTTGATATTGGTAGAACGCGGTGTTGATATTGCTAGAAGGTGGTATTGATATTGGTAGAAGGTGGTGTTGATATAGCTAGAAGGTTGTATTGATATTGGTAGAAGGTGGTGTTGATATTGGTAGAAGATGGTATTGATACTGATAGAAGGTTTTGTTGATATTGCTAGAAGCTGGTGTTGATATTGGTAGAACGTGGTGTTTACATTGGTAGAAGTTGGTGTTGATACTGATAGAAGGTGGTGTTGATATGGGTAGAAGGTGGTGTTGATATTATTAGAAGGTTGTATTAATATTGGTAGAAAGTGGTGTTGATATTGGTAGAACGCAGTGCTGATTTTTATAGATGGTGGTATTGATACTGGTAGAAGGTGGTGTTGATATTGCTATAAGTTGGTGTTGATATTGGTAGAAGGTGGTGTTGATATTGGTAGAAGGTTATATTGATATTGTTAGAATGTGCTGTTGATATTGGTAGAAAGTGGTGTTGATATTGCTAGAAGGTGGTGTTACTATTGGTAGAGGGTCTTGTTGATATTGATAGAAGGTGGTGTTGATATTGGTAGAAGTTGGTGTTGATATTGCTAGAAGATTGTATTGATATTGGTAGAAGGTGTTGTTGATATTGGTAGAACGCGGTGTTGATATTGATAGAAGGTGGTATTGATATTGGTAGAAGGTCTGGTTGATATTGCTAGAAGGTGGTTTTGATATTGGTAGAAGGTGGTGTTGATATTGCTAGAAGGTTGTATTGATATTGGTAGAAGGTGGTGTTGATATTGCTATAAGTTGGTGTTGATATTGCTAGAAGGTGGTGTTGATATTGGTAGAAGGTTTTGTTGATATTGCTAGAAGGTGGTGTTGATATTGGTAGAAGGTCTTGTTGATATTGCTAGAAGGTGGTGTTGATATTGGTAGAAGGTCTTGTTGATATTGCTAAGAGTGGTGTTGCTATTGGTAGAGGACCTTGTTGATATTGATGGAAGGTGGTGTTGATATTGGTAAAAGTTGGTGTTGATATTGCTAGAAGATTGTATTGATATTGGTAGAAGGTGATGTTGATATTGGTAGAACGCGGTGTTGATATTGATAGAAGGTGGTATTGATATTGGTAGAAGGTCTTGTTGATATTGCTAGAAGGTGGTGTTGATATTAGTAGAAGGTGGTGTTGATATTGCTAGAAGGTTGTATTGATATTCGTAGAAGGTGGTTTTGATATTGCTATAAGTTGGTGTTGATATTGGTAGAAGGTGGTGTTGATATTGATAGAAGGTCTTGTTGATATTGCTAGAAGGTGCTGTTGATATTGGTAGAAAGTGGTGTTGATATTGCTAGAAGGTGGTGTTGATATTGGTAGAAGGTCTTGTTGATATTGCTAGAAGGTGCTGTTGATATTGGTAGAAAGTGGTGTTGATATTGCTAGAAGGTGGTGTTGATATTGGTAGAAGGTTTTGTTGATATTGCTAGAAGGTGGCGTTGCTATTGGTAGAGGGTCTTGTTGATATTGCTTGAAGGTGGTGTTGATATTGGTAGAAGGTGGTGTTGATATTGCTAGAAGGTTGTATTGATATTGGTAGAAGATGGTGTTGATATTGATAGAATGCGGTGTTGATATTGATAGAAGCTGGTATTGATATTGGTAGAAGGTCTTGTTGATATTGCTAGAAGGTGGTGTTGATATTGGTAGAAGGTGGTGTTGATATTGCTAAAAGGTTGTATTGATATTGGTAGAAGGTGGTGTTGATATTGCTATAAGTTGGTGTTGATATTGGTAGAAGGTGGTGTTGATATTGGTAGAAGGTTATATTGATATTGTTAGAATGTGCTGTTGATTTTGATAGAAAGTGGTGTTGATATTGCTAGAAGGTGGTGTTCATATTGGTAGAAGGTCTTGTTGATATTGCTAGAAGGTGGTGTTGCTATTGGTAGAGGGTCTTGTTGATATTGCTGGAAGGTGGTGTTGATATTGGTAGAAGGTGCTTTTGATATTGCTAGAAGGTTGTATTGATATTGCTAGAAGATGATGTTGATATTGGTAGAACGCGGTGTTGATATTGATAGAAGGTGGTATTGATATTGGTAGAAGGTCTTGTTGATATTGCTAGAAGGTGCTGTTGATATTGGTAGAAAGTGGTGTTGATATTGCTAGAAGGTGGTGTTGATATTGGTAGAAGGTCTTGTTGATATTGCTAGAAGGTGGTGTGGCTATTGGTAGAGGGTCTTGTTGATATTGCTTGAAGGTGGTGTTGATATTGGTAGAAGGTGGTGTTGATACTGCTAGAAGGTTGTATTGATATTGGTAGAAGATGGTGTTGATATTGATAGAATGCGGTGTTGATATTGATAGAAGCTGGTATTGATATTGGTAGAAGTTCTTGTTGATATTGCTAGAAGGTGGTGTTGATATTGGTAGAATGTGGTGTTGATATTGCTGAAAGGTTGTATTGATATTGGTAGAAGGTGGTGTTGATATTGCTATAAGTTGGTGTTGATATTGGTAGAAGGTGGTGTTGATATTGCTAGAAGGTTATATTGATATTGTTAGAATGTGCTGTTGATATTGGTAGAAAGTGGTGTTGATATTGCTAGAAGGTGGTGTTGATATTGGTAGAAGGTCTTGTTGATATTGCTAAGAGTGGTGTTGCTATTGGTAGAGGGTCTTGTTGATATTGATAGAAGGTGTTGTTGATATTGCTAGAAGGTGGTGTTGATATTGGTAGAACTTGGTGTTGATATTGTTAGAAGGTTGTATTGATATTGGTAGAAGGTGGTGTTGATATTGGTAGAACGCGGTGCTGATTTTTATAGATGGTGGTATTGATACTGATAGAAGGTGGTGTTGATGTTGCTATAAGTTGGTGTTGATATTGGTAGAAGGTGGTGTTGATATTGGTAGAAGGTTATATTAATATTGTTAGAATGTGCTGTTGATATTGGTAGAAAGTGGTGTTGATATTGCAAGAAGGTGGTGTTCATATTGGTAGAAGGTCTTGTTGATATTGCTAGAAGGTGGAGTTGCTATTGGTAGAGGGTCTTGTTGATATTGCTGGAAGGTGGTGTTGATATTGGTAGAAGGTGCTTTTGATATTGCTAGAAGGTTGTATTGATATTGGTAGAAGATGGTGTTGATATTGGTAGAACGCGGTGTTGATATTGATAGAAGGTGGTTGTCACAAATCCCAGACTGGGAGATGTAATAGTTATGACAGGACGACAATCACGAACAAACAAGTTTAACACTTAACAAAACAGCCCATCAGACTCACACATTTATTAAACATAATTATACAGATAATAGCGCAATTACATACATTATATTATTGAAATGACTGCCGTACAACGGCCTTATTCTCACACACACTCTCCCTCGGATCCACAATCCGGTAGTTACTCCTAAAGGCACTTCGGCCTCAGCCTCTCCCCTCAGGGTCTTAACAACACATTAGTAATTTACTGGCACCGCAGTCTCTCAATATCCCCTTCCTATTGTCATACACCTTAGCACTCCCCTAGCACCTCAGCAGGGCAATAACACATTATTATTTCCATAGCCATCAACATGGCAACAACATAGTATCAGTTCACAGCCTATCCACATGGCAACAATATAGTATCTCATTCACTCTCATATCTACGTCCCTGTCCGTGGCCTGACTGCCACGACTTTATGTGCTTCTACTGTCCTGCACTGACAGCCTCACTTCTGGCCTATGTGTGGCCTCCGGCCCTATGCTGGCCTATCCCCTGTGCTCATCGAGGTGGCTCTTCGGCCCGTCCCCGACACCTACAAGAATAACATCACATTGGTATAATACCCTACCATTTCTATTCACTCCACCTCTCCTTACAACCCATGAAGCGTACACACACTAGTTCACCTTCCACTCACCACACATCTTACGGTAACACACTTCCATCGGAGTACACACTACTCACTCGCGCTACAAATCCATGAACTCACTTCCATCTATCGCTCGTGGCGCACATTGCTATATCCAATATCAAGGACTTCCACATTCCTCACATATACTTATTTACATCATGGTAATAGACGAATATAATATAATACATCAATCATAATAATCAATCAACATTCTACATACCAGTCATAACTGGAAAGACTCTCACTAGTCTTCTCGACTGCTTCCCTTTATGTCCGCCCGATGGGCTTTTATTCACAGGTCCGATCCGTAGGACCTTCTAACTTGCAGTGATAGTAATCCAGCGCTTTCGCCTCATTCAGACTTCCACACCACTCATACACGCACGCTTTTCCCACTTGTCTGCATGAGTTATTTTTACTCTTCCCCTTTCACGTCTTTTCCTATCCGTCTGTCGTGAGCTCTTCTTATTCTACACCCGCTCTGTAGCAATCCCCTTAATTGCACTCACTCCACTCGTGACATCATCCCCCAGCCCAAAAAAATTAATGCAATTAATTTCAAATCGCATCAAGATGACTGTCAACGAGTGAGCGTGAGCAATACCTACACTAAAAAAAACTGACCTAGCAGTTCCCCTAGTATATAAAATACCGAAATCAGGGGAAAATATGGGGATCAATATGGCCTGCAATATGCATATATGTGTCACATCATGAATAGCTAACTAAACACAATATCTAATACAGAATCAAAAACCACTCAACCTATCAACCATTCTTAATATCATATTTATAATGTCAATATTTTAAAGTCGACTCATTCACACAGATCCTGTCAATGTTCCTGTCCTCCGATGTATAAGCTCCTGAAATCTTCCCCTAGGCTCGACTAAGGTAGTCGGCGATATGATTGCTGGTTCCTGGAATTGGTTGAATAACGAAGGTATACGGCTGCAAAGCCAATGCCCATCTAGACAAGCGTGGGCTGGACGAACGATTCTTCGACAAAAATGTCACTGGCTTGTGGTCTGTCTGGATACAAAATTCTCGTCCCATGAGATAACGTCCTAATTTCTGGACGGACCAGACAATGGCAAGACACTCACGCTCTATCACAGAATACTTTCTTTCTCTCTGCAATAACTTCCTACTGACATAACATACAGGATGGAGACATTCGTTCTTCTCCTGTAGAAGACAAGCGCCGACACCAGAGTCCGACGCATCCGTTCTGAGGATAAAATTAGATCGAAAATCGGGTAATATCAAAATGGGTGACGATGATAATGCTGTCACCAAATGATCAAATGATGTCTGACATTCAGACGTCCACTGGACCTTATCGGGTTGTCCCTTCTTAGTAAGGTCAGTAAGAGAAGATGACAAGGAGGAAAAATTTGGAATGAACTTTCTGTAATAATTTAAAATTCCCACTAAGCTTCTGACTTGTTTCTTTGTTTTAGGGATTTGCAACCCTACTAACTTGTCAATTTTTGTTTCTTCAGGTCTCTGAACACCTCTACCCACAATATGTCCTAAGAATACTATCTCTGGACATGCCAAATCCATCTTTGCGGGTTTAGCCGTTAAACCAAAATGACGTAATCGTTTAAAAATTACTGTTAGTGTCTGAATATGATCAGACCATGTCGACGTATGACATGCTATATCGTCAAAGAATGACACGACATTAGGTATGTCCTTCAACACTAATCTCATTAACCGTGCAAACGTCGCTGGTGCGTTTACCAACCCAAATGGCATGACCTTAAATTGGAATAATCCAATGGGCGTTTGGAACGCCGTGTATTGTTTAGACTCCTCAGTAAGCGGGATTTCCCAATACCCTTTCGTCAAATCTATCTTGGAAAACCACGTGGACCCGGCCAATGAAGCTATTAATTCCTCCTGAAACGGAATAGGCTCCCTATCGCCTACCGTTATAGTGTTCAATCTTCGAAAATCAATACAGAACCGCACCGATCCATCAAGTTTTTTCACGAGGACGATGGGTGATGAATACGGCGATGTTGATGGTTCTATCACATCTAACTTCAACATTGACTCAACTTCCTTTATGACTCTTTCTCTCGAAGAAAAAGGCAGCGGATACGGTCTAAGGAATACTGGCTTATCCGAAGTCAACTTTATTTGGTGCTGGATCACCGTAGTGCGACCCGGCAAATCCGTAACAACATCCGGAAATGACGCTAACAGGGTCTCAAGTTCCCTACTCCTTGAACTCGTAAGGTCAGGGTTAATTTTTACGTCCCTGTAACCTTGTGTCGGAGTTAACTCCGGCAATTGAATCTGTAACTCTTCCTGCGCCTCGGTGTCGCTTACGTCACCGTCCAACTGGTCTACGACCCCCGTACAAGCAGTAGAGAAGACAGTCTCCTCTGGTCTTGCCTGTGCACACAGATACTGTGGTCTCTCATAAAATCTCTGTAGCATATTAACATGGAAAACCTTACTCGTTCCATCAATGTGGATAGCGTAATCTACCTTTGAAACAACTCGCTCAATAACATAAGGGCCTTTCCATGTCATCAATAACTTATTATGGTCCGTAGGTAACAACAACAGAACCTTGTCTCCTGGCTTAAAAATTCTCAGTTTGGAACCTCTATCTTTATAGTCTTTTGCTCTTTTCGAAGCGATACCAGAAGCTTCTTCTGCTATAGTGCGCGCTGAAGATAGTCTTTCTCTTAAATCAACAAGGTACTGAAACACCGAAATCTGCTCATCGTCTCCCGATGATGGCGACGTCATCATGTCCCGAAGAACATCAGTTGGGCCCCTAGGACTACGACCGTACATCATTTCGAACGGCGAGAATCCCGTTGACTCCTGCCGTACCTCTCTGTACGCGAATAACACTGCAGGGATATATCTATCCCAATCTTTAGGGCGATCAGCAGCTACCTTACGCAGCATCGACTTCAACGTCGAGTTCAATCTCTCGCACATGCCATTAGCCTGCGGATGATAAGGGGTGGTAGTGATGGGTTGTATACTGAATAAGCGGAACAATTCCTTCATCATCTGCGACGTAAATTGCGCGCCCCTATCAGACAGAATTTGCTCTGGTATTCCTACCCTAGCGAAAATTGCAAACAACGCCTCCGCGACTGCCTCAGACGTTATGGTCCGCAGAGGAACCGCCTCTGGCCATCTCGTAGCATTACATATGACCGTTAAGAAAAATCGATTCCCCCTATCGGTCGCTGGGTGAATGGGGCCAACAAGGTCTATCGAGACCTTTTTAAACGGTTCCGAGACCGTGGGGATCTTCTGAAGAGGAGCCTGGGGTGTACGACCCTTATGCGTCGTCTTTTGGCACGCACTGCACGTCTTACAATAGACCTGCACATCTCTGTGGATCGATGGCCAGTAAAAATTTTTAAGAACCCTTTCTTTGGTTCTAGCTATCCCCATATGACCCGCTAACGGGACATCATGTGCCAAATGCAATACTGTTGCGATCAGCAACGCTGGCACAACGACCTGCTTTAAAATGGAGGACACCGTTACATACTTACGGAACAGAATGCCCGCCTGAACAATAAAGGAGGACGACCCGTTCTTATATCTCCTCGTTTTCTCGGTTCGCGCTTCCCCAAAACATGGGTTTAATGATGGGTCCTCCCTTTGTAATCTCGCCAAGCGCTCTGGCGTGATATCTAGGTTGACCGCTGGCGTCGCCAAAGGTCTAATCTTATCTTTATCAGCTACCCGTCGACGTGTTTCGACCGCGGCGCAAAAGTCAATACCTTTTGATTGCGACCATGCTTGTACGTTCTCATCGGAAGGGGAAACTACCCGTGATACATTCCCAATGATGAGCTGGGCGCCTGGAAAACAACCTACGACTGCTTCGACTTCCCCGCTAAGGAAAGGTGTATCTATCATTATTCTTGCCATGGGTAATTTCTCAATGGCCCCCGAAAATTGGATGCACGAGACAGTCTCACCTGTAAGCTGTGAATCCCGAATGCAGTCCCTATGCACTCCCACAACGGTAGATCCTGTATCTCGTAAAACCGAGACCGGTTCGTCCCCAACAAACCCCGGATAAACCCTAAGACCACCTCCTGTATGACATGAATTTATAACGGGGATCTTTCTCCCACAAGGTAAAACACCGGAAGATAATAACTTCTCACAACTGGGACACTTAGAATACTGTCCGCCTCCGTTGTCCGATGTAACACACGCAGCCGCATGATGAAATTTATTTGGGGAACATGGACTGGAGCTACTGTCCACGTTCGCCGCTATCCTACCTGCAGGGCAGTTCACGCTGATGTGATCCGCTCTACCGCAGTTCCAACACTTCGCGGCCCTACACTCGCGTGAAAAGTGACCCACGCGTCCGCAAGTCCAACACTCCGCTCCCTGTGCTGCCCTAGGCCTGGGTCCCCGTGACCCCTCGCGACCGGAACTAGAGTCCCTATGCCGTCGGTCGTCGGCAAAGGTCACAACTCGCCCCCGGCCATTACCGCGATCTAGCCCTCCTGCTCGGTCAAACTTACCGGATCCATATGCCGGTGATTGGTGATAGCCCCTACGCTGCCCCTGGGCTTGCCCGCTATAGGCACCACGCTGACGCGACCTGTCCTTAAGTCCTGCCGGCGACCCCTCGACAACGGCGACGTACCCCGCATCTTGGACGTACGCCCTGGCGACTGGTTTGGACGGATGCGCCGTACGGTATGCCTCCGCCAACTTAGACGCCTCCTGCACCGTCGCGGGTTCGTTCTCTTTCAGGAAAGCCACCAGATCTTTGTGGCACGACGCGTACAGCTGGTCACGGATCATTAAGTCTTTCAGTTTAGCAAAATCCGTGCCCACATGCGCCAAGTCTACCCAGTTCGCGAAATACTCCGTTAGTCTCGCGACGAAGGCAGCAAAGTCCTCCCTGGTATCTGCACGTGCTCGCCTAAACTGCTCCCGGAAATATTCCTCGGTACGCGCAAATCGGCGAAGCAGCAAAGCCTTCAGCTTATCGTAATCTTGCACGTCTTCGCGCTGTAGCTCTTTAAAGTAGGTTAACGCTCGCCCCTGCAATAGCGATGCCAGGTACGTGGCCCATAATTCCTTATTTTCCCCCCCCATTGCAATTGTGCGTTCAGTTCGAACCTGTAAAGGAAGGCGTCTATGTCGTCCTTCCGGTCGTCGAACGTAGGGAGCTTAATCCTAACGCCACCTTTATTGTGTACCTGCCGCTCAACTGTTTCCGTTGGCGTATTCTTTTTGCTTTCTAATTCCGCAATCTTTACTTGCGCCTCTATCTCCTTTAACTTTAACTCCCTCTCCTGAGCCTTATCCTGTCTCTCCTGCTCCTCTCGCTCTCTATCCTTAGCACGCTCATCGCGCATTTCTGCCTGCTGTTCTTTAATCCAGCCGCGTAGCTCGTCTCCCTCATGGCCAAGTTCCTTACCCAACTTCATTAGTTGTTGGAGTTCCGCCATTTCACAGATTTATGGTTATGGTATGTATACTATGAAAACGGCTACCCTGTCGGTATGATCACTAACCAGAGACCTGAAACTATGTCACTATAATAGCAACACCCACTTGTCTCGAATACAATTCAGAAATTTACGTACTTCCTAACTAATTCTATATTTATAAAATATATAGCACTATTAATAATAAAAAAAAAAATAGAAAAGACAAGAATAAGGAAATTCAGTAGAAAGACCACAAGTACGTCAAGGACAACGAACCAGACTAGGACAAAGCTTCTACAAAAAAAAAACTATAATGGAAAAAAAAAATGCAACCTACTACGACGATTACACAACACGGTACGAACAAGAACAGAGTCTGAAAAAAAAGAACGTATCTATAGATAGGTAGAAAGAGGGACAAGAGAATACGTCTTCCTGAAACAACGAGGAAGATAGAACGCTACAATCTAAACAAAAATACAGGTCCCTATAGAACTGTTCGCTGTGATGAACGAAGTTCCAAATTTAGCCCACCTCCCGAAGAGGACAAACTACGCTCACCACAGCAAACCCGCGCCACCGCCCGTACAATCAATTACAACGAAAACAGCAAAAACAGAGAAAAAGACAGATTAAAGGAACAGCCCACAATCCAGGGCACAAAAATTTTGACTTTTACTTAACTTTGACCCTAGATTTCAATTTCTCCCCTTCCTCGGAGCTCTGGCTGCTTGACTCCTCAGGCTGGCACGCACACTCTGCAGAATTTTAAGTACACATTAATACATATTCATCAAAATACATGCATCAATACATATTATTATTCATAAACATACATAAATCATACCATCATGAAATTTCCATTCATCCCACGAACAAGGACAACACAAATTCCTACCACAAGAGAAAAACAACTAGATATAACTACGGAGAGGCCACCAAGTGCAGTTACTGATCGGGGCGTATGCTTTGTATTGCATTCGACAATTGCCCCTCCTGATGGTAGCTTCATCAAGGGTCTAGATTTATGTAGAGCCTGTGAAGCTACCACTGGACCTTTAGGAGTGGAGGGCGCTCAAAAAATTGGGGGCCTGTGGAGGATATATGTTAAAGGGACTAGTGCCAGGGAAAAGCTGCTAACACAGGGGATTATATTTAACGGTCAGTCTGTCTCGTTGCTAGCGAGAAACCCTTTCTCTGTCACTGGTGCAACGACAAGCACAACTAAAATTATAATTGGGGGCATCCCATTATCGGTGAGTAATGAGGAAATAGAGAAGGCCCTGACTAATAAAGGTGTGGTGTTGCGCTCATATATACGAGAAGAGCATTACAGGGACGAAAAAGGGGGATGGACAGGCTTTAAAACGGGAAGACGTTTTGTTTATGCTGATATCCCTTTAATAAATATTGAGGTATCCATTCCCATAGGCCTGTGGAAGAGTACTATTTACTATAGAGAACAGGTCAGACCAGGACGACACACCAACAATAGTGACACTACATCGACACGTCCTGTAGACAGCAGTAAGGACACAGAGGAAAGTGTATCAGTAACACACACAGCCAATATTCCAAACACAGAACAATTAGACCAACACACAACAAACTCTAACACGGTAAGTACTTGCTCATCTAAAGCTAATTATGCAGGTGTGACCAGTCAGGGGGCACACGTAAGTCGCCCCAAAACACGAATAGGTGAGCGAGGTGCTACAAGTAAACAAACAGACATAAAACAAATACTTCTAAACAGATCTCGGAGTTTGTCTTCCCGAGGACTACGTGAGTCCGCACTCGGCCAACAAAACAAAAGAGCCGGAGAAACGATTGAACCACCCAGTGAGAAAGTAAGGCGACAGGAGGAGGAGGTAGGCGGTTGGGAGCACAACCAAAAGAGAAACGAAACTTAAGTTCTCCTCATTCACGTGTGCTTAGCAGGCAACGACCAGGACCGAAGAAGGACTACACTTTTAGAAAACTCCTATGTTTGTTCTGTCTCTGAATTGCAGAGGCCTAAATAAAAAAAGTAAACGTTCCAATATTTTTAAAAAATGCAAAAAATATGATATCTCATGTTTACAGGAAACTCATGTCACAAGTGAACAGGGGGAGGAGTGGAAGAAGGAGTGGGGGGGAGAGATGTTTTATTCTGTGGGTACAAATAGAAGTAAAGGTCAAATTATTCTCATCAATAGAAACCTACGTTATGAGGGAATTAGATTGTTGTACTCATCAGATCGGGTGTTAGGCATTTATATTAAAATACGGGATTCAGAATTTTGCATTTTCAACATATATGGTCCAATAATTAGAGCAGAAAAAATACCTTTTTTAAACCAGTTGACCCAAATAATCGCGACTTATGACAATAATATAGTATGTGGGGACTTTAATGTCGTCCTTGATAATGACCTCGATATAGTAGCAGGAGAGCCGCATGATGTAAGGGAAACCAGCGAGCTGCAAAAAATGTTGGACAGGTTGGACTTAATTGACGCGTGGCGTTTGTTTCACCGGACCGAGAAAGACTACACTTGGGCTAGAAGCACACCGTTTATAGCCAGAAGGCTGGATTACATTTTCTGTGATAATAATCTACTGGCCAATATTGAAAATGCATACCATGAAATTGTGATCTTCAGCGACCACAAAGGGGTAGTAGTCAAAATATGTGATAATACATTTAAAACAGGACCGTCGATCTGGAAACTTAATAACTCCTTATTGAAAGATGACAATTTCGTCCTAGAAATGAATGCATTCATAGATGATTTTACAAGGGACAACTCGGAGCTTGAACCGACTGTTAAATGGGAACTTCTTAAGGTTGAAATAAAATCTTTCTGTGTACAGTATTCAAACACAAAGAACCAGCTCAGGAAAAATAAAGAACGGGAATTAGAACTGGAGATTGAAAGGACAAATAAGCAGTTACTGGCGGAACCTAACAATCAAAACTTACAAAAACAAATGGCAATCCTTAAACAGACTTTAGAAATATTTCTGCTACATAAAGCAAGAGGGGCCCAGATAAGGTCGAGAGTTAAGTGGATAGAGCAGGGTGAAAAAAACACAAAATACTTTTTATCACTAGAAAAGAGGAACGGAATTGTAAACACAATATATGAATTAAGGGTAAAGGATAACGTCTTTAAAAAACCGTTAGACATATTGGATCAGATCCGACAGTTTTTTGAGGGTCTGTATAGGAAAGATAGTATAGAAATGGAAGGAAAGACATTATTGAATGGCTATCTGGAAAACACTGAATATCCAATACTAGACGAAGGCGAAAAAGAACTAATGGAAAAAGATATTACAGTAGAAGATATGGGAAACGCATTATCTAAACTTAACAATGAGTCAGCACCTGGGAGTGATGGACTTACGACTCCCTTCTATAAATGTTTTTGGTCTCGACTTAAAACATTGCTATGGGAAAGCCTATCATATTCAGTTAGAAAGGGAGAACTTACAGCCACTCAAAAAAGGGGAGTAATCACATTAATACATAAGGGAAACAATCTAGAGAGGAATAACATAAACAACTGGAGACCAGTGAGTCTTACCAACACAGATTATAAAATCTTTTCTAAATGTCTAGCCTTAAAACTCCAGAGGGTCATGGATAAACTCATACATAGCAATCAGGTAGGTTTTATTAAAGGCAGATCTATTACGAATTTGATTCGTACTATAGATGACTGTTTGACTTTAGCAAGGGAGGGAGAGGGTGGGGCAGGCATTTTGGTCTCACTGGATTTCCAAAAGGCCTTCGATAGTATTGAAAAAAAAGCAATTATATATGCACTTGAAACCTTCAACTTTGGTAATAACTTTATTCAATATGTCAAAACATTGATACGGAGTACAGAGAGCTGTGTAAAAAATGGGGGCTGGGTCTCCAAATGGTTCAATACAGAACGTGGAGTGAGGCAAGGCTGCTGTGTCAGTCCTCTACTGTTTATTTTGGTGGCAGAAATTATGGCCATCAAGATAAGACATAATCCAGATATCAAGTGTATACAAATGGAAAATACTCTGAATCATAAACTGCTCCAGTACGCAGATGACGTAACATTGATGTTAAACCATACTGATGACCTCAAAGAAGCTCTCAGAGACATCGAAACATTTGGAGAATTTTCAGGGTTGAAATTAAATAAGAACAAGTGTAAAGGGGTGGAAATAGGAGATGGGAATATGAAAACTTGTGATATGGGAATTTCGTGGCTCAACAAGGGAGATAACATGAAAATACTGGGCATCTACTTCAATGCTGATAAAGAAATATCCTGTGTGGAAGAGAATTGGAAAGAAAGGGTAAGGAAACTTGAAGAAATCATCCAAAGATGGAAAAGACGCAATTTATCATGTTATGGTAAAGTAACTGTGGTAAAGAGCTTACTACTATCACAATTGAGCTATATAGTACAATCAGTAAGTCTGCCACAAAACATACTACAAGAAATAGACTCTAAGATATTTAAATTCATCTGGCAGAAAAAATATTCAAATAAGAAAGCATTTGAGAAGGTAAAAAGAACTGTAATTTGCAAAGAATTGTCTGAAGGAGGATTGGGTATGATTAGTATAAAGGACCAACAGAAAATATTCCTAATGAAGTGGATGAAATGGCTGACATCGAAAGGCAATAGGACGAATGAAAGCCACATAAACACCTCTGAACATTTCTTCTCACAGTTTGGGGGTAGCAAATACTTTGTAGAAAGTAATTTCAGCCTTAAACATAAGGCAAAAATAAACACTATCACATCTTTGTTCTGGCGAACTGTAGCCAGTGCCTGGATAGAAGCAAAGGACACAAAAGTAATTGTTAGTGACACGGACAACATGTCACTACAGGAATTGTTAAATCAACCCTTGTTTAATAATAAGTTGTTCCAATATAAAAGAAACCTCCTTTTCTTCCCGAAATGGATCAAGGCAAATATAAGATATATACACGACGTGTGGAGCGAGAGAGGAATAATCGGAAGAGAGACCATAGAGGAAAAAACAGGAAATTACCCAAGCCTAATGTTTGAATATAACGCAATGATAAATGCGTTCACAGAAAACCAGAGAACGCTTTTAGGCAGTGTTACAAGGAACATGATTAGGGAAGCAAAAGAGACAGCTTGTAAGCTTCCTGAATATATTGAATGTTTCTTTGCCAAAACTAATAAACAAATAAGAAATAGATTTCTAAACAGTAGAGAAGGCACTAGTTGTGGAGTTGGCTTCTGGAAAAGAAAGCTTGATATCGATGTCACAAAATATTTTATGGTAGCAAAAAATTCATTTAGGGAAAGTAGACTTAGGCTTCTTCACTTTAAATTAATCCATAATATCTACCCTACCAATATTTTACTTACAAGAATAGGAATAAAATCATCAGAAAATTGTGCTTATTGTAATGAAAGAGACTACATAGAGCATTTCTTCTTTTACTGTAAGAAAATCAGGGGATTTTGGAATCATATAGCCAATGTCATTCTTATGAAAACGGGCCATAAATTAATCATGAACGAGGTGACAGCACTCTTTGGAATAGTGAAAAAAGATTGTAACGAATGTACAAGTAAGAAAATAAATACTATAAATCATATTATATTAGTGGCCAAGCTATGTATAAGTAAGCTGAAATATGGAACCATGAATAATATTTTCCATATCTTTGAAATAGAATGGAAGCATAGAGAACATCTCATCGAATAGTTATTATTTGTACGCCACGAGATGTCTCAGTATCCTTAACTCATCTCAGGCCCCATTAACGTTAAATATGAATGGAAATTTTATTGTATGAGCGAGTGAAATAGAGATAAAGAAAAAAAAAAAAAAAAAAGGGCAATGAGGAAAAGATGAAAAATGCAACAAATTTTGGTATTCCAATGTGCATGAAAGTAAAGTTATTCCACGGTCACTTTTTATTTTTTATATTCTGGTACTGATAATATTATATTATTATTATTTGGTTAGAAAATTGGCAGACTTTTTTTTTTTTTTTTTTTCGCTGTTTTGTTTTCCTTGTCTCGATTGACTCTATTATGCATCATATTTGAATTAATTATTTTATAGATGACTCATCCTCTTAGTATTTAAAACCATTGGGAACACACGTAGCACATGGAAGACAGATTTATTTTATTTTATATTTTTTCTGAAATGTCTGTCTGTTCTTTTAATCTGTATTTTTAAAACTTCTGCTCAGGTTTATTATATATATTTACTGATTATTATTATGATTGGCTTGTGTTTGTATTGCTACAGTACCAGCTGTTTAAAACTGAACTCTAAAACTGATCAGCTGATAATGTTAAAGACCTAGAGGGTTCGAGAAGGCCGACAACACAGAATTCAGTGGTTAACAATTCTGGGATATAAAAGACTCAAGTTGGGTCCGATCCCCAGGATAGTCCCCATAGACAGCTGTGTATTCATTTACTTGGTTATATTATTATGTTCTCTCTTACTCATCTATTTATTTATTCATCTATTTATCTATTCATCTATTTATTGACCTTAGTCTTCACTCTTAATTCCACCGAGTATCTACATATATGTTCAAACACACCTATATGGGCATCTATATATATTTTAAAAAAAAAAAAAAAAAAAAAAATTTGAAGTTGTTCATGTCTGTTGGCTTAATTAGGTACCCTATTATTTCTTTATTTAGTGATCACTGAGTCATGCACTGAATGAATACATTCAAAATCGCATTTCAATCTGAGCTCTTAAAAAAAAAAAAAAAGAGAAAAAAACAATAAAAAACTAGATATAACGAATAGACAATGTCAAAATGACCACAGGTAAACAGGACGAGCCCCCAGTGTCACAACGGACGAGCCCCCAGTGTCACAACGGACGAGCCCCCAGTGTCACAACGGACGAGCCCCCAGTGTCACAACGGACGAGCCCCCAGTGTCACAACGGACGAGCCCCCAGTGTCACAACGGACGAGCCCCCAGTGTCACAACGGACGAGCCCCCAGTGTCACAACGGACGAGCCCCCAGTGTCACAAATCCCAGACTGGGAGATGTAATAGTTATGACAGGACGACAATCACGAACAAACAAGTTTATATATGGCCTTTAGCGTCTTTACAGACGGTCTTAGCAGCTAGAATATTCACTTTCACTTTGACTGACAGCTTCTCTCGTGGCTTATTCTACCAATGTTTGACCCGAGAGTGCGATGGCAGTGATTGCAGGTCAGTCTTTTGGGTTCACTTTGGCGAGTGTTTTCATTCCGCCTCTGTCGTTTTGTCAGGTATGTTTCTTTTGCCTTGAAGTCTATTGCGAGCGTGCCACTGCGCAATTTTTGTCTCCATCTGCTTCGATCATTTGCAAGGTTCTCCCATTCATTGGGGTCGATGTTGAATGCTTTCATCGTGACCTTGCAAGTGTCTTTGAATCGCAGATGTGGCCTACCTCTGGGTCGGTTGCCAGTAGCAAGTTCCCCGTAGAGAATTTGTCTGGGGATGCGATCATTTTCCATACGGTGGAGATGTCCAAGCCACCGCAGTCTTTTTTTGCCTAGGAGAGCCTGAGTTGATGGAATGTTGGCTCGGCTCAGAACTTCGATATTTGAGATCCTGTCTTGCCACTTGATCTTGAGAATTTTGCGTAGGCAGCGCAGGTGGAAGGAGTTGAGGGATCTTTCATGTTTGGAGTAGGTGGTGCATGTCTCTGAGCCATACAGCAGGGTGCTTAGGACGCAAGTTCGGTACACGAGTACCTTTGTTTTGATGGTCAGCTTGCTATTGTTCCACACCCTTTTTGAGAGTTTGCCAAAAGCTGTGGCCGCCTTTCCTATTCTGGCATTTATTTCAGTTGTTATGTCTGTGCTACCACTGATGGTTGAGCCTAGGTAGCAGAATTTTCCTACTTGCTCCAGAGGAGAGCCATTCAGCATGATTGGGTTGGGATTTCTCAAGCCTTGTGTCAAAACTACAGTTTTTGAGACACTGATCTTTAGCATGAATTTGTCACAGGCTTTGGCAAGGCTATTGATGAGAGCCTGGAGCGTGGTTTCATCGTGGGCCACGATTGCAGCATCATCTGCGAAGAGGAGCTCTTGTAACATAATATGCTCTGTACGAGATTTTGCTTTTAGTCTGGCAACATTAAAAATGGAGCCGTCCACTCTGGTGTTAATAAGTACTCCACCTGAACATCGACCAAAGGCATTCTTGAGTAGGGCTGCAAAATATATACCAAATAAGGTAGGAGCAAGAACACATCCCTGCTTCACACCGCTGTTTACAGCAAATGAATTGGATGTGCAGCCCTCAAAGTTGACACATGCCCTCATGTCAGTGTGGAAGGATGCAATAAGTTTTAGCAATGTTGGTGGACAGCCTATGGATTTAAGGACTGCATACAGGCCAGATCGGCTTACGGTGTCGAAAGCCTTTGTTAGGTCCACAAAGCATGTTATAAGCGGCCTGTTTTGTTCTTTACATTTTTCTTGGATTTGCCGAAGTGCAAATATCATGTCAATAGTTGATCGTTTGCTTCGAAAGCCACATTGTGTTTCTGGTAAGACTTTTTCCGCCAGTTGTTGAAGGCGGCAGTGGATGACGCGAGCAAAAGCCTTTCCAGTAATGCTGAGGAGGGATATGCCTCGATAGTTGTTGCAGTCGCCTTTGTCTCCTTTGTTCTTGTAAAGTGTGACAATTTTGGCGTCTCTCATATCATGTGGTATCACGCCTTCTTTCCAACACTGCAGTAACAGATTATACAGGTGTGGTAATAGTGGGCCTTTTAGGTCTTTTAATACCTCTGCAGGAATGTTGTCACTTCCTGTGGCTTTTCCAGCAGACAGGTGGTCGATTGCATTGGAAAGCTCGACTAAGGAAGGTTCAGCGTCAAGTTCGGCCATTATTGGCAGTTTTTGGAGGTGTTCCTCAAAATCTGGTGGAATATTTTTCTCAGTTGAATACAACAGAGAGTAATGCTCTACCCACCTGTTCAGTTGTTCATTTTTATCTGTGATGGGTTCACCATTTACAGACTTAAGTGGGGCGCTTTTGGTGATGATTGGCCCAAGAGCTACTTTCATCTGACTAAAGGCGGTTTTCATATCTCCCTTTTCATTTGCCTCTTGTATGCTGTTACACAAGTCTGTCCAGTATTTGTTGGCGCAACGTCTTACCTCCAGCTGAAGTTTAGCTTTTGCATTTTTCAAACAAGTTTTTGTACTCTGATTGCAATTTTTGTTATACTCATTGAAAGCAGATTTCTTTTGCTCAATGAGAGGTAGGAGAATTTCGCTGTTCTGGGCTACCCAGTCGTTGTTTGAAACTTTATGCTGTCCAAAAGACTTGATGGCACAGTCATGAATTTTTGAACTGAGAGTGTTCCATGTTTCATCTACCGAGTCACATTGGGTGACATTATCCATGCTTTCAGCAAATAACTTTTCAAATGACTTTCTATTTGATTCATCTCTGATTGCTGTTACATTGATCTTAGGGATTGAAGGGGCTTTTGATCTGTATATTTTCTTGGCCGAAATTTTGATTTTGCTGACTACCAGTGCATGGTCGGTGTCACAGTCAGCACTGTGGAGGGAACGAGTTATTTTTATACAGCCCAAACTCTTCCTCCTTGAGAGAATAAGATCTAATTGATGCCAATGGCCAGACCTGGGATGGCGCCATGATGTTCTTTGGCATCTCTTAAGGTCAAAGTACGTGTTTGTAACACATAATGAGTTTACGGAGCATAGCTCCAGAAGGCGCTGCCCGTTTTCGTTGATGTTGCCAATGCCGAAGTGCCCAATGCACTTTGGCCATGCGGAGTGATCTGCTCCCACTCGAGCGTTAAAGTCACCCAGAATTAGCAGGCCTTCGGTGAGAGGGATGTTGTGGAGAGTCCTCTGCAATGCCTCGTAGAAAATGTCTTTGGTTTCGTCAGAGGAGGTAAGTGTTGGGGCATAGACACAGATAATGTTGGTAAAACCAGACCGGGTGTTCAGTCTGAGTGTCATGATGCGTTCTGACATTCCAATTGGAGTTGCGATCGAATTGATAAGGGAGTTTTTTACGGCGAAGCCCACGCCGTGGATTCTCGGCTGTTCGCTGCTAAGGCCCTGCCAGAAGAAGGTGTAGTTTTCTTCTTTGACTGACCCGGAGTCGGGAAGTCGAGTTTCTTGAAGGGCAGCGATGTCGATGTTTAGTAGCTGAAGTTCTCGATCAATAATTTGGGATTTCCTGATGGAGTCAATATCAGTGAGATCTTGCTGTTGCAAGCCTGGGCGCATTGTTCTGACGTTCCAGGTACCAAGTTTTAGTATTTTTCTGTTTTTGCCAGGTGCACACTTTACGTCAGCTTTTTGACTTTTGGTCTAGCTCCAACCACCTTATGAAGCAGGCTGACGTGGCGGAACAACACCCAACTGCCTGGGGGCTGCCCAGGTTACGGCGGGCGGTAGTTGATCAATGCAGCTGAAAAGCCGCTCCCACCGACAGAGGGGACCCCTGGCGCTCATCCGTACGCCAAATGGATTGAGCTTATCACCGGTAACTGCCACCTCCCGTGTTGTGCCCATCCGTAACGGATGGCTGGAGTGTCCTCTCCAAATCGGAAATGGGTGGGCTTATAGAGGAGAGACAGACGCTTGCCAAGCCCGAGCAAACGCCTCCTCGTTTTGCTGCCTTGCCTGGGCTATTTTTAAGAGATGGTGCTTTGCCCAGAGGCACCACCCCTCTCTCTGCCATTCTAGTTAAACCCAAGGGAGAGACCAGGTCAATACATTTGGAACTAGTCCGGCTGCAGGAGATGCTGGAAGCCAGTTTGATGCAGTTCTCCCTGACAACCACCTTCGGGTCTCCACTCCTGATTTTCTGTCTGGGTTTACTCCCATAGCCTTTGCTATCATAGCAACACACAAGGCAGTGTGGTATTTGTATTCAGGGTTACCTTCCCCTAGTCTTCCTCTCTCCCGAGATGACCCACAAGACAGTGGGGGTGACAGTAGCAGGCTGTATTGTGTACTGTCATACAATAGCAGAAAACTCTGGCCTGACATACATAAACAAGTTTAACACTTAACAAAACAGCCCATCAGACTCACACATTTATTAAACATAATTATACAGATAATAGCGCAATTACATACATTATATTATTGAAATGACTGCCGTACAACGGCCTTATTCTCACACACACTCTCCCTCGGATCCACAATCCGGTAGTTACTCCTAAAGGCACTTCGGCCTCAGCCTCTCCCCTCAGGGTCTTAACAACACATTAGTAATTTACTGGCACCGCAGTCTCTCAATATCCCCTTCCTATTGTCATACACCTTAGCACTCCCCTAGCACCTCAGCAGGGCAATAACACATTATTATTTCCATAGCCATCAACATGGAAACAACATAGTATCAGTTCACAGCCTATCCACATGGCAACAATATAGTATCTCATTCACTCTCATATCTACGTCCCTGTCCGTGGCCTGACTGCCACGACTTTATGTGCTTCTACTGTCCTGCACTGACAGCCTCACTTCTGGCCTATGTGTGGCCTCCGGCCCTATGCTGGCCTATCCCCTGTGCTCATCGAGGTGGCTCTTCGGCCCGTCCCCGACACCTACAAGAATAACATCACATTGGTATAATACCCTACCATTTCTATTCACTCCACCTCTCCTTACAACCCATGAAGCGTACACACACTAGTTCACCTTCCACTCACCACACATCTTACGGTAACACACTTCCATCGGAGTACACACTACTCACTCGCGCTACAAATCCATGAACTCACTTCCATCTATCGCTCGTGGCGCACATTGCTATATCCAATATCAAGGACTTCCACATTCCTCACATATACTTATTTACATCATGGTAATAGACGAATATAATATAATACATCAATCATAATAATCAATCAACATTCTACATACCAGTCATAACTGGAAAGACTCTCACTAGTCTTCTCGACTGCTTCCCTTTATGTCCGCCCGATGGGCTTTTATTCACAGGTCCGATCCGTAGGACCTTCTAACTTGCAGTGATAGTAATCCAGCGCTTTCGCCTCATTCAGACTTCCACACCACTCATACACGCACGCTTTTCCCACTTGTCTGCATGAGTTATTTTTACTCTTCCCCTTTCACGTCTTTTCCTATCCGTCTGTCGTGAGCTCTTCTTATTCTACACCCGCTCTGTAGCAATCCCCTTAATTGCACTCACTCCACTCGTGACAGTGGTATTGATATTAGTAGAAGGTCTTTTAGATATGGCTAGAAGGTGGTGTTGATATTGCTAGAAGGTTGTATTGATATTGGTAGAATGTGGTGTTAATATTGCAAGAAGGTGGTGTTGATATTGGTAGAAGGTGGTGTTGATATTGGTAGAAGGTTATATTGATATTGTTAGAATGTGCGTTTGATATTGATAGAAGGTGGTATTGATATTAGTAGAAGGTCTTGTTGATATTGCTAGAAGGTGCTGTTGATATTGGTAGAAAGTGGTGTTGATATTGCTAGAAGGTGGTGTTGATATTGGTAGAAGGTCTTGTTGATATTGCTAGAAGGTGGTGTGGCTATTGGTAGAGGGTCTTGTTGATATTGCTTGAAGGTGGTGTTGATATTGGTAGAAGGTGGTGTTGATATTGCTAGAAGGTTGTATTGATATTGGTAGAAGATGGTTTTTATATTGGTAGAACGCGGTGTTGATATTGATAGAAGCTGGTATTGATATTGGTAGAAGGTCTTGTTGATATTGCTAGAAGGTGGTGTTGATATTGGTAGAAGGTGGTGCTGATATAGCTAAAAGGTTGTTTGATATTGGTAGAAGGTGGTGTTGATATTGCTATAAGTTGGTGTTAATATTGGTAGAAGGTGGTGTTGATATTGGTAGAAGGTTATATTGATATTATTAGAATGTGCTGTTGATATTGGTAGAAAGTGGTGTTGATATTGCTAGAAGGTGGTGTTGATATTGGTAGAAGGTCTTGTTGATACTGCTAAGAGTGGTGTTGCTATTGGTAGAGGGTCTTGTTGATATTGATAGAAGGTGGTGTTGATATTGCTAGAAGGTGGTGTTGATATTGGTAGAACGTGGTGTTTATATTGGTAGAAGTTGATGTTGATACTGATAGAAGGTGGTGTTGATATGGGTAGAAGGTGGTGTTGATATTGTTAGAAGGTTGTATTGATATTGGTAGAAGGTGGTGTTGATATTGGTAGAACGCGATGCTGATTTTTATAGATGGTGGTATTGATACTGATAGAAGGTGGTGTTGATATTGCTATAAGTTGGTGTTGATATTGGTAGAAGGTGGTGTTGATATTGGTAGAAGGTTATATTAATATTGTTAGAATGTGCTGTTGATATTGGTAGAAAGTGGTGTTGATATTGCTAGAAGGTGGTGTTCATATTGGTAGAAGGTCTTGTTGATATTGCTAGAAGGTGGAGTTGCTATTGGTAGAGGGTCTTGTTGATATTGCTGGAAGGTGGTGTTGATATTGGTAGAAGGTGCTTTTGATATTGCTAGAAGGTTGTATTGATATTGGTAGAAGATGGTGTTGATATTGGTAGAACGCGGTGTTGATATTGATAGAAGGTGGTATTGATATTAGTAGAAGGTCTTGTTGATATTGCTAGAAGGTGGTGTTGATATTGGTAGAAGGTGGTGTTGATATTGCTAGAAGGTTGTATTGATATTGGTAGAATGTGGTGTTGATATTGCAAGAAGGTGGTGTTGATATTGGTAGAAGGTGGTGTTGATATTGGTAGAAGGTTATATTGATATTGTTAGAATGTGCTTTTGATATTGCTAGAAGGTGGTGTTGATATTGGTAGAAGGTCTTGTTGATATTGCTAAGAGTGGTGTTGCTATTGGTAGAGGGTCTTGTTGATATTGATAGAAGGTGGTGTTGATATTAGTAGAATTTGGTGTTGATATTGCTAGAAGATTGTATTGATGTTGGTAGAAGGTGTTGTTGATATTGGTAGAACGCGGTGTTGATATTGATAGAAGGTGGTATTGATATTAGTAGAAGGTCTTGTTGATATTGCTAGAAGGTGGTGATGATATTGGTAGAAGGTGGTGTTGATATTGCTAGAAGGTTGTATTGATATTGGTAGAAGGTGGTGTTGATATTGATATAAGTTGGAGTTGATATTGCTAGAAGGTGGTGTTGATATTGCTAGAAGGTTTTGTTGATATTGCTAGAAGGTGGCGTTGATATTGGTAGAAGGTCTTGTTGATATTGCTAGAAAGTGGTGTTGATATTGGTAGAAGGTCTTGTTTATATTGCTAGAAGGTGGTGTTGATATTGGTAGAAGGTGGTGTTGATATTGGTAGAAGGGCTTGTTGATATTGGTAGAAGGTGGTGTTGATATTGGTGGAAGTGCTTATTGATATTGGTAGAAGGTGGTATTGATATTGCTATAAGTTGGTGTTGATATTGGTAGAAGGTGGTGTTGATATTGGTAGAAGGTCTTGTTGATATTTCTAGAAGGTGGTGTTGATATTGGTAGAAAGTGGTGTTGATATTGGTAGAAGGTCTTGTTGATATTGCTAGAAGATGGTGTTGATATTGGTAGAAGGTCTTGTTGATATTGCTAGAAGGTGGTGTTGATATTGTTAGAAGGTGGTGTTTTATATTGGTAGAAGATTATATTGATATTTTTAGAAGGTGGAATTGATATTGCTCGAAGGTATTGTTGATATTGGTAGAAGGTCTTGTTGATATTGCTAGAAGGTGGTTTTGATATTGGTAGAATGTTATATTGGTATTGGTAGAATGTGGTGTTGATATTGCTAGAAGGTTGTATTGCTATAGGTAGAAGGTTATTTTGATATTGGTAGAACGTGGTGTTGATGTTGGTTGAAGGTGGTGTTGATGTTGGTACTGAACCATGATACTGATCCTGATAATGGTGATATTGTGAACTTATAATGATGATAGAGTGGACATGCCACTGACCCTGTTTTGTTGTTTTTGTTGTTATTATAATTTTTGTACATGGTGGTGCTGATGGTGGTGGATGATGCGTAGTGGTGGTGGTTGTGGTGGCGATGTAATGGGTGATGGTGTTGATGATGGTGATGATGGTGGTGTTGAAGATGGGGATGGTAGTGGGTATGGTGATGGTGATGATCTCACAGTCTAAGATGAAACAAATTCAGTGTGCAGTTCATTGTGTACACTACAAACTTTGATCATTCAGTACATGATTGATGTAGTCGTTAAAAGAATGAGAGAAGAATAAAACTAGACACAAATGTTGTCCATACTAAACGGGAAATATTGTTTAAATGTAGCTAAAACTTTAAGACAGCCGTCACATATTTGAAACAGATTACATAACAGACGTTGTGTAACAAAATCAGAATGAGTTGTTATAATAAGTATTGGAAGGGAAAAATCGTCAAGAGAAAATATAATATGTATTAAAAAAAAATACATAAATAAATAACTGCCTAATTCATTTGTTCCTGTATGTAGACAAATGACAGAGAAACTGACCGGCAATGTTTTGGCTCCTTCTTTTCTGTGCTCCACTCATGCAAAGTAACTTTGCAATTGGAGTGTTTGAGAATGTATGAGCGCAAAGCGGTGACAAAAATTTCAAGTAGGATGGGCACTTTTCGGAAGTGCTTTTCTCATGTGTCAAACGTTTCGGCTTGGCTTCGGTGAAATGTTCAGATAGGATTCTCAGTCAACCCTACACCCATCACCAACATTGGAGAACTACGGGTTTTTGTTGTTGTTGTTGTTGTTTTTACACTGAATATTATGAAACTATGTTATTGTGCGCCTTTGTGTCTGGCGTGTAGGTGACGTAACAATTATGTGCAGTTTCTTGTGGGCAAGCCGTCACTGAAGGCGAAAATTTTCTTTACAGATATCGACCAATCATATCCGTGTTTTTGATAAACTCTTACTCAGTTGTTGAGAATCTTCCTCGGTCTATATTTGAAGTTTCTTCTGCTGCCATGCTGACTCTGGAGCAGATGTGTAAAATTGCTGCATGGCAGGAGGTTGTTTAGTCTGTCGTTGAAGTGCAGCGAGGATTCCGGGAAGTTTACGGACACAATTATGCACCTCTTAGAAACACCATCGTCAACACACACAGGAAGAACGGGAGACTGGATCCGTAAAGGACATACCCCAATCAGGAAGACCTCGAAGTGAGAGGAGTAATGAGAATATCGAAACTGTCAATGAGGCATTTGATCAGAGATAAGCAAATTTCATTCGGGGAGTAGCTACGGGCCTGAACGTCAGTGTGACATCTATTCAATTGATTTTCTATTGTGTTTTCAAGCTGATGATTCAGAAGGTGGGACCTCAAGACTACGATTGTCGGGGCAGAGAATGTGAGACACTGCCGCTGCATCACTACGAAAGAAATTATCGACCAGGGAGCACATGTGGATTAGCGTCAAGCCTCTCTTCAACCTTTCTGGACTCGTCAATCGGCGCAACCCCAGCATCTGGGGAACTCACAATCCTGTGGAGATATCCGTGAAAATGAAAAGGACACGCCGAAATTGGTCGTCCAACATGCCATCTCGTCACCGGGATGATTGGTCGGTTCTTCTTGCAGATCAAGATGGACATTCCGTGAAATCAACGGGGACAATTACCCTGGCATGTTTGAAGAGTTGTGCATCCCCCAACCATCAGCTGTAGAGGACATGGAAGAAATCATTTTCCAGCAAGTCTGTGCTCTTGCTCATTAATCAGGTGAGATTTGCTCAAATGTAAATGAGCAGTTCCCGGGTCGGTGGATTGGTCGCCATATTCCCATTGAACAAGTTGCACACTCGCCCGGATTTTACACCATGAGACTTCTTTTGTGGAGCTACATTCCCTCACCCTGCTACAGGCGCCAAAATACGGTATCAACTTCCCAGGCATTCATTCTTCACGGGGGTATCAAATTTTCAAGGTCAAGCTGAGCACGCCCCACGTAAACAGTATTTTCCCTATTTTCACGCATTAGGCCATCGTCCTCTTTGAGAGGCAATTACTGTCTTATTCCTCATTATATCTCTTCTAAATCAAAGACATTGTGACAAGGACATTTAAACCAGTGAACCGCTGCTCGGAACCACAAAGACTAAGCGTTCATGACTAGGGCCCTCCCCTCACTATCAATCGGTGTAACATCAACATGCAAACTGTTGCTCAACAAATTCGCAATATTATCTCATTTTCTCCCAAGATGACCGTCATCTAGAGTTATCTCTATCTAAGAACCAATCAGAAACAAGCTCTGAAATGACATGTGTCTCAAATGCAGACACTGGTTCATTAGTATGTGTCAATCTGGATAAAACTATTTGTTTAAGGCTGGGTGGGGGCGTGGCTAGTTATCATGCTTCCTTCTCACGACAAGTACATCTGTCAGTTTGGTATCGTAAGTCAGGTCATTTGTTAGAGACTTACAGACAAAGGTTTTGCTGGTTAATTCATTATCAAGTGTGATAAGGCATAGCAGCTATTGTTTTCATACCAATCAAATACAAATCAAACCATGTGGACAGCATATTAAGTATGGTCATCGCACATCGATAAGGGTCAATGCGACCCAGATAAGATTCTCCATGGGTAAGGTCAATGACCGGACAGAGAGCTTTTAGGCGTATTGCGGAGGGTGTGGGTTAATGATCTACCATTGCCATATCAAAAGTCTGAGAACGCTGTGGCAGAGACAAGTCCAAAGGGAAATGGAAGCGCTGGATCACCAGTCCTATGTAACGAGTCTGAAATGATTCCACTGTTAGTGGCCTGTCAACAATGAAGAAGAATTAACTGATATATTTATGCTTTCATTAATTGTCGTTGGAGTACGCTTTTTTACGTGCTATGGGGCCATACAAATGTTGCAAATTGATGAGGCTCATCAAGATAATGTCAAAAAACGGGCTTTTTATAATATTTCATCAAGATAATGTGAATGTACTGCAAGATGCCCCTGACAACCAGCAAAAAGTGAGTATCACTGTCGCTGTACAGGAAGAAGGGAAGGAAAGTCTATGCTCTGGCACTGAACCAGTGTGGGAACGGCAAACTGATCAAGAGGACGACTGTTACGACTTGGGTATATGGGGAAGGATGTGCCCTCCAGTGTTAGGATTCAGGGTTCCCAATTCAGGAAGGGTGGCAGATTCTTCTGGGACAATAGTCGAAGTCCCCTCGAGTGTTACGGGGCTGGTCTCCTCTGGTGTTACAGAGAGGGTCTTCCCAATGATGGTATTACGACTGCATTTAAATCGAGAGATATTTAATATCTAATCTTTCGTACCATGCCACACACTAAGAACAATCTGAATAAGTTTCATAAACAGACCTGCAGGGCCACAAATTTAATTACATTAATTACCCTAACAATTTTGTCTAGATCTATTATATGGTAAAGACAACATCAGCAGCATCAAATCCAAATTCAATAATACGCCACTAGAAGTCTACTCTAGATTCCTATAATATTATTATACTTCTGACTCACTAATAATCTAAGTACTAATTATATAGATCTCAGATCTGGTCTGCCTACTATATGTCAATCAATATACTAATATGGTCTCTGGCGACAATGTCATCTCAGCTATTTGTGCCTAACGCTAACATGAATCGAGCCCGTCAATACAAACTGACGTAGTTAAGTCTAGAGATCTACTCTAGGATGGGCTGGCAATTCCCAGCCTCATCCAGACAAATCAATCACAATTCACAGATGTGTATGCCATACATTCATACTAGTTGCAAGTCTATATATATCTTTATCTTGCATTCTTGGGTAGCACTCCTAGTATATGCGACAATCCTGTCCTACTGGATAACTTATGTTCAGCTCCTCGTTCACTGTTGAGTCATCAATAGACAAACACTTACGATTATTCCCTGGTGTTAGAAACCAGGGAACGATGGACAATAGCGGTGGGCATATCTCATTCAGGCATATGGATTCATCTCAAATGTCTATAGTGGACTAGACATGAAGTCGTACAAAACTATGATTCTTCAGGCAGAATCGTGCCGACGCCTGCACAGATTGGAGTTTTCTGTATGGGGTGCTGGACATAGGTATGGCTACACTTTTATACTGTGTAGCCACCTGCAAACTACCGCCCAAATCCCTAGATTTGATTGGTGCATCCATGCGAGCTCATCTCGCAGTATTAATTATATTCTACGTGGGAGTTGGCCACGGCCTTGTACTAAAACAGACAAGGTCAATTTAAAATGTCAAAACAATTACTGAAATCTTTAAACCCTCGTGCTTTCTGCATTTTATGTAGGAATTTCTGAACGCGACTAAGCGTCTTTAAACTATCCTTATTGTCACGAGCAGAGTTAGGGTCTTGGGGATGTTACGACTGCACGAGAGGCAGCTAACTCACACTCGGACACAACCACACAAGAAAAGTACTAAATAACTAGAGCGTATATATGTCAGGCCGGTCAGGCCATAGTTTACATAAATAATAACAAAGCAAAAGACAATAGAGGTATATATTCAAACCAAAAAAACTCTAATTAATAACTTAACCAATGATATTCATGTAACTATGGAGGTACTGCAATGAATAGTAAATAGGTATATTATACGAAACTGGATATCAATTTAAAGTGACAGTTGAGTCGCCACTGGCCAGTCGCCAGGCAAACTCTCCATAAATCATATGGGCTTAAATGTTAGGAGAGCCCAGTACGTTCAAAGCCTACAGAAGCACTCTTCGGCTTGTAGGTAATTTAAGCAGTTGCCAAAAGACTATTTTATGCACAATCACTATTCAATTCATCAACAATGTGCTATATTATTCCAATCATACTATGGCAATAGATCTATCATACAGGACACTCGTGGTCGAGTGCCAGCTGGGGTTTCCTTAGTCTTCCTATGAGGCTGTAGTTCTCTCTCTATCTCCGATCTCTATTATACTTGAATAATTAAGATATATTACCATTGCTCACGCCTACTGAGAGGCGCGAACATCAAAATAGCGCAGCGTGGGCTTTCAAAGGTCAGCCCACTCAGACCTTTCTTTCTAGAGCTCAGTCAGTCCGTTAGCAAGGACTTCTTAGTCTTCAGACCACACAGTTCAGGTACTGGCCAACCGGAGATACTTCACGAAACGATGCTTCTCTCGTCTGTATTCACCTAATCTGAACGTTACACGATGTTATATACTATCTAACTACCCAGCGTGCTAGTCCGCTGGCCCAATTAGTTCAGCTATCTCATAGGTCGAAACCTCCCACCATTTTAACTGTAGTAATACGTCTGCACTATTCTACCAGCCAGTTAACGTGCAAAACTTGTCTAGTCATACTTAACAATGTCAACTGTCCCCACCTTGTTTCACCCCTACTCCATTACTTATTAATCACGAACATTAAAACCGACAAGCGTGACTCTAGCAGTTTAACTTTACATTTATTTACTCACCAACTATAATTTGGCGAGGACCGTTCAAGGCCACCAGCCAATTTCTCATGGCCCTGGTAAACAACAACAACTCACTCTCTGCGTGAGTTTTAACAATATCCGAATCATGACACTTATTCGCCCCTTCTCTTCCCTTCTAAGTGTTCAAAATAAACTGCCCACGAGAACAACTCAAGGACAAATTACGCTGGTTAGAATTAGCAAGTCTTGAAAATTTACTCACTGAACGTCGTGACCTAGCACTGCATTTAGAAGACATTGTGTTCGTGACAACGACATAATCAGCCCATGAGATGTAGTGTGTGAAAAAAATGATGACCAGATCGGCGTGGGATCCTTCCAACTCAACTACAGAGGTCATTCAAGTGAAAGAAAAGATTAACTTCAACCAAGCAAAATGATTGTCATGGCGTGAAAATGGCAAAGAGTACACTGGAAAGAAGCTTTCCAAAGAAGCAAAGACTTACAAGATGCAGGCAGTTCTAAAGCGATGTGCAAGGAGAGATATATAAGCGCACATACTCAACAAACTCTTGACAGGAAGTCACGAATGAAGATCCGCAGCAGCTCATCGATTACTTCTGGGAACTGTCGTGGAAGACCAAAACAATGGCCGCCACGTCTTCTTGCGGGTCTGAAACCCCTGACTGGAAGAGGAATAGCTGATGTATCATCTGAATTTGAAAGCCATACGGAAACAAATGTGTGTAAACAATCTTGACATACGAAGATGGTAATTGAGGAACTGGACACTGAGATCTGCAAGCACTTGGCACCACGTCGGGGCTAAAGAAAGCTAAGACTTTTGCGTAGAGGGATTCCTGCAGTTGTTGTCAACAGTGCCTTCCCACCATGTCACAGGTTCATCAAAGAGTAGTACCTAGATTGTTAGTTTAGAATTGTGGCTGAGGTCTATCGAACTTACGTGGAACGCCGCAGAGAGATGGACCAACAGGCTGTGAACCAAAGACTTTTTTAAAACATATTTTCAAGTCCCAGATTTTGGCCATATTCAAACACCGCTAAGTCAGTACGACACGTGTGTGTCCTAAGACGAGATAATATGGAAGGCTCATAAAAGCAGATGATGCACAGACTTCTAACGCCAAGGAAAAACTTCTTGCTGAGCACGGGGATGTTGTAGTGCAAACGGCAAAGGTCCTCGTTCCAGTTCTAAATGCATTGACCTCATGTTACAGGAATAAACTTGCAGGTCCTTAACTTTACAATCTACAATATGGCCAATAAAGATGACGTGGAATGCTTTTCGTGGCATGAGGTGGCAGGAGAGCTAATGCCCAGTGAATTCGCATCTTGTGTGTCTGATAACTTGAGGCTACAAAAGGTACATCCAGTACATCGACGCCTGTACCTACGAGAAGAGCAACCTTAGGGTAGCCACACAAAGGCCACCGAATTCGGTCACCGAGCCACTAGGCGCTTTAGGAGAGAAGAATTGCACTGTATAAACGGACCGAATCTAGGTGGGCTCTATGTGCAGTTGTTGAAATTATATAGTGCAATTTTTCTCACCTAAAGCGCCTAGTGGCTCGGTGACCGAATTCGGTGGCCTTTGTGTCGCTACCCTTACTCTGGCCAAGGCTCCTATAGTCACGGAGCAGAAGTATCTAGAGAAGGTTCACAATATAGGGGGATGTGACCGCGTGCATTCAGCGGTACATTTCCACCGCAAGAAAAGAGAGAGAGAGAGGAGGAGAGAGAAAGGAAGTCAGGGAGAAGGAAGAGAGGGGTTGGGGGAATGCAGAGACAGATAAAACGTAAGATCGGAAAAATGAAAGAGAAAGAAAGAGAGAAAAGTAGGGAGGAGGGCAGACCGGTGAGAAGGAGAGGGAGGGGGGGGGGGAAGATGGATGAAGAGAGAGAAAGCGAGAGGGAGGGGGGGGGAAGATGGATGAAGAGAGAGAAAGCGAGAGGGAGGGGGGGGGAAAGATGGATGAAGAGAGAGAAAGCGAGCGGGAGGGAGGGGAGGGGGAAAAGATGGATGAAGAGAGAGAAAGCGAGCGAGAGGGAGGGGGGGGGGGAAAGATGGATGAAGAGAGAGAAAGCGAGAGGGAGGGGGGGGGGGGAAAGATGGATGAAGAGAGAGAAAGCGAGCGGGAGGGAGGGGAGTGGGAAAAGATGGATGAAGAGAGAGAAAGCGAGTGGGAGGGGGGGGGGGAGGAAAAGATGGATGAAGAGAGAGAAAGCGAGAGGGAGGGGGGGGAGGAAAAGATGGATGAAGAGAGAGAAAGCGAGAGGGAGGGGGGGGGGGAGGAAAAGATGGATGAAGAGAGAGAAAGCGAGTGGGAGGGGGGGGGGGAGGAAAAGATGGATGAAGAGAGAGAAAGCGAGTGGGAGGGGGGGGGAGGAAAAGATGGATGAAGAGAGAGAAAGCGAGTGGGAGGGGGGGGGGAGGAAAAGATGGATGAAGAGAGAGAAAGCGAGAGGGAGGGGGGAGGAAAAGATGGATGAAGAGAGGGAAAGCGAGAGGGGGGGGGGGGGGAGGAAAAGATGGATGAAGAGAGAGAAAGCGAGAGGGAGGGGGGGGGAGGAAAAGATGGATGAAGAGAGAGAAAGCGAGAGGGAGGGGGGAGGAAAAGATGGATGAAGAGAGAAAAAGCGAGAGGAGGGGAGGAAAAGATGGATGAAGAGAGAGAAAGCGAGAGGGGGGGAGGAAAAGATGGATGAAGAGAGAGAAAGCGAGAGGGAGGGGGGGAGGAAAAGATGGATGAAGAGAGAGAAAGCGAGAGGGAGGGGGGGAGGAAAAGATGATGAAGAGAGAGAAAGCGAGAGGGAGGGGGGGAGGAAAAGATGAATGAAGAGAGAGAAAGCGAGAGGGAGGGGGGGAGGAAAAGATGGATGAAGAGAGAGAAAGCGAGAGGGAGGGGGGGAGGAAAAGATGGATGAAGAGAGAGAAAGCGAGAGGGAGGGGGGGAGGAAAAGATGGATGAAGAGAGAGAAAGCGAGAGGGAGGGGGGGGAGGAAAAGATGGATGAAGAGAGAGAAAGCGAGAGGGAGGGGGGGAGGAAAAGATGGATGAAGAGAGAGAAAGCGAGAGGGAGGGGGGGGAGGAAAAGATGGATGAAGAGAGAGAAAGCGAGAGGGAGGGGGGGAGGAAAAGATGGATGAAGAGAGAGAAAGCGAGAGGGAGGGGGGGGAGGAAAAGATGGATGAAGAGAGAGAAAGCGAGAGGGAGGGGGGGAGGAAAAGATGGATGAAGAGAGAGAAAGCGAGAGGGAGGGGGGGAGGAAAAGATCGATGAAGAGAGAGAAAGCGAGAGGGAGGGGGGGAGGAAAAGATGGATGAAGAGAGAGAAAGCGAGAGGGAGGGGGGAGGAAAAGATGGATGAAGAGAGAGAAAGCGAGAGGGAGGGGGGAGGAAAATATGGATGAAGAGAAAGAAAGCGAGAGGGAGGGGGGGGGAAGATGGATGAAGAGAGAGAAAGCGAGAGGGAGGGGGGGGGGAAGATGGATGAAGAGAGAGAAAGCGAGAGGGAGGGGGGGGGGAAAGATGGATGAAGAGAGAGAAAGCGAGAGGGAGGGGGGGGGAAAGATGGATGAAGAGAGAGAAAGCGAGAGGGAGGGGGGGTGAAAGATGGATGAAGAGAGAGAAAGCGAGAGGGAGGGGGGGGGAAAGATGGATGAAGAGAGAGAAAGCGAGAGGGAGGGGGGGGGAAAGATGGATGAAGAGAGAGAAAGCGAGAGGGGGGGAGGAAAAGATGGATGAAGAGAGAGAAAGCGAGAGGGAGGGGGGGAGGAAAAGATGGATGAAGAGAGAGAAAGCGAGAGGGAGGGGGGGAGGAAAAGATGGATGAAGAGAGAGAAAGCGAGAGTAAGGGGGGGAGGAAAAGATGGATGAAGAGAGAGAAAGCGAGAGGGAGGGGGGAGGAAAAGATGGATGAAGAGAGAGAAAGCGAGAGGGAGGGGGGAGGAAAAGATGGATGAAGAGAGAGAAAGCGAGAGGGAGGGGGGGGGAGGAAAAGATGGATGAAGAGAGAGAAAGCGAGAGGGAGGGGGGAGGAAAAGATGGATGAAGAGAGAGAAAGCGAGAGGGAGGGGGGAGGAAAAGATGGATGAAGAGAGAGAAAGCGAGAGGGAGGGGGGGGGGAGGAAAAGATGGATGAAGAGAGAGAAAGCGAGAGGGAGGGGGGAGGAAAAGATGGATGAAGAGAGAGAAAGCGAGAGGAGGGGGGGGAGGAAAAGATGGATGAAGAGAGAGAAAGCGAGAGGGGGGGAGGAAAAGATGGATGAAGAGAGAGAAAGCGAGAGGGAGGGGGGGAGGAAAAGATGGATGAAGAGAGAGAAAGCGAGAGGGAGGGGGGGAGGAAAAGATGGATGAAGAGAGAGAAAGCGAGAGGGAGGGGGGGAGGAAAAGATGGATGAGGAGAGAGAAAGCGAGAGGGAGGGGGGGAGGAAAAGATGGATGAAGAGAGAGAAAGCGAGAGGGAGGGGGGGAGGAAAAGATGGATGAAGAGAGAGAAAGCGAGAGGGAGGGGGGGAGGAAAAGATGGATGAAGAGAGAGAAAGCGAGAGGGAGGGGGGGAGGAAAAGATGGATGAAGAGAGAGAAAGCGAGAGGGAGGGGGGGGAGGAAAAGATGGATGAAGAGAGAGAAAGCGAGAGGGAGGGGGGGAGGAAAAGATGGATGAAGAGAGAGAAAGCGAGAGGGAGGGGGGCAGGAAAAGATGGATGAAGAGAGAGAAAGCGAGAGGGAGGGGGGGAGGAAAAGATGGATGAAGAGAGAGAAAGCGAGAGGGAGGGGGGGAGGAAAAGATGGATGAAGAGAGAGAAAGCGAGAGGGAGGGGGGGAGGAAAAGATGGATGAAGAGAGAGAAAGCGAGAGGGAGGGGGGGGAAAGATGGATGAAGAGAGAGAAAGCGAGAGGGAGGGGGGGGGGAAAGATGGATGAAGAGAGAGAAAGCGAGAGGGAGGGGGGGGGGAAAAGATGGATGAAGAGAGAGAAAGCGAGAGGGAGGGGGGGGGGGAAAGATGGATGAAGAGAGAGAAAGCGAGAGGGAGGGGGGGGGAAAGATGGATGAAGAGAGAGAAAGCGAGAGGGGGGGTGGGGGAAAGATGGATGAAGAGAGAGAAAGCGAGAGGGAGGGGGGGGGGAAGATGGATGAAGAGAGAGAAAGCGAGAGGGAGGGGGGGGGGAAAGATGGACGAAGAGAGAGAAAGCGAGAGGGGGGGGGAAAGATGGATGAAGAGAGAGAAAGCGAGAGGGAGGGGGGAAAGATGGATGAAGAGAGAGAAAGCGAGAGGGAGGGGGGAAAGATGGATGAAGAGAGAGAAAGCGAGAGGGGGGGGGAAGATGGATGAAGAGAGAGAAAGCGAGAGGGAGGGGGGGGGAAAGATGGATGAAGAGAGAGAAAGCGAGAGGGAGGGGACGGAGGAAAAGATGGATGAAGAGAGAGAAAGCGAGCGGGAGGGGGGGAGGGGGGTATGTGTCACAGCACGAGGGGATAACGGCTGAAAGGAGGGCAGGACCGGGAGATGAGAGGAAGTATATCATGGGGGGGGGGGCGGGAGTGGAAGGAAAGAGGAAAAAGAAAGGAAAGTATGGAAGGGATGGATGAAGGAGAAAACGGAAAGAGGAGGAAAGAATGAGCCTGAAATGCTGAGAGAGAAAGTCTGCAGGTTTATTTTTTCTTTTTTAAAGTGTATTTTTAATTGATAAACCGTCTCTTTAATTCCCACAATATTGACTGTACTTGCTCATGTAGGTTTTTTTCATGTTTTCATGTGTCCATATTCCAAGTTTTTAAACGTCTTCTAGATTACTTCATTATGGTTACCCGTCTTCCACTTTCTCCAAATATTTCTCAACCTTTCCTAGAGTCACTTTAATCCCTCCCGCCGCTATACAACTTCATCCATGTCAGGGCCACACCTGATTTGCCCTCGAAAACTAGTCTTCACAAAGGCAAAACGGAAACATACCTGGATGAAGAGGTTTGCTGGCTAGTGAGAGGGGGGAAATGCGCATAATAAAACCGCCTTAAAGCGCAAGTAGATGTTGTACCATGACCATGTTCGATTGCCTCATTATAATAAGGAGTGTGTCCACTGGTTCACCCCAGAGCTATTGAAGCGTTTATGGATGAGTGATTGCTCCCATGGAATAAGGATTGAGCTCGATTGTCGGGTCGTCAAATTTGCCGATGCCAATCAGCAAGTTTTTTCCCCGTCGGTGCCCGTAAACGGAAGTGATGTAAGGCTTACCGCAGCACCGGCAAAAAAAATGGTTACTGTGTGGCCATTAATTGCCGATCGGAAAACAATCGGACAGCAAACGGGGAAAAAGTAAGCTTTCATCACGTCCCCAAAGAACTTAGAAAGATATGGGAACGGAGAGTTAGCCGCAAGAACTGGACAATAATAAGTCCATAGACCGCCGTTCTGAGCAGGCAGCGGTGCTATGTGGACTGCAATTTGAGCTTGATCAGTTCATGATCAGTCGTGTGGCGGCTCGGTCGATTGGCTACAACATTACTCAGATGAGCCTGAAGCCAGGTGCCGTCCCTACAGTCTTGAGCTATGGCACAAAGCAGACCACAAGCACAGAAGCTTCAAACTGTACGAAAGAAACAATAATTATGTTGAAAGGAAAGAAAGAAAACAGGTGAGTCAAAGACAAACAGGCTAGATCTAGATCTAGTTTGTAGACGCAGACCATGAATTTACGTGAAAATCTAGTGAAGCTTCTAATCATAGATTAAAATGAATATTCTCTATCAAATCTAATTGTTAGAAAAACAAAACAGAGAAGAGTTTGTTGTTCTTTCTCTTACATTCACCCTCTCCCCGCGAAAGTTTTAGATTTATTCTTGTGATATGGTTGAATAAGTCCAGACTAAACAGTTGTCCATTGTCATTGTGTCTGTGATGTGACAAAAGTTATGAACTGAATTAATGAATCATTTGCAGACTTTTTTAAATTAATTTAATTGCTGGTGACAGTTCTTTTTTTTCCTTCCGTCATAGCCCTTTTTTTGTTTAGCTGTACACGATATGTCACATATATAGGAAGCAGTCATTTTATGCAAAGTAATCGCACACTGTACATTTTCTGAGAGCAAGGGATTTGTTTTATAGTATATTTTATAGTTATATAGTTATTTCTTTGTCATACATCTGTATCTAGAGATATTTTTTCATCGTCGTAAATTTCTTCACACCTTTACGAGGTGACAGAGACACCAAATTTATAAGCCATGGAGTTAGAGGGGCTGCAACGAGGATTACTAAAACTGGAGAATGAGAAAATATAAACCTCAGACCTCTGTACAGATCGCCATGGCAGTGTGAAGACGTTTAAGAAGGCCAGACCAGACATAAAACACTGGCTTGATGTATGGCATGTTCCAAGAGGTAAATGGTTACTGGATAAAGCCCGAGAGTAAAGAAATTGGCAGCCATAAATCAGGGGCCTGAAGTTAAATATTTTTATTTCGTTGGCAAACACTCAATGCAGACCAAAATGCGCACTGTAAAATAGTCAAGAGGAAGCCGTGGGATGCAATAACAGGAAAACATTTCTTAGAGTCATGAAAAGTAAAAGTATCATTTACACTTAGTACATTAATTAACTGATCAAGAATTCGATGCAATATATACTGACAAGAAGAATGAACAAGACAATAATAATATCTCTGAAATACATGGGGCAAGAAATTCTGCCAAGAGCAAAATTAAATGTACTTAAACAACTTATTAATTTTGCAAATCAAACAGGAATTCAGAAAAAAAAAAAGAGTTCAATATGGTTTAACTATGGGCCAAGAGCATCAATTTTCTAATCACATCTACTGGGTTCTCAGCAGCAGCGATGGGAACGGGGCGCTGGTCCTTCAAAACTGGCGACATGTCTGCAACATTCACGAGGGACATGGAGACCTGTTTCCAAGATGTGAACATGAGGAGATGGGCGTGGATGACCGGAAGTGGTTTGACAAGATGATCACTGGGGATTAAAAGTTTTATCATGTTGTGATAATACATGTATATGTTTGACCACAAACTCTGTAAAGGAGACTGTTCAAGCATGAACACTATGCAAGCATAATAATATACTAATGCAGAACAGTTAAGCACAGAATGCAATTATTGTTGTAGGCATTTTTTTTTTAAGGCTTGGCTATTGTGTTCAGAAAACCTTGCATTGAAGATAATTGATTCGCTCTACTTTCAGACAATTTCTTTTTGCCCAATTTTGACTCTGCTTACTTACTGACAGCTTTGATATCAAGACTGGTGTTAGGCAGGGTTGTTTGCTGTCCCGATTTCTGTTTGTCCTGGTGATTGATTGGCTTATGAAAGAAACCACCAGTGGAGGAAGAAATGGCATACAATGGACCCCATGGACACAGCTGGACGATCTAGATTTTGCAGATGACTTGGCACTATTGTCGCACACGCACGACCAGATGCAAGCAAAGACTACAGCTCTAAACAAAATTTCAGAATCTATTGGATTGAGGATACATCCCGCGAAGTCGAAGGTCCTAAAAATTGTTGCACCCCCAAGCGCACAAGTCAGAGTAGGAGATTAACCACTGGAAGATGTAGAGTCCTTCTGCTATCTTGGTAGTATCATTGACAATAAGGGGGGAACAGAGGCAGAAGTCAAAGCACGAATTGGAAAGGCACAGGCAGCTTTCACGTCCTTAAGCAAGATTTGGAGAACCAAGGATATATCTCTAAAAACAAAGCTGAGGATATTCAACTCGAACGTGAAGTCAGTCCTGTTGTATGGATGTGAGACTTGGAATGCGTCCCAGGCCTGCATAAAGAGAATCCAAGTTTTCATCAACAGATGTTTGAGGAAGCTACTTAAGATCAGATGGACAGACAAGGTCAGCAATGAAATTGTATGGAAAAGAACAAGACAGAGCCCAGTCAGAGAGGAAATTGGTAGGAGGCGATGGAGATGGATCGGCCACACTCTCAGGAGGCCAGGAAACAGCATCACAAAGAAGGTATTCGATTGGAATCCCCAGGGCAAGAGATCAAGAGGAAGGCCGCGCGGAACGTGGAGAAGAGCCAGAGAAAATGATGTGCAACGAAGCGGAAAGACTTGGAATAATGTAAAGAGGCTGGCCCATGATAGAGAGGGATGGAAAGTGTTTGTTGGTGGCCTATACCCTGATCCAGGGTGAGAAAGGCAATGATGATGATGATTTCAGAAGGCAGATAGTTCCACGAGTTAAAAAAAAATTAGAAAGGGGGTTGGAGCTAAGCACAGTCTGTTCGTAACCTGTTACCATTTTAACTGTTACTAATATGAAAATGAGATTTAATCTGTCCCCAAATCATCTGAAACTAATATTTGTATTTCAGAATATGTGAATGATTTGTGGAAAGAGGTGGTCGAATACCGGCTGCGTTACCCCAGCTATGAAAGGGCGGCCACAACACTTGGACAAAGGGAAATGCCACCAACTCGCACGAGCACTTATTCTCCTCAAGACAAAACCACATTTGCAAGCAACGTACCAAAGCAGATTTGTCGTGCAGCATAAGATTTCTTCTTTAGAACAATCCCATTTCCCAAATTAATTAAAAGGATCATTTACAACTCATACAGTGTCTTATAAATTCATTTGCCACCAATAAGTGACAAAGGAGAGAAAGAAAGTGATGAAATTTTCTTGGGTTTGTACTTGTCTGAGTGGCCAACATTTACATGCAGAATTATTCTCAACAGGAAATGCCTGCCTGATTTTGGTAACAACACAGGCTGGTAACATGATGCGCCTCTTCTTGCCCACCACACGCCAAATCCATGTGACGAAATTCAGATAGGCAATGTGACGATATGTTGTGAAGAAAAAAAAGAACGATAATACTTCTATGTTAACCTTCTTAATGTTATTTTTAAACAAAAAAAAAATAACCTTCCAAAAAATAATATTGAATTTTTAATGTAAGGAGCTCAGCTGCTACGAAAAAACCTGATACCAGTATTGAATCCGTTTCTGCCATTGCAAGCCCACTGACTTCCCGGCTTTTTTTTTTTTTTTTAATGGGATTTTCAACATGTTTAGAAAATACGTGGAATCTCTCAAAGTTACTATACGAGAATATAAGGTGAATAAATCAATAACAGAATATAATGGTAAAGTGTGATTTTGGCAGAGACACCAGTATTTCTGGCCTTTTTGCCTATGTTGTGAATATTATGTGCAAAAATCATTTAATTACCATTTTTGGTGTGACTTCCTACATACTGGTGAATTAGTTCCTCTTCATCTTCGCCATCTTGTCTCATTCGAGCCAAGTCTCTCTCCAACACATACACAGAAAGTCAGTTCTGCTGGAAACCTAGATGTTACGTAATGCAGTCAAGAGCAAACAATAATGAATGTGTATCTGGAACAGGTATAGGTAAAGAGACAAGATTAAAGGAGTGCTTTTGGCCGCTTGTCACATCATCACTGACAAATAATGATTCCAAGCGACTTCAGCATTCTTTTTCCTTAGTTGAAAAGTCAACTATTGGCCGAAATATCAATCCATTTAAATACTGGATAGCATCATCACATTGGAGGTAAAACCATAGAGGTCATGTTGAAGAGCACTACTACATGTCGTCGGTTGGCTGTTGGAATCTTCTTAAGTCCAAAATCAAAATTTTACAGGAGAAGAAAAAAGCTGATTATCTTTAATAGTTTTCATTATTCGGAGCTGTAACTTGTTATCTAGCCCATGTTCTTGACCAGTAGTTGTGCAGTGTATTGCATTTTGACGACAACTCTACTGTAATTACCTAACCAGAGTTAAGCAGGTTATAACACGCCGAAGTTGGCTGTTGAAAAGTCAGCTATTGGCCGAAATATCAATCCATATAAATACTGGATAACATCATCACATTGGAGGTAAAACCATAAAGGTCATGTTGAAGAGCACTACTACATGTATAACTAGTGATATATAAATTCGTAGTCTGTATGGCATACTGGTCTATCTCTAAAAATAGTAACATCGGGGTTTTTCTTGCTGAATTAGGATGTCAACATCAAGGACTTACTATCCTGTAAAGTATTTAACAAAATTCAGACCTGCTCTTGTAAAACAGAAGTTCTGTGTGTAAGTTTGTACGAGGATGAAATTTTCAAACGGCGATAATTCAAAAGTGAACTTCTAGCGATATGCCAATATGCCATACAGCGAACACATTGTGCACCGTGCCATATTGTTCCTACAGAAGGAATCTTCAGTGCCCTCAGAAAAATATTGATACAGTATTAGTATTATTTGTTTCATAATGCACATGCCTATACTGTTTATTAATGTTGCCTGATCTTTTCACATTCCCTCTGATTATGCTGTGGCCATTCTTGCTGGTCTTTACTGCCAGCTTATGCACCCAGCCAGAAATGAAGAAATTGTACGCCTCCAGAGATTTGTAGGCCTTTAGACTTTCTCTGCTGTAGCCAGGAGAGTACATGAGGTATACGAGGTTCACCCCAAATATAAGTTTCCACACCTTTTAAAATCAAAACGGCCTGTGATAGGCCAATGAAACTTGTCATGCTCGTACATTAATTTTTTTAGAAAAAATCCTGTAAATTTCTGTGCACCAGTATTAAGCTGTTCTGAAATGCTGTTCCTTTTCCTGATGCCTGTTGTTAGACAACAATGGCCGGCAAAATGAATGCCCGGGAAATGAAAGAATCATTCTCGAGATTATGACATTCGGATGATCATAAAATTTTCAATTCTTCTGGGGTCAGTCAGCCCCTGAAATACATAGAGATCCTTTGGCTGCTCTTGGAGACAATGCTCCTTCTATTCGAACAACGAGGAAATGGATGAGAGCCATTTCCAAAGAGCCTGTGGACATGGAGGCCGACAGCCTGCCTGGGCGGTCTCTCACAGCCTGTGGAGATGCAGAAATCTCAGCTGTTGAGGAATCTTTAGTTGAAGGCAGGCGAAAATCAAGTGAAGAGATTGCTAATGAAGTGCCCATTTCAAAGTCTTCAGTCCACAGGGTTCTTACGAAAAAACCTGATAAAAGAAAAATGTATTCAAAATGGGTTCCACATCTGTTGATGACAGACCAAAAACTTGCAGGATCCGATTCTCGAGACAACTCATTCTCAGATTTCAAAAGGAGCACCACAGATATTTAAATCGAATTGTCACTGGGGATGAAACGTGGCTTTATCCGTGGGACACAGAGACAAAAAGGCAATCTGCTGAGTGGAGAGGCAGTGACGAACGTCGCCCAGAGAAAGCGCGTCGAAAGCAGGTCATGCACATGTACACATCCGGGGTCATTTTGCGATGGCCAGTTCCTGTGGCCACCACAGTCAATGCCAAATATTACAAAATGGTTCTGCGTGATAAATTGAGGCCAACCATCAGAAAAAAAGCGACCTAGACTCCTGCAATCTAATGTCATCTTCCATCATGATAACCAGCCAGTATACACTGCCAGGATGGTCACCAAGCTGCTGGACCAATATGAGTGGGAAGTATTGGAGCATCCACGCTATTCTCCAGATCTGGCCCGATGTGACTTTTGGCTCTTCGCAAAAATGAAGGAGCACCTTCGAGGCCAAAGATTTGAGTCGAAAGAAGACACCATTTTTGCGATAAAAGAGGTCATCAGACAGCTGGACAAAGTGTCTTATGTCACTGAATTTGACGGCTGGTTACGGAGAATGCAATAGTGCATAGACAATGATGGTTGCTACGTTGAGTAGGCCATAAAATGAAGGTATGCCATGCCAAGTTTTATTGTTCTTGTTCATTTTGTTCGTGAGTTTCAAAGGAGGAAAACTTATTTTTGGGATCTTCCTCCTACGTAAATGCTCCCAAATTCTACTTTGGGCCATGGTCCCACATCATCCCTCCAGCCATCAGTTTCAGTGATGCCCTGAAAATAAATGTTACAGTCATGTCAGTAAAGTAATGTCATTGCAAGCAGTTGCTCAAGCATGATGCTCCTTTCTGAGAGGCAGCCAACCTTTTAGTTATAACTTACAGGCTGAAAGGGCCCGCTCTTCAAACGGTACTAAGGGCGTATTTTGACATAAACTGGGCAGGTCTAGATGAGGCCTTGCCATGGGATAAACCTGAATCCGCCCTCCTTCCCTCTCCTGAACCCCCCCCCCCCACCCCATCAATTCTTTGTCAGACTTAATAGGAAAAAAAATCAAATTGTCTAATACCTAGTTTTTATTTCAAATCTTGCACATATTTAATAGTTTAATAATTACATAATATGTACTTACTGTCAGGGTTAGGACTAGAAGTGTCGTGCTGGGTCACGGCTTGTTTATTTCATGGTCTCGTTGACTTTAGCCAGTGCAAATGTCCTTGGACTATTCTCGTGGACAGTTTGTTTTTGTAACGCTTTTCCTTAGAGATGGAAAGAAAGTGGGGCAAGATAGAATAAATGGATGGGTTAGCAGTGACGGTGCAGTTCTCGACCCCGTGATTTTGATGAACTCTAACAGGGAAGAGAAGGGGTGAGTAAAAGGGAGATAGTAAATTCGTACATAAAACGTAGAGGGTTTAGAGACTTTAGGAAGGATTTTGACATGTTAATTTGCAGCCGGCCGCACAGTATATAAGCGTGGCCATTCCTATGTTTGAGCACTCCATGCAGAAATATCCATCTGTGCAGGTAGTCGGCGTGATTCAGCCAGAGAGAATCAGAAGATTGTTATAGTCATGTCTATGCCTATGATAGACACTGGAATGAGACCATATGCTTTCCACAAATTATCCACTGCTATTATCTCCGGCTCCCTGATCTCGTATCAGGGACCAAGTGTAAGTGTCTGCCTGTTGATTCAACAATGAACGTGAAGCTGACCTTAATTTTCCAGTAGGAGTGCTACCGAAGAATGCAAGACTTCCATGTATTTTAACTTGCAACTAGATCTAGCATGAATGTCTGGTATACACATTTGTAAATTGAAATTGATGTGTCTGGATGAGGCTGGGGATTGCCAGCCCATCCTAGAGTAGATCTAGATCTAACTTAACTACGTCAGTTTGTATTGACGAGTTTGATCCTTTATAAGCGGTAGGCACAAATAACTGAATTAACATTGTCGTCTGAGACATTAGGATACTATTTGTTAGATAGTGGGCAGACTATATCTGAAAGATAGATAAGTAATAATTAAATTGTGAATGATTCAGAATGATATAATCTTTTAGGAATCTAGAGGAGACTTCTAGTGATATATTATTGAATTTTCATTTGATGCTGCTGATGTTGTCTTTTTAGTATGTAAGAGCTAGACGAAATTTGTTAGGGATTTTAAAGTAAATAAATTTTTGGCCCTGCAGGTCCTTGATAAAACTTATTCGAATTGTTATTAGTATATGTGGCATGGTATGGAAGAGTAATTCCTAAAAACCTCTCGATATTTTAAATGCAGTCGTAACACCAATAATTCCATATAACCCAACTCGTAACACTGGAGAGGGACCCTTAAAGAACTTAAATAACGCCATGCCATAGGTAAATTATTTTAAAATCTATTGTATTTTTATTCCATTATTTAATATTGTACTGTTGTAACATTGTGTTTTCAGGTCCTTTTATTATAGATTTTAAGCAATTTGTATTAATTTAACATTTTGTTTCAATTTCATATGGTGAACTCAACATCCCATTGACCCGACGACACCGGCGAGGGACACCTTTCACCGTACAGATCTACCTGAGACAGAAACGCATTTTTTGGGCTTGGAGCTATGGTTTGAGGATATTTACCATCTGAATTCCTCAAAAACAAAGTTAAGTGAACCATCTATTTAACAGTCTTGAGGAGGGCGACGTACTTTCCGCTCTGTGTTTCCAGGCTATTTTACCATTTACTATATGTTTAGTTTAAGAGCGGGAGGTTGGTTGGGATCATAGTTTAGCATATCTTCTTTGCCATTACGAAGGATATTGGAGTGCCTTGGTGGCTATTTATAACTCGGGGGGATTTGCTTCACTGTGAATAGTTCTTTTAGGGATCCATTATTCGTATAGATTGTGGCGTTTTTCTTACTTCCTCACTTTTCTTTAGGAAGATGTCTCTCCTGTCTTTTGCTTAAACTTTCTGTAACATAAGTTAGGACTTGTAGGGTCTGTTATCGTTCGTATTACTTGTGAGTTTAGCGTCCTGTTTATTGTATTTCTTTTTGCTTCCTTATAAACTTTAAACTACTATACTAACATTGTTATGTTTACAATATATGCCTGAGGTGTTTCACGTGCTAAAACCACGTTGAATTGCAATCTGGTATTGACATATGAGAGAGAGAGAGATATAATAAATTTTTGTTCACGTGCTAATTTCACGTTGAATATAGAGAGAATAATTTTGCAGTGGTAACAGAAGACACTGCGTGTGCGCGTTTTGAGAAGAGAGAGATATTTCAAATTTGTCGCGTTGAGAGAGAGATATATTTTTGATTTGTCGCATTGAGAGAGCGATTCATTTTTCACAGTGATAACAGAGGACACTGGTTCGTCGCGTTGAGAGAGACATAAATTTTGAGAGTGATCACTCAAGACACTAATTTATCGCATTAAAGGCGATATATATATTTTATTGCAGTGGGAGCAACGGATAGACGGCACTGCCTTACTAGAATTCATATTCAGAGAGAGAGAGATAAAGTTTTTGCAGTGGAAGACACACTGCCTGCAATTTACAGAGAGAGATAGAACGTTCTTTTCGCGAAGCAGTGCTAACGTAAGACACTGAATTAATATTAACAGAGAATAACTGTTATAGATAATATAATTGATACCGCGATATACCTTAACAGTAGGTAAATACTTACTAATTACAGACTTTAACATATCATGGCCGAGTTTCTTAAATACATTGAATCTGCCAAAGTTCTGGGTATACCAGAAGAAGAACGCGCCTCGTGGTGCGAACGACAATTACAGCAAGACCGAGATCGTAAGGATCGAAAAGAAGCAAGAGAAAGAGAAAGAGAAAAAGAAGTAGAGAGAGAAAAGAAAAGAGAAAGAGAAAGAGAAAAAGAAGTAGAGAGAGAAAAGGAAAGAGAAAGAGAAAGAGAAAAAGAAGAAAGAGAAAGAGAAAAAGAAGGAGAGAGAGAAAAGGAAAGGCAGCATGAACTCGCAATAAAGAAGTTAGAGCGAGAATCGCTTGTGACCCCCACTACTGCCACCAATGCTTATGCTACCAAACCAAAGCTGCCGACGTTTAATGAAAAACTCGACCGGATCGACGCATATTTACATCGGTTCGAGCTACACGCTAAATGCGTCGGATGGCAGCAGGCGATGTACAGTTCATGCCTGTCTAATTTACTAACAGGTAAGGCTCTGGAAGTATTTCATAGCCTCAAAGTAGAGGATGCCAACGACTATGACAAGCTTAAAACAGCACTGCTTAAGCGATTCCAGCATACCGAGGATGGCTTTCATCAGAGATTTCGCGCATGTAAACCTGAGCCATCTGAAAATTTCTCAACTTATGTGAATCGGCTGAAACATTACTTAGATCGCTGGATCGAGCTCGCGAACGTGACTACCGGAAATTATCTTCAACTTTATGATTTGGTCTTAAAAGACCAAATCTATACGGCATGTCATTCCGATTTGGTTGCCCACCTTAAAGAGCGGGCACCGACATCCTCTGAAGAAATCACATCGTGCGCGGAACGTTATGCGTCCGCCCACCCAAATCGTCCTTTGGCAAAGCCTTCAACTATATCACCGTGTTATGCCAACGTGGGCAAAGGAGCGCCAACCGGACACGATCGTTCAAGGCCGACTCGTCGTCAGGCCCCAAATCCGCGCTCTCAATCAGAGCCGCCTTTTTTTAGACAGAGGGATTTCCCGAATCGAAGTAATGTATCCCCGCGTCGAGGATACCAGAGCTATTCTTTTTACGAGCCTCGCCCATATTATCGTGGCAACTATCCAGGCCAACAATATAACCGGCCTCAGGGACCGCCGCGACGAGTGCATTTTGATAATAATCATGATTATGATAGGCCGCAGAGTCTTCCCTATCGTGGAAACGATCCTAATCGTACTATGTGTTTTAGGTGTAATAGGGTAGGCCACATACAAAAATTTTGTAACGTGAAAATGGAATCGGCAAATGCCTGCTCGGTTAAATCTACACCTTATGAGACTGACGGTCATTCTGAATCTTCATGACAATCAAAAGCTATTCCATTCATGTCCGCCCTACATGAACTGGGTGAATTAACATTTTACCAGGGCCGCGTGAACGCGATTCGCGCTTCTGTTCTACGTGACTCCGGATGCACGACTATCGGCGTTCGACAGTCACTAGTCCGTCCAACACAATTTTTGGATAAGGATGTAACTTGTATTACTTTTGGCGGATCTGTAGAGCGATTCCGTCTTGCAGAAGTTTATATTGATACACCTTTTCTCACAGGTATTGTTACTGCATGTGTACTACCTAATCCGGTGGCTGATATAATCATAGGGAATGTACCTCAAGTAAATAAGTTTCCTATCGGTAACTTGGAAATTTGGACTGAGGATGAGAGTGTTGCTTGTGCGACAACACGCCTACAATCGAGTCGACAACCAGACAGTGCATTGAGTAATCCTACTATTGAAGTGAACATAACGTCTAGTGCATTTCATGATGAGCAACATTCAGATCCCACATTGAAACATTTGTTTGCTAAGGTTGATCCTACCCCGCCGGATACCTCTAAGTTTCTTATTAAAGATGACTTATTATATCGTAATTTTCGGAGTAAGCGAGAGGCCGTTATGCAGCTTGTAGTACCGAGATCTTTTCGTCGCGACATTATTCGTCTCGCGCATGACACTTCCTTGGCGGGTCACCAAGGAAAGGCCAGAACTAAGTTTCGAATACTATCGCAATTTTTTTGGCCCAGTATTTACGCAGATGTAAACCGGTTCGTATCAACATGTGACGTATGTCAGAGACGTACTCCTAAAGGAAGAGCATCGCGGGCTCCTCTGCAGGAGATGCCTATGGTCTCCAGACCATTTGAGCGCGTTGCCGTAGATATAGTTGGGCCCCTACACAAGTCAGACAGAGGACATCGTTTTATACTTTCTGTCATTGACTACGCAACCCGTTGGCCAGAGGCCATTCCGCTAAAAGACATTTCAGCCGATCATGTGGCTGAGGCCCTTATTACCATTTTTTCGCGTCTTGGGTTTCCGGTTGAAATTTTATCGGACAGAGGTCCACAGTTTACCTCTGAGCTTTTTAAGAAAGTCTTGGAATTGGTCGGGATTAAACAAAGATTGACATCTCCATACCACCCACAGTCTAATGGCTGCTGTGAACGGTGGAATGCTACCATGAAAACTATGCTTGCGCGAGTTTCCGCCGACAAGCCGAGTGATTGGGATCGACAACTCCCCGCTATTCTTTTTGCATACCGAGAACTGCCGAACGCATCGACGGGTTTTTCCCCCTTCGAATTATTGTATGGTCGTAAGCCGCGTGGTCCAATGGCCATACTCCATGATTTATTCGCCGGATCAGACACCGACGACAACGATACGCGGTCTGCATATCAATACGTTGTAGACTTGCGGCATCGAATTCTTAACGCATGTCAGCTCGCACAAAAATCTTCAGCTGCGCATGCTAGTCTTTATAAACTATATCGTGATCAAGGTAGCCGATTGCGAACCTTGGCCGTCGGAGACCAAACTCTTGTTCTCCTTCTGGAGACGAAAAATAAACTCCTTCTTACATGGAAGGGACCTTTTAAAGTTCTAAAGAGACTTTCTCGAGTAAATTATCTTATCAAGATTCGGGGACAGGACAAAGTCTTCCATATAAATATGTTAAAGCAGTACCTGTCTGACGATGATAATCGACAGAATAATCGCCGAAATGTGGTTGCTCAGGCCAATGCGGCCTTGGTTTCAGTTGACGATGATGATCCTATTAAGATAGAGAATTCAATCCCCGCACTTCGATCTTCTGAAAACACTTCGGATGTAAATATAAATCCAGATTTATCTGAATCGCAAAGACAAGATATAAGAGATTTGATTAACGAGTTTACTACGGTCTTTACTGATCTACCAGGTAATACTTCTTTGGTACAGCATGTTATAAGATTAAAGACGGATACACCCGTCTTTGTTAAACCATACCCGCGTCCGCTGCACGCACAGGAGACTATAATAACCGAGGTACGTAACATGTTTCACCTGGGAGTGATAGAGCGATCGACGAGCCCATATAACTCACCCGTCGTCTTAGTGAAAAAAAAAGATGATACAGTGCGTTTTTGTATTGACTATCGTAAACTTAATGAGGTTACGATATATGACGCTGAACCGATTCCCAACCAGGAGAATCTTTTTGCTCAGTTAGCGAGGGCAACGATTTTTTCTAAAATTGACCTTTCCAAAGGCTATTGGCAAATTCCGCTTGATGAGAATAGCAAGCAATATACCGCTTTTCAGACTCCGTTGGGTCTTATGCAGTGGCGCTATATGCCTTTCGGGTTAGTTACAGCCCCTGCCACTTTCGCCCGTATGATGACAATATTGCTCCAGGGTATGAATTCCGTATTGTCGTATTTTGACGACATTTGTATTTATGAAACCAATTGGTCGGGCCACCTCGCAGCCCTACGACAAGTTTTTATTGCTCTTCGTCGAGCTGGCCTTACGGCGAAACCCAGTAAGGTGTTTTTAGGATATAATGAAATTAATTTTCTGGGCCATACAATTGCCCACGGCGTTCAGACTCCTGATGACAAGAAGATAACTACCAACTTAAAGCTCCAACCCCCTCGAACTAAGAAAGAAGTTCGTAGTTTATTGGGCTTTCTTAACTATTATAGGAAATTCATTTCAAATTTTTCTTCGCTTACAGCTCCGTTGTCGGACCTCACAAGAAAGAATTTTCCTAATAAAGTGAAATGGACAACCGAATGTGCTGATACACTTCGTACCGTTCAACAACTGTTTTCCATTTCCCCCATTCTCATACTGCCAGATATAAACCAAATATTTATTGTCCGCACTGATGCGTCGGACAAGGGATTGGGAGCTGTGTTATTACAGGAACGAGACGATACCTTGCGGCCATGTCTATACGCCAGCCGCAAGTTGCTAGATAGGGAATGCCGCTATGCAATTATCGAGCGAGAGTGCCTCGCTATCATTTTTGCTGTAAACGCATTTTCGCGATATCTACTCATGTCCGAGTTTATAATTGAAACGGACCATCGTCCGTTGTTATTCTTGAAGACTAACAGGGCTAAAAATGCTCGATTAACGAGGTGGAGTCTTGCACTCCAGGAATACCGGTTTGTTATCCGGGCTATCCCTGGCGGTGACAATTCCCAAGCTGATATTTTGTCACGTCTAATTTAGTTTCCTATTAAAGAGTGTTGTGTCTTGTATTGGGGTTGGATAGTGCTTGTCCCCCTCAATTCTAGACGGTGGATGGATTCACATTTATCTTGTTCATTACTTTATGAACCACTTTTACAATCCTTTTTTGTGAATATCCTCTTTCCACCAGCGTCATTCCAGACTCTGACCTGAACTTCTGACAAACCTGACGCCCTTGTCAGCGGGTCAATGAGATGGAGACATGGCAAACCAAGCTACCAGAGCTACTGCTGCCATTGGATACCACAGTATTTTAATTAACAATATATTGTGTGTGAATGTGTATATAAGCAGCAATTATGTGTGTTGACTAGATAATTATGAGCCTATTCCTTCAGTAAGGCTTCATTGTTTGATAATAGTTATACTTTAATCCAGCAGTATACAGTGATATACTCATTTGTTATTATAGATGTTCCTGAGAAGTTTGATTGGGTGCAGTAAGAATGTTTCGATAGAATAGATTCTATAGAACGTGACATCAATAATTGTATGCTTTTTGTCCATCCAATATGCACGTTCTTAGTTAGATTTTTCTTCTCAAGCTTAAGGCTCGTTTTTCTACAGTACTACTTAAGCCCCTACCACAATAACTTTGGGATTTCTTGGATCCTATCGTGTAAATTTTTCTTAAAATTTTCACTGGGGTGGGGGATGTCAGGGTTAGGACTAGAAGTGTCGTGCTGGGTCACGGCTTGTTTATTTCATGGTCTCGTTGACTTTAGCCAGTGCAAATGTCCTTGGACTATTCTCGTGGACAGTTTGTTTTTGTAACGCTTTTTCTTAGAGATGGAAAGAAAGTGGGGCAAGATAGAATAAATGGATGGGTTAGCAGTGACGGTGCAGTTCTCGACCCCGTGATTTTGATGAACTCTAACAGGGAAGAGAAGGGGTGAGTAAAAGGGAGATAGTAAATTCGTACATAAAACGTAGAGGGTTTAGAGACTTTAGGAAGGGTTTTGACATGTTAATTTGCAGCCGGCCGCACAGTATATAAGCGTGGCCATTCCTATGTTTGAGCACTCCATGCAGAAATATCCATCTGTGCAGGTAGTCGGCGTGATTCAGCCAGAGAGAATCAGAAGATTGTTATAGTCATGTCTATGCCTATGATAGACACTGGAATGAGACCATATGCTTTCCACAAATTATCCACTGCTATTATCTCCGGCTCCCTGATCTCGTATCAGGGGCCAAGTGTAAGTGTCTGCCTGTTGATTCAACAATGAACGTGAAGCTGACCTTAATTTTCCAGTAGGAGTGCTACCGAAGAATGCAAGACTTCCATGTATTTTAACTTGCAACTAGATCTAGCATGAATGTCTGGTATACACATTTGTAAATTGAAATTGATGTGTCTGGATGAGGCTGGGGATTGCCAGCCCATCCTAGAGTAGATCTAGATCTAACTTAACTACGTCAGTTTGTATTGACGAGTTTGATCCTTTATAAGCGGTAGGCACAAATAACTGAATTAACATTGTCGTCTGAGACATTAGGATACTATTTGTTAGATAGTGGGCAGACTATATCTGAAAGATAGATAAGTAATAATTAAATTGTGAATGAGTCAGAATGATATAATCTTTTAGGAATCTAGAGGAGACTTCTAGTGATATATTATTGAATTTTCATTTGATGCTGCTGATGTTGTCTTTTTAGTATGTAAGAGCTAGACGAAATTTGTTAGGGATTTTAAAGTAAATAAATTTGTGGCCCTGCAGGTCCTTGATAAAACTTATTCGAATTGTTATTAGTATATGTGGCATGGTATGGAAGAGTAATTCCTAAAAACCTCTCGATATTTTAAATGCAGTCGTAACACCAATAATTCCATATAACCCAACTCGTAACACTTACATTGTATTTTCATTGTATGGGAAAATTTGATTCGTTCACGGGACAAAAAGGTCGAAGTTTGTGTGCAAAACTTGAAGGTGATTCAAAAAGAAGAACTTTTACTGACCCTCTTGGAAACAATAAAACACGAATTCCTGCACGCACATTAAAAGTACCACGGATGTGTTCTACACGGATAGTGCACATTTTGGAATGACAACATTCTATTTTCATGGACAGTAACCATAAGGAATACACAGAGCCAACTTAATATTCATGAAAGCAAACAGGGAAACATACAGAAGATCGTTTTTACCTTCGGCAATTCACCTCAACAAGTCATTTTAATTAAGGAAACAAGCGAGGCTTACCTGTAAGGTGATGCTTGTTTCTGATTTCGTCGACTGTGTCGTCAGGAACGAAGTGGTAAGTTGTGTGCCACATTTCACTAAGCTGCTTTACCCTGTCACTTCGCGTATGCCTCTTACTGAGTTATTGAACTGTGATATTGTTACGTAATGATACCAAGATATGTGTACCATGTAAATGTGCTGTTACACGCTCTGTGAACGTGAGTTTCCCTCAGGGGAAAATAAAGTGATTCTTATCTCATCTCATTTTATCTAATCGTATCTAATGCATAGGGAGACTGGGCGTTTGCTCAGGGGCGTCACCGGTTTAGGAGGCTTCAACCATGGAAATGTATGAGTAGTTGCGGCCTGTTGCTTTGCTCAGGGGCCCATGATGATGTCACGACTGCCCTAGGAATAGATAGATAGATACCTTAGCGGGTAGCGTAACCAAACTTACTTTAGGGACGAGCTAGGATCGCCGTTTCATGATCTATTGTTAACTGCGTTATTATTTATCTCAGTATCCCATGATGTCTTGAAATTTCAGACGAAAGACGAAATAGGATCAAACATTTGAAGAAGCGCACGTTCTGTTAGAGTTAGTGGACTATCAAAGACCACCCGTCAGAGTCCAGTTCATGGAACGAGGAGACGGGGCAGATAAAGAAAGAAATGGACGGACAATAATAATACTGAATGGACAGGGGAAAACTTTGCCATAACCCAGGCCTGTGCCCATGAACGCCACAGGTGGAGACATTTGGTGCAACGTTCACTAGTGCAATGCCCCCACGACCCCGGAAGGAATTAAAGGATCCATGACGATGACGCTCTGTGACGTCAAGCAAAGCCAACCAGTATACGACTTGACCTGGTTGATTCAGTACATCTGGGTGTGAAGACTGCAGTCACAGGACATTATCAAATAAAACAGATGGAAGGGCATGATTTTTTAAAGTATATAGAAAAAAAAAGAATGTTGTTACAAGTATGTACGTCGCCCAAGTTTTTTGCGCTAGGGGTACGTATTTTAAAGCCCTCCGTGACTCAGAGCTAGAGAGTTCCTCCCGAAACACTCTTAACAGCAGCCTTAATTAATTATTTTTTCACATTTTCTTTTTGTTTTAATCCTGTTTTTTTTTAATTGAAAGGGTGGGCGTGGGGGTCAGGGTCCGGGATTCGATAAGAGTTAGGGTTGAGGATAAGATGGGGTTAGGGATAGGTACGTACAGTATGCCCCCCGCCCCAACGCAAAGCGCTTGGGGTACGTACGTACAAGTAATAACACCCCCCCCCCCCCGAAATAACAAAATAGAAAAAAAAAAAAAAGCAGTAAGGAATCAACTTGTGTTTGCCCCAGACTCAAACTGAAAATTCTTCCGGATTGGCTGCACTCTCAGGCCAGTCTGCCTTGCGTATGTTTTGACCGAATGCGATTTCCTCTTACTGAATCAAGACAGATTTGATGCGCTCAAACAAAACACATCCCTGGCTGGCATAGATTCTTGGGCTAAAGTTAGCCCGTGGTGACGTCAGCGAAGACATGCATGACATTTGCACAAGATATAAACTCATTTTCTTTTGAACCCCTGTACAATCAAACATCTCCTTTAGTCCTGTTCATTAGCTCGTCAGATTTTAACCTTTTCAGTTCACTGATGTGAAAATTAATATCACAAACAATGATTGAGTCATATCGTGATCAGTTGCACCACACCTGTGACAATTACACTCTACTGGACCAAAACTGCACGATAACTATTCACGCTTAAAGTTTTAATGCGCTGAACTTGTAACTTTCTCACTTCCCTCATACACTGGTGACTCACTCTCTGTCATACTTGTTATACCGAGTTCTGGTAAAATACAGTAAGAGCCAAAACAGTTAAATTTTAGAGGAAAGAAAACAACAACAAATTCTAGCCGTACTCCTCTCTAGATCATTGGCTCAGTGCGTCAATAGTGCCTTGTGTCGGTTTTGACTCAAATGCTTGAAGTCTCTCTTTCCGTCTAATGTCTCAAGACAGGTCTGAAGCGCCTTAACCAGACATCCCCTAAGAACGATTGAGAAATGGAGGATTGAAGATTCGTGTGATCATAGCTTTTAGAGCAGAGATTCTATTTTTCATTTTAGGAATACTTACAAATTACACACGGAATCTGCTTGATACATTGACACACAATGGAGAAGGCACATAGAAGCAGTGTGTAGTGTGTAATTCAGTTCAGCCAAAAAGTGGACTTAAAATTACACACGGAATCTGCTTGATACTTTGACACACAATGGAGAAGGCACATAGAAGCAGTGTGTAGTGTGTAATTCAGTTCAGCCAAAAAGTGGACTTAAAATTACACACGGAATCTGCTTGATACTTTGACACACAATGGAGAAGGCACATAGAAGCAGTGTGTAGTGTGTAATTCAGTTCAGCCAAAAAGTGGACTTAAAATTACACACGGAATCTGCTTGATACTTTGACACACAATGGAGAAGGCACATAGAAGCAGTGTGTAGTGTGTAATTCAGTTCAGCCAAAAAGTGGACTTAAAATTACACACGGAATCTGCTTGATACTTTGACACACAGTGGAGAAGGCACATAGAAGCAGTGTGTAGTGTGTAATTCAGTTCAGCCAAAAAGTGGACTTAAAATTACACACGGAATCTGCTTGATACTTTGACACACAATGGAGAAGGCACATAGAAGCAGTGTGTAGTGTGTAATTCAGCTCAGCCAAAAAGCCGATATAGAGCTTTGTCATTCTTAGGGGACTCAGTGAGACAAACTAGTTTTAAGTTTCGCTAATGCGCGCGGTCCCGTTTAATTCCGTAGTTCACATATCTCACGTTAGAACAGAGACCAAACAAACTTGACTCAATACGCCGCCAGCTATATTATTCTTTCTTCACTTTCCAGTCTCCTATGACAAAAAGCGACCATCAAGCCGTGTTTTCATGTGTACGGAAACGTCAACGGCAACGGAAACGTCAGAAATCCTTCCAGTAGTGACAGACAGAAAATGTTTTCATTGTATGGAAATGTCGCTTCCGTACGCATGGAAACTCTGTCTTTTTACTACTTGACTGATTTTTAGCATTTCCGTTTTCCGTACACATGAAAGCACGACTTTTTGTTTTCTCATGTGTACGGAAACGGAAACAGAAGCGAAAATGACATACGAAAACGACGTGCGAAAATAAAATTGTGTTTCCGTGTGTACGGAAGCGGAAACGGAGAAGTGAAACGAAAATATCACTTTTGTTTCTCTCGTCATGAGATTCGTCCTTTGCAGTCTGCTATTTTTTCTCTCTCTCTACCACAAGGGCACTTGTTTCCTCCAGAGCCGAATGTAGTTTCTTGCCTTGGGAGGAGGAGTTGATTTTAACATCATTCCTCCATTAGAGATGGAGAAAACAAAAAAAACGTCGCCGAGAGAGGCGGTGGCAGATCCACGATTATTTCTCCATCAATTCATTTTTCCTTCCGTCCATCCAAACCTCCAGTTACCCGCCTATTCATTCATTCTTTCATTCGATGAACTGATTAATCCATCCATCCATCCATAAATCAATCCAGTCCTTTCATCCATGCATCCGTTTATTTATTTATTCATTCATTCCATCCATCCATCCTTCCATCAATTAATCTATCCCTCCGTCCATCCAACCATTAAACCACAAGTCTACTCATTCATTCATTCATTCATTCATTCATTTTCATTCACTCATAAATTCATTCATTCTTTCATTCCATCCATCCATTCACTTATATATTGATTTATTTCATCCATCCTTACGTATATTTATGCATTCATTCATTCACTCTTTCATTCCATCCATCCATCCATCCGTCCATCCATCCATCCATCCATCCATCCGTCCAATATATTATTCTCTCTCTTTCTGTCGCTCTCTCTCTCTCTCTCTCTCTCTCTCTCGCTTTCTCTCTTTCTGTCGCTCTCTCTTTCTATCTTTCTGTCGATCTCTCCCTCTCTCTGTTTTTGTCTCTCTCTCTCTTTCTCTCTTTCTGTCACTCTTTGTCTTTGTCTTTTTCTGTCGCTCTCTTTCTCTCTTTCTATCGCTCTCTCTCTTTCTCTCTTCCTGTCGCTCTCTCACACTTTCTCTATTTCTGTCGCTATCTCTCTTTCTTTCTCACTTTCTGTTGCTCTCTCTCTGTCTGGCTCTCTCTCTTTCTCTCCTGCTGTCGCGCTCTCTCTCTCTCTTTCTGCCGCTCTTTTTCTCTTTCTGTCTCTCTCTCCCCCTTTCCCTATTTCTGTCGCTCTCGCTCTCTTTCTGTTTTTCTGTCACTCTTTCTCATTCTCTTTCTTTCGCTCTCTCTTTCTCTCTCTGTCGCTTCCTCTCTCTTTCTCTCTTTCTCTTGCTCACTCTCTTTTTCTCTCTCTTTTTAGCTCTCTCTTTCTGTCTTTCTCTCTGTTGCTCTCTCTCTTTCTGTCACTCGCTCTCTCTTTCTCTTTTTTCTGTTGCGCTCTCTTTCTTTCTCTCTTATGTCGCTCTCTCGTTTTCTTTTTCTATTGCTCTCTCTCTCTTTCCCTCGCTCTCTCTCTTTCTTTCTCTCTTGTGTCGCTATCTCGTTTTCTCTCTTTCCCTCGCTCTCTCTCTTTCTTTCTCTCTTGTGTCGCTATCTCTCGTTTTCTCTCTTTCCCTCGCTCTCTCTCTTTCTTTCTCTCTTGTGTCGCTATCTCTCGTTTTCTCTCTTTCTATCGCTCTCTCTCTCTCTTTCTCTCTTTCTGTCTCTCTCTCTTTCTCTCTTTCTATCAATCTCTTTCTCTCTCTTTCTGTCTTCCTCTCTTTCTGCCACTCTCTATTTGTCTCTTTCTGTCGCTCTCTCCCTCTCTTTCTCTCTCTCTCTGTCGCTCTCTCTCTCTCTTTTGTTCTTTCTGTCGCTTAGTTTCTCTCAAACAAAGTATTTTATGTTTGTTCAGGCCAGCAGGGCCGTAAAATCTATTGACAATTCGACTGCATAATTATAATGTCATTGTAATGATGGAATGTATCAATACACCAAGGGATTTACAATTGCAAGAGCCAAAATCTAACCAACTACTTTATAATCAGACTAGATATAACAGTAAATCAATCTCTCATTCTTTCTAAGGACACTTTCTTGCTCCTTAAAGGAGGCTCAATGAAATAAAATAAACAATACTAACGGCCAATTAGCTTCTCGTATGAGGGTCAAGCTTTTATCCTGCCCTATATCAACGTTATTATTAATGTCGAGCTAGTAACGACTATTCATGTAATAACTAAATATCAACGACTCGCTATTCTACTTATTGTAGGATACATCTGCTGTGAGAACAGTTCATCTCTCTCATTTCTCTAGGGATGCTCCCTGTTACAGAACGGTTTTTGGTTATGGAACTTACAATTCGCCGTCCACAAAAGCGGACGGAATTCGTAGTGACGCTTGGGTACTGTCAGTCTCGTACCAAGACCTGGAGCTAATACAGATCTAGCTCTCTTCGTCGGTACAGTTTCTTGCTTAATGTTATAATACGCCTTTTATCTTCGTCCGTTGCCTCACTCTGACTTCCACCTGGAGCTAATCTTAAATCGAGCTCGAGCTATTTTATATGCCTAATAATTCTGCACGATGACAGGTGGCGAAGTCCACACTACCCTGCACGCCTCAATTTGGTTCTGAATAAACAATTTGCAAAATACTGCAGTCTCATTGGCTGGACGCCATAGCTAGTCTCATAAAAACTGAAGACCTCACGAAAGTAATAATAATTATTAGCTCACCCTCCTCGCGACCCAAATCACGATCAAAAAGTTCGGTCTATAATAAACAACTCATGCACTCGCGTGAACTCTTAGTACAACAATAGACTATGGTCGACTCGTTACAGTGTCGACATTGTTAGAAGGTGGTGTTCGAATTGGTAGAAGGTGGTGTTGATATTGTTAGAAGTAGTGATTTAATTGGCAAAAGATCGTGTTCATATAGCTAGAAGATGGTGCTGATAGTGCTAGAAGGTGGTGTTTGATATTGGTAGAATGTCTCTTTGATCATCAGACAAATTGTTACGTGTAATTGAGAAAACTGATTTAAAAAATAAACTAACTGTCTCAGGACATGTCGAGAATAACAGACAGTGCCTGAAAAAATCCGCCGGACCAACGTCAAGTTTTGGGAATGGCTGGCGGAATTGCTGTCGGTATTGATGATTCATTGAACCGTTCACCGGACACAATACATTTCCTTACGACAAATTTTAGAAAAGGTGATCAAATCAAAAAACTAATTGCATTTTCGAAGTAAACGCATGAAAATCAGCAAAATGGGTGACGAGTAACTCAGTTCATTTAACACACAAAAATTCAATTCCGTTCCCCTTTGTCATTTTACATTTTCATCATAGAAAAATAGTAAATGTGTGTATTCAGTGTGATAATAATAATGCCAGTTTTAGAGAACTATCCATTACATGTATCCTATTTGATGTTTACTCAATGGTTGTATGTGAATTGTTTCGTCCACTGAATTTTGCTGAACATGCCTAGAGTTGACCTCTACGCCATTTTGAAGCGTTTGAAAAAATGTCATGTTTCAAAAGACCCACCCAATTTGACAAGACATCTTGGGTCTCTACGAATTCAAGCCCAGTGAGACAGAACTGAACATGTAATTACAAAGTTTTCATAGTGTACTTGACTTTATAATGAAACCTTCCGTCCTTCACACGGACGGACACGGATCTCATGTGGTGTAGTCCACTTCATTAGCGGTTAGCAGTAACAGAATATCCGTTTGTTGGTTGGTGGCAACTAGCATGCTGCATGATAATAAACGGAAATCCCCGTTTCTGACTCTCGGCATACGTGACCTGACCTTTAACACAATTAAGCCTTCTTATCATGAAGCCCATGGAACTGTAAATAACCATGACCCGTGGCACTTGCCAGGTTTCTGATAATGCTGCGCGGGTTGCACGCCTTGGTTAAGTTGACCTGATAAACATTGCAGAAACGACAGTAATATTATCATGCCTGCATAACTCCATGAATATCGAATAACAGTACAGATAGGGGAGTACAAGTATTGTACAAATCCTTGTCTGGCGGTGTCTGAGTGAAAATAAGCAAAAAATGAAAATAAAAAACGATAATCAACAGAATCAAGAGACACAAAATTATACAATCACGCGGAAAGGTCGGTCATGACAAATAACTTATTTTAAAATCATAATAGTTGTAATTACCTATTTGGCAGCACTGGGAAATCATATTCTTTGTCCTTATGTCCTTTAAGTATCAGATCAATAGCCGGTACAACCGATACTAGATAATGACATACCCAAGTATCGCGATACTTGATAAGTAGCGTATTGGCCCATCACCAGTGACAACCGACAATTGTAAGGCCCTGATAGTTGTAGGTGAATATATAAAAGAAATGAAACAGTGGTATTGATAAATATACTTTTAAGCCCACAACAGTAGTACTAAATGTTGCAATATTGTATACGTTTACAAATTTTCGGTGGTGTCACCAGTGATAGTCCAAAGTCCACGCACTGGCCTTCAAGTTTTTGGTGATCTCCTACGCAACAGGAGTAGCTTTCATTACTCGCAATGTTGTTAATCTATTTAACTGCACCTTTTAAAATACTTAAGCCTGCAACTGCGCCGTATACGAAGCCAAGTATTTTATGGAAGCATCAGTGACAAACAAATGTCATTTCATTTTTTTTTTCGCCATTTCAGGGCGGAAATAATTCTTAGTGTCTTTCCTTAATTTAAGATAAAACGTTCAGCAATTTTGGATTAAACCTCTTTAGACGAAAAGAGTAGCTTTGAAATATGTTGAAAGCCTGAAGCGGATGTCCCAAATTGAGCTATTGGTATATGGATACATAAATAGCAGGTACTGTGAACAGAATTTTGTACCTGGTTTTATCCCAGCTCGCCTGCAACATAAAATATCATTTCATGTACAATAAATAGAAAAATGACAAAAAACGAGAATTTGACCTTTTATTTTTTTTAAACGCCCCTTTCACTTTTTTGGGGGTGATGGGGGGGGGGATACATTATAGTAGCTTGATTTTCAGAAGGTGATCTAATAACCAAAAGTAATGATCATTATCCTCAGTCTGCTTTCAAGTACAGTAGTCTCCGCCTAATAACCCACCTCTCGGGTGACAAAGAAAACGGGCTTTTAGGCGGAGCGGGTTATTAGGCGAATTATCAAGGGAGATAACCTCATACAAAAAGATGTGACCACCCTCAAGATTAAATCGACCTGATTGGTTGAAAATCATTGAAGCCCACCTATCACAATGCTGCATACACGTGCCCTTGGGGACAAGGTGGTCTAGAGGCAAGGTGCTCGCCTCTCATGCCAAGGGTCCCGGGTCCTAAACCCGGGCAGTGCAGGCATGTTGGAAAGTGGATTTTTCTCATATTTTCAAGTCCCTGGTCCTATTGGGGGGTAGGATCGAGTAGTTCTTGGAAATTGGATTTTTCTCATATTTTCAAGTCCCTGGTCCTATTGGGGGGTAGGATCGAGTACCTAGTCTTCTCGGATAAGGACGAAAAAATTCGGAGGGCCCGTGTGCACGTTGCGCACGTTAAAGATACCTTGGCAGTTGGAAATCGTAAAGAGCAGGCCGAAAGGCCGCTCCCCGGGCAAAATTGAAATTAATAGATTAAAATTTATCCATATCATCTCCCCCCCCCCCCCCCCCCCCGCCAGAACAAGAAATAATAAAACAAGTAAAGTGAGGTGTAAATGCCAAGGGCAGCGAACCTCCTAAAATAAAGACCTCAAATCATACACGTGCTCTTTGTGTATAGCCGTGATGCGGAGTGTTTGCTCTTGCATCATTGATTGACCACCCGCCCCACACTGCTCTCACGGTCAGTCTTTATCTTTTCTTTCTCTTTCAATTGCATAACACCTGGCGCCACATAGCCAGGCGAGACGACGGCGGTGTGCGGCGCTGTTTATGACAGTGCCGGTGCTTACGTCATTTAGATGACCATAAATATTATGTTCGCACAGTCTCTGCCGGCTATTGTGCCTACAGCCGTGGGTAAAGTTTTATTGATGTGCGAGTCGATTGGCAAGCTGAGACGGGCTCAGCGACGTTTATTGTGCGGTGATTTCTTGAAATTGTTTGATTTTTGTAGCACGGCGCAGGTCAGAAGACCGGGTTATTAGGCGAAGTTCCAGTTGTGGAGCGGGTTATTGGAGGGGTAAAATACATAGTGAAAATTCGGTTTCACACAATGAGTGGGTTATTAGGCGAAGCGGGCTAATAGGCGGTGGGTTATTAGGCGGAGACTACTGTACATCAATTAACCCATAACTGACAAACTGGAAGATAACCACTGTCTGGGCAAATCAGTCAGAACGAAACAGTATTTTACTCCAATGTAAATGGAAAAAAAAAAAAAAACTAATCAACTTTAGTGTGAAATTTTGCCAGTCACTGTACGTGCTGCGTGACGCTTAAAAAAAAAAGTAGAAACGATCAGCAGCTGAACTTTGCACTTCATATCTGGTTCATTGGCAATATTCACTGAAATGTTTGATCTTCGAAGACTCACCCAATCTGAGTGGAGCCTCTTTGACAAACTATCTAATAAAAACTTACTTGCACCACCGAAAATAATAGTGACAAAATATAGTCATGAACCTGGATTAGCTAATTTACGGGAAACCCAGCGGTTCTCAGCGTAGATTCCGCGTAACGAAGGGGTTCCAGAAGCTTTTTTGAGGGTTCTGGGAATATTCTAGAAAATTGATATGCTACACGAGGCATTTGAAAGAAGCCCAGAAATCCGGATCTACCACCAGCGCCGCTCCTGGATATCTTTGGATGCGTATCGTCATCAGGTAAAGAAAAATCACGACGTTGTTCAAACGATTCTGTTGCTCCAAAAGTTTGGGAAACGCCGCTGTAACCTACAAAAGAGAATGCCGCATGGCTGTGATATATGATTATAAACGTGATAGAGTGAGTGAAACTGGCAAACAAAAGCCCTTTGAACAGTAAATATTCACTTCCCATGGTGGTCGTGACGTGTTTCAAATTCATCTTCATTCAGTGGCGTGGCGAACGATGTAAAAAAATCATGGTGCTTTGTCCACGCTGACATCATTATGTTCTCCGCCACCGTCACTCGTTTTACTCTAACTTCTAAGTACATACTGCCAATTCAACATGCCATTCATCGATTGGCTTTTAATCTGCTAATGTATCTAGGGTTGGTAAATATACATTAAATAGGATGTGCTTTGTGTGACCGATTTGTCAGCATGAGCTACAGTATAATCATCGAACGACAGGGAGGAAAATGGGATGGGAGGAATGGAATCTCTACCCACGATCCCATCAGTTGAGTGCACTAGAATGAACGTTTGTTCTGTGTGAACTTTTGCTATTTTGCTTTCCATTATCTCTAAAGATCGACTGCGGGAGATTTCATTTCGAAGCCAAAATTTCAGTTGTCAGATCCATTTGGATCAGAAGCTCGCCTGTGAGCACATTTGAACTGTGGATGGGAAATAAATAGAGCACAAACCTTGACATCTCATCAAATAGTTCTGGTACTTGACATAGATGATGATAGAGTGATCTCAGAATTCTGAACCTGCCCTCACTGTATCGACTAATTAGCTAAAAAGACCGGAACGTTTCTGGAATGGATCATTCTTTCACGAGCCAGTACTTCATTTGGGTTCATCAGCGAAACGTCGTGGCAAAGGTTATTGAACATATCATTAGTTAAACAATGTAGGAGTGTTATAATCGCTTCTATACACACTGTTTGAGCTGCACTTTGCTTGCCGTGCATATAACTATCTTACGCAAGAGAAAAATTTCGGTTTTCTTCAGGAGGGACAAACAGGACAACGTAAACCACAACATTGGCCGAAGTTTTCACCAGTGAACAACTCTTAAATTATCATCCTGACAACAGCCATATATGGATCACTCTTGATTCTTACATGAATTTTCATAGTTGTTCAAAGGACGCCAGTGCTACTGACTCGTAAGGGGTTTAAGAATGCTTTTGATGCACCCAATCCTGCGGAAAGAGAATCTAATATTGCCTCTGGAGGATTTACTGATTCACATTTTTTCTTTGTTGATGCAGTTTTGTTGTACCCGGGTGATCATCGAGTCAGTCTGTACTATCTCTTTATCCTTCACGTCAGCAAATTTTAACTGATAGTTTCGACACTCATGTGAATGTTGTAGAATGTTTCATTGAATTGATAACTTCCACGAACGTGTATCACTGGAAAGTAATCATATTAAGTTTATTAAATTGGTTTACTCTGTTCAGAAAGAAATGAAATCCGTATTACACTTTGCTGTCTTGTTCCTGGCAACCCCGTGTTTCATTTGCTTGGTTACTGCATCAAATCACCGGGATGGCAGATTCGAAGACTGTCATTTGTGCAAGTCGATTACAAAGAGTAAACCATCTAGTGGCACAAGTAAATTACCCAAGTCAAATCCATATTCCGGTGGACAACTTACAGCGCTTTTAAACCAATTGGTAAGGTGTGATATTTCCAGTGCAGCTGTCATTATGTCCAACGCTAGCCTGCACTTTGCTCATCAGTTCTTGTTTAACTTTTTGAACTCACATCAAAGTCCAGTCATGCACTTTGAAATATCCCATTATACAAGAGACTCTCAGTGGATTCAAGAACTCGTTTGGTCCTTGTACAATAAACACATGACCAGAATATTTTTAGTGTCTGGTGACGCGGCAATCCCTATTTTGACAACAGCCCAAATGGCTTTTGAGAGAGCAAAACGAAATGATGGGGCTCTCATGCCACACGATGTGAAATTTATACTTCTCGTCTTCTCAGAAGAACTGTCAGTATTACAGAAGTATTTAGTAAACTCTGTGTTCGACAACATAGCTGTTATTGTACTTCAAAGAGGAGAAACCCCCGATGATTATTTTTCGTATAACTTTCGAGTGGTCACACTGATGTGGAGAGAGAATAGACGCCGTGAGCTAGAAGTCGTTTCTGACCACACTGGCGTCTGTAATCTCTTTCCCAATATCAGAAATGGGCTAAACGGGAGGCAATTCATTGTACTCGCCAGAGAAAGCGGCTTCCTTGTGAATGAACATTTTGATAAAAATAAAAACGAGGTATTTTACACTGGATATGCAGCTGACGTTATGAGTAGTTTAGCAACTATTTTGAATTTCACATATGTGTTTCTGAAGAACATTGAACCAAGTATTTACAGCCATGGAGATGGGGAAAATAGAACATGGTCAAATGTTCAGATGAAATGGCCTGAATATCGCGCTATTGTTGAGTCTGAAGGCGTTGATTTTGGAATGAATTTGTTCTATAGGACTCCTTCAGTACGCTTAAATTATAGCGTGACTTCCTCGGTCATCTATGGTAACATCAGCGCTATCTATGTTCATCATGGCACTTTATATCAGATTCAAGATATTGTCAGCTTCGATGTGGGTTTGTTATATTTAGGCACATTGATGGTCACTGTAATTCTGTATATACTATTTGTGAAGTCCTCACCAAATACTGAAACGGTTACCAAACAGATTGAGAGAAGTCCCTGTGAGAGATATCGGTTCTTGAAAAACAAAAGAAACAATTGTCGCAGCTTGAAGTGTGAAACTAACGGATGCATGTGTTACACGCGTGTACTTCCACTAATAAAAATGAAAAACAATAGAAATAAGAAATCAACAGAAAAACGTTCAGTTCCTCGAGACAGTAACACAAGTAGAACAGTCGCGTCCATGCCGAAACATGTAAAGCAAATGAATAAGTCAGATGTGCATTTAAATTTAGCGAAAGATGCTCATTATCAAAAGAACAGCAACATTTCCGTCGGTAAAACGTCTAACATCAAAGGACGGAGGTGTAAACTTGACTCCACGTCATCAAACATGACGTCATTGTCCATTCCAGCTTTGAAAGGCAATGACGTCACAGAACTGTCTCACTTACAAACTGATGCGTGTAGAAGTAAGGAGTATAGCATGCTGCTTTATCCCAAATCTCCAATGAAACAAAGGTGTCACGATGATACATGCGTGCCTGGATCTCATCCCTTTGAGCATTTCCATCCTGGTCTTTTATCAAATGAAGATGGACATCACGAATCGGCCAACATCGGTCAAACACAGCCATTACAGAATTCCAGAGATGTCGGAACTCCCATCCATTCCATGATTGCACAGGAGATAGGCCTGGGTACAGAAATGTGTGAGTTACACAAACCTGAATCTGCAAATAATTGCAATCCCTGTCAACAAAATGTCGAATGTGGGACTTACTTAGACAGTCAGCGATGGAAAAAAGCTAATGCCTCTTTCAAATTTTCATTTGAGGGTATCGTTTTGGCTTCTAGCCCGGGGTACAGTCGACCAGGCAGGATGTGCAGCGTAAGGAAAGATCTGAAGCCAAGGAAAAGCCCGAGAGTGACAGGAGCCTGTAAGACAGACATTACCTGTCGACCTGGTTTGAGCTCAACTGATTTACCATTTCAGTTCTTGGCATCCATTCTGAATCAGTGCAGCTTCGAGTCCCCACCTCAAACCTCCGCCAGAGTGCTGCTGTGGTCATGGCTTTTACTGGTCTTTTTTCTGACTGCCACTTTCTGTGGTAAACTTACAGCTAACATGGTGAGTCAAAAACCGGTTTTGCCCTTTACGACCCTTGAAGGGATGATGGCAAGGGGAGACTACCGGTGGGGTATGGACATTCATATTAGTTTCGTTACCATTATGAAGGAAGCGCCGTCCACCAGTGTTTTGAGAAAAGTTTACGACGGCGTCATTCGCTTCTCACGGGACGATCCTATCATTTCCGATTCTGTAGATAAAAAACTTCACCTGCTGGAGGGAAGCAAGTACGTGGAGTTCGCAGACAGCACTAATGTAGACCTCCTGGTCCTCAGTCAGCGTGTACCTCACTTGATGGTCATGAAAGAAACATTACTGTCTCTAACCTCAGGTTTCATATTTCCTCAGAATTCCAAACTGAACAATCTCTTCTCTGATGTTATTTCCAAAATGCATGAGTCTGGTGAGCTGGCATTTTTATACAGACGGTATCTGGAATTAATTTCCAGCAACAAAACTCATGTTTACGGAAAGTCCAGATATCTTGATATTCACTTCATCTGGGGTTTAATGATCATATGCGGGTACATGTTAGTACTGGCCTCAGCGGTTCTGCTTTGCGAATATTTTCTAGTGAGGTTTAGAGTTTGCTCATAAAATGCTGCTATCGGCCTGGAAATGAATTTGGACATCCATTTGGAACAATTTCACACGGACGCGGCGAATTCCTAGGATACCTTAGATGGACATTCTAGATTTGAGGTTTGCTGGAGCAATGCATAAAGGACGAACTAGATTGGAGTTTTACTGGCAAAACCTGGGAAGGGCGAGGTAGACTGGATTTTTACTGAGGAAACCTAAAGTGCGAGCGAGACTTAACTGTACCCTAAAAACCTAGGAAGTGCAAGCTAGACTGGATTTTTACTGGAGAAACCTAGGGAGTGCGAACTAGACTGGATTTCGGTGAAAAAATATGAGAAGGACGATGTAGGCCGGATGTTTACTGGAGAAACCTAGGAAGGCGAGCTGGAATGGATTTTTGATGGGGAAACCTAGGGAGGGCGAGCTAGAGTAGAGTTTTACTGGTCAAGAAAAAAAATAGATTTCCACTCACCCTCAATGTCTATGTTTGTTTTGATCGGCGTTGTTTTCTCGTGGCAGGAATTGGCCGATACAGTTCTGTGTATACGCATGTCAGTTTTTGTTACAGCAGTAAGCAGCAAGTTGAGGTAGGTGTAACTTTAGTTCATTCTTACCGACTAAATTTTAGTTTACACCTAGGTGGTCGTACGCACTATTAAGCCTGCACCATGGTGCCAAACAGGCGGATGTTAGAACAGCTGCCAATAGAATCAATCCATCAATCTTTGGTAGATTTAGATCATTTTCTAAGTACTTTTGAAAAACGTGAAATTGCTTTTTTGTACATAACAATAACTATGGATAATTATGCAAATTGGGTCATCTACATAAATAGCACTTATTATCAATTTGCGCATGGTTCTCTAATACTCTTCATCCAATGCCCTTTCAAAAAAATTAAAATGTTTATCTCTTATTTTCACGGATCGAGTTGCCCCACGTGTTATAACACCGTGCTCATGATGATCTTTGTTGTTATGTCTAGATTAAATGAGTAGTGGCCATGACTGAGGCGTGCAGAGTGTTGAGACAACACGTCCGCACATGCGCGAAAGCAAAATGACTATGCAGGTTCGCTTAGCCTATAAAAACCACGAGCTGGCACGCGGACTTCAGTCTCAGGTGGCATAGTATTCACTCACTGAGAGGCTCGGCATGCCCCGCCTCAGAGAGGCCATTGCAGAAGACATTACACCGTTATAGTGTAACACGTACTGACGACGGACCTTGGAGTCAGAGCCAACAGCCCATGTCATGTTACGAAGTAGAAAGTTCCTCATGCAACTTTGCCTGCGATCCACTTTTGGGTGGGCGGCAATGTAAGTCCATTGTGTCAGAAGCTAACCCGTGAGCAGAGAGCACCTTCAGAGAGGACAAGCCCTTCCTACACATATTATTATTGTTATTATGAGTTGATGTAGAGAGTTTTGCACGTACTGAACCTTAACATTTAGTATGTGTATTGCAGTAACAGTATTGTATTTTTTTTTTCTCTCTACTTATCTTTCTCTATAGATTTTTCTGCCAACTTTAAACATGTATCTACTTTTTATACACCTCTTTGAATTATATACTTGTCTATTCAGTTATCTGTAGTCACTGAGTCATGCACTGAATGAATATAAAATTCCAAATTGTATTTCAATCTGAGCCCCCCCCCCCCCAAAAAGAGAAATAGTATTGTATTGATGGGATTGTATTGATAATTCTGCATATATGGCAGGGCATCGTAGGAAAAGCGTACCAGTAAAGAATGAGCGTATTTATATCTTATACACAGCAGTATGACAAGCCTATTATTCATATATTTTATACTTTGTTATCATAATGGTTATTATTATCATTATGGCCCTGCAGGCTTGCCCAAACACTCTCTTGTGTGACGGAATGTTACGGGGTGGGCTGGGTGATAGTGCCTTCCAGTGTTACAGAGTGGATGTTATGACTGCATTTTAAATCGAGAGGTATTTCTTATTTACTCTTTCGTACCATGCCACACACTAAGAACAATCTGAATAAGTTTCATAAACAGACCTGCAGGGCCACAAATTTAATTACATTAAATTTCCTAACAATTTTGTCTAGATCTCTTACATACTAAAAAGACAACATCAGCAGCATCAAATGAAAATTCAATAATATGTCACTAGAAGTCTCCTCTAGATTCCTATAAGATTAAGATCATTCTGACTCACTAACAATTTAAGTATTAATTATCTATCTCTCAGATATAGTCTGCCTACTATCTATCAAGCAATATACTAATGTCTCTGGCGACAATGTCATCTCAGCTATTTGTGCCTACCGCTTATAATGGATCAAGATCGTCAATATAAACTGACGTAGTTAAGTCTATTGGATCTACTCTAGGATGGGCTGGCAATCCCCAGCCTCATCCAGACAAATCAATCTCAATTCACAGATGTGTATGTCAAACATTCATACTAGTTGCAAGTCAATATAATTCTTTGTCTTGCATTCTTGGGTAGCACTCCTAGCATATGCGGCAATCCTGTCCTACGGGATAAATTATGTTCAGCTCCTCGTTCATTGTTGAATGGTCAAAGGACAAACACTTACACTTGGTCCCTGGTAAGGAAAACCAGGGAACAGTAGACAACAGCAGTGGGCATATCTCATTCAAGCATATGGCTTCATCTCAATGCCTATAATGGACTAGACATAAATCAGCAGTCTTATGATTCTTCAGGCAGAATCGTGCCGACGCCTGCACAGATTGGAATTTTCTGTATGGAGTAATGAACATAGGTATGGCTACGCTTTTATACTGTGCAGCCACCTGCAAATTACCGTCCAAATGCCTAGATTTGATTGGTGCATCCATGCGAGCTCAGCTCGCAGTATTAATAGATTCTACGTGGGAGTTGGTCACGGCCTTGTACTAAAAACAGACAAGGTCAAATTAAAATGTCAAAACCATTACTGAAATCTTTAAACCCTCGTGCTTTCTACATTTTATGTACGAATTTCTGAACGCGACTAAGCGTCTTAAACTATCTATCCTTATTCACCCCTTCTCTTCCCTTGTAAGTGTTCACCAAAATCACGGGGTCGAGAATTGCACTGTCACTCCCAACTTATCCATTTATTCTATCTTGCCCCACTTTCTTTCCATCTCTAAGAAAAAGTGTTTCAAAAACAAACTGTTCACGAGAACAGTTCAAGGACAATTTACGCTGGTTATAATCAACGAGACTGTGAAAACTCAAGTCTTTGCAAGTCGTGACCCAGCACGACAATTATAACATTAACCTTGACACGGAGCGTGTGATCAGCCGAATGCTCTTCATTTCACACCCACCTCGTCACACTTATTGTTTAGCAATAATACAATAACAAAAATCTTAACCTCTGTTATTGTTGCATTGTCTCAAAAAGGGCTTGGCAGTCTTCATTAAGATTATGTAACTACCCCTGGCAGTCTAAAAGAATGAAAGGAGTTTGGGCTTGGCAGCCAAAGGGTTAAAAAGTGACACCGACCCTATAAATGCGAAACAGAAAGAGATTTACGAATGGCTGGCCCAATGAAGACGTCTGCCTGTAGCTATGGCACTCCACTGATAACACGAACACGTAATAATGTAATAAAACCTGACATCGCATCCCCCAGACGTGACTTATTACGCGTAATTATTTTCTCTACCATTTCAGTTTTGCAATTTGCAGAGACAAAAAAAGAAAATGGAATAAAACATTACTAAATGCGCCAACTGTAGTTGCTAGTGTCAGTTGATGATTTTTTTGTTATTGTTTTTTTGCCATTAATATTGTTTTCCACAGTCATTGCCTTTGTCTATAATTGTTCAATTCTCCCACCCCAAGAAAAAAATGGATACTTTTTAGGAAGAGACTGTTATGTCTCAAGTTACCTGACACAATTTAGTGACACTTTGAAACACAAACATGTCCACTCCGTATCGGTCAGATTCTGTGTGCTGTCTATTTCTTGAATCCAAATATCTTGCTTTATGCTGTTTTGTAAGCAAAAACAGTTATTATCCTGACTTGTGTCTTAACAGGCACCATTCCACCTTCTGTCCTTTTTTTTTGTTTGCTAATTTAAGTTTATCTGAATCCAGACAACAGATTGTGTGTAGTCCGGGTTAACTCTCGGAATCTTCGCTATACAGACCGTGCCGTGGAAGGTTAATTTCTATTAGACAAACCTGTCGCCCGTTGGGTCACCCTTTCAGAGCGTAACTGTTTTGTCTGGACTTTAACATTCACCCAAAACAGGAAGAAGAAAAATGTTTTTGTTCTGAAATGATAAGTCCGAGAGAAAAGTATTAAGTTTGGTGGCAATGATGGCGCAAATTTTATTGTCGTTGGCTTGAGCTATGTTTTATTAGTTTCTTTTAGGCAAACTCATTCATGAGGGGAGACGACCCATCGACAATAACCAGATTTTTTTTATCGATTGCCTCCCTTTAAATGTTCATAAGGATAAAGGGAATTTTCATAATAATTTAGAACCCCACATAAGGAAGAATTTGCTTTGCCACAAAACCGTGTAATATTTCTATGTACACCACAGACTAATAAATTAACCAGACTGGATGAGCCCGTTGTGTGACGCCACAAAACAGCGAAAGGTCATGAACCATCCGCCACATTAGGTTTACGGTTGCGACCGACACTTCAGCGGTCGCTAAAAGTCCACACGGTCATTTTTAATAACAATAAAAAAAAAGGCAGATGTAGACAATAAAATGAAATGATAGGCGAGTTAATGCATTATTAATACATGTACAACCAATCTTGACAAATAAAAAGAAATTTCTACTGCAGATAGAACTAGAATCGGAATTTCCCGAGCGGCGGCCACGTTGGTTATAAGGCCGCATCTCATTAACTTCCGTAAAAAACGACACAGCCCGAAGCTCGTGTTTCCAGTCTGGTTAATTTATTAGTCTGTGATGTACACAGTATGGTTTCATGTTTCTGTTGACTCAGTAATGAATCCATGTCTGGAATGTTGGCTTATCATTCGCCTATAGTAGCTTCTTTTTTTTTTTTTAAGCTATACGACAGCAGCACAGCAAAGTTGCATGCGTGCCCCGAGGCGAACCTTGTCCTGAAGTGGGAACAAACATTCATCATTTTGGGTTCTACCTATGGCCTATCTATTGCTTACGTCACTTTCGTCCTTCACCACTTTCCTCCTTTCAACCAGTGTCAGGTTTTCCCCAAAGTCTTGTTTTCGACTGTTGCGACCTTAATAATTATGTGATATCGTGGTAGAGCAGTGACATAATTATTATACTCAGTAAATATTGTCAGCCGGCGTAAGTTATGTTATAACTGACAGTGACAAAGTCCCCATATCTAGATGATTTACGTGTAAATGATAGGAAAGCCACAGATCACCATGTGGAAAATGTACACCAACAGATAAATTAAAACGTCACCATCGTCATCCACATCATCATAATGGCATTACCAGCAGGAGATAAAATATGCCCGACATGTTTCGTTTTCTGGAAAAGATTACTGTAGTGGCTATCATTACTGTAAAAATGAAATACAATGAAATAATATATTAGGGCGATACGATTTCCAATGAGTTTGGATTTTTTTTTACTGAAGCTAATAATGATAATAATAATAATAATAATAATATGGTGATTATTATAATCTTAGGACGCATCTATTTTTACTACATTGTGTGAAGTGTCAGGCTTGGGGTCAGTAGTCATGCTATTTATAATTATATCAAGATCATGATGACAGTAACAACAACAAGACTACTAATAATACAAACAAGAATGCAGTAATGGACTGTGTACTTTTACCACATGACGCAGTGATTGTGATCGCGTCTGGTAGCAATAGTAATTATATAAATAATGAAACACCTGTGGTTGTTGTTGTTGTTGTCGTTGTTGTTGTTGTTGTTGTGGTCGGCTCATTTCCAAATTAATACCCGCATTGTTTACAAACAGAACTGAGCTCACAAGGATTGCCATCCGCTGCCTAAGTGACATGTGTAAATCTACCACGAGACAAGAGCCTATACAACATGTCTTGCCTATTAATTGTACTATTATCTATCTCTGTGTCAAGTTCCACATGCTTATTGTGGTTTAAAACTGTGCCGTGCAATGTCATTTAGGTTATCTTGGCCAAGGACACGTAAGCATGCAAATCATCTTTCCGTAACAAATGATAACATTCAGGTCATAGGTCATCGGTCTACAGACATCTATATTATCTATATAGCTCTTTGTCACTTTTTCGGAAAAATCCCGTTATTATTTGTGTCTTGACTGCTTATTTTATGTTGTTTGGATCAAAGTGAATTCACTATGAAGAGGGCAGCCTTTGGAGCAAACCCGTACCAAATTGTGCAGTCTTGGGTACCTGTCCTGATATTCGTGTCTACCTGTGGTCTAGCGGCAGATGTTTGTGGGAGGGGTTATTTTCTGTACACACCCCGAAGTGGACCTGATATCTGCCTCCCTTGCAATGGTGGCACCTTCATGCCCGTGAAGTGGCATGAAGTTAGGCAGTGCTATGATTGTACCAGAATTCGGGAGCCGTTCTTGGAGATTTTAGTTTCCAACTGTAACAAAACTCATGATGCGGAGATTACGTGTGTAGAGGGATACTACAGGACAAAGTCAACACCTCCGCATAAGAGAGGTCAGTGTAAACAGTGTACGAAATGCGATTATCCAGCCAGAGAATGCCACGGTTATGAAGATACAGTTTGCTGCCCTGGTCCAAGTTTTGCCTTGGGAGTTGGTGAGGAAGGGAAAGCTGTGTGTGTAAGGCAGTGCGGACGTGGTGAATATATAGATGTGACGTCAGACAAGTGTTTACCCTGTCCACAAGGAACATTTTTACATGCAGAGAAGCACATTGCCACAGAATGTCAGCCGTGTACCGCCTTAACTGATAGTGATACTGAAGTGGTTTTGCTTCCTTGTAGTGCTAGACACGATACGGTCAAAGGTTGTGTGAATGGATATTACCGACAGAGGCGTAAACACCACCATGGACTGCACAAAGATGTGTGCATTAAGTGCAGTGACTGTTGCAATAACAAAACTCATCCTTTCCAGGGGCGGAAATGTGATATGTTCCACGACACTGTCTGTTGCCCACGCCCGAACATGACTGTAGTGGATACCGCAGCTGGTCCAATTTGTCGGATTCAAACACCTATGACAATGACGGCAGGTAGGCTGGACAGTTTGTTGGCTGTCAGACTAGTGAAAGTTTGTTGTCTCTCAGTTGCCTCAACAAAATGCTGTTTGCCATCTTTTCTTGAATTTGTTATTGCTCATTTGCTGCCTTATGACTGGGTACAACTGCATCATCTGTCTATCGGGTCCTTGTTAGTAAGCGCCAGAGATGGTTGAAGAGGTGGACGGAAGAAAGGGAAGTTTCTTTTGTTTAGTTCTTTTTACGGCGCCACAGGGACAGCTACTGGCTAGACAAGCAGTTACCTTTTCCTGGATTGTTTCTCATAAGTTTAAACAAAATTTACATTTTCCTTAAATGCCGTCTATAGATAATGTAGCTGCACTTTCTGGGTCATCATGCCCCAATCATTAGGTCAATGCGATTGATCTCTGACAGTTAAACAAAAGGTGGAATTGATGGCCTTATTGACATGTTGCCAAACATACGACGTATATTAAGTTTTCATGACTAAAACTTAAACTTTCTCCACAATGCCGTGCTCAGTGAGGATTAATGTCTTATGCCGATTTTGAAAAAAAAAAAAAACCAAAACAAAAGAAACGATGAATGACCTTATGATTTCCACACACACAAACGGTTTGTTTCTTTTATTTTTAATTTAAACCCTCAGAGTACCAGGTAAATTCTAACACTTGCATACTGCACCATGAATTTCCGAAATGGAATAATGAACTGAATATTCTGTTTATTTCCATGAACAGCGCCTGCATTGTGTGGAATTGGCGAGTATTTGTATTCCAGCCCTAAAACTGGTTTCACTGCCTGTCTACCGTGTCCAGCGACCACCTACATGGATGAGAGAAATCACGACCACACTAAATGTAAGAATTGTGAAGATTTTCAGGACCGCCAAGCGTTCTCGCCTTGCCAGAGAGATGCGGCGTCAGAAGACAAAATATTAGATAAATTAGAGGCCGCAACAAGACAACAATTGTGTACTGACGTCATCTTTACTGTATTTGCTTTATGGAGCGTCATCGCCTTCATTTATATATTTTATAAAATGCCAAAATCAAGAGAAATCCAACAAGTTCTAGACAATCATCTGCAAAAACTGGATGGAAAATTTTGAATTCTAACAGTCTTTATACTCTAATTGGAGTAGGCTTGCAGTGAAAAGACTCTAAATGTACTTCACCGACAAATTAGTCTGTAGAAGTAAATTAGCTACCTGGTTTACGGGGCATAATTATATATGTCTAGCTGAGTTGCCCGGCACTGCCCGGGATAAATCGATTTATTACTTTCAGTTCTGGGTGATTATTATGGACCTGCTTCATTTTGCCTGTTCTTTCAGCTTTATTTTATTTTTGTTTGTTTGTTTGTTTTTAGATACGTGTTACTGCTCTCCCTTTGCGCTTTGACGTCCTGCATCCGTCAAATGGCTATGATTTGCGCACGGGTTAGTTTGTTTGTTAGTGAACACATCGCAGGAAGTGATAACGTCATGTGTTAATGGAAAAGAAATATTATATTTTCCTAAGCATATTGAAAACACAAACCTGTACTTTTGGCCCTGCAGCGTTAATCTCCCAATTCCAGACCCTTTCTTTTTCCTGGTCTAGGCACATTGAGGACACACAAAGTTTCATACTTGATCGTCTAACTCAATCTCATCATTCAAATCAGTCCTAACCGGAAGTTGCTCGCGTATTGTAGTCGTTCACCGTTTCGATAGAACTCGAAGCTTTAGGTCTAACGTTCGTTCAAGTTTGAGTTAAATTTCGATGACAAAATGCATTTTTAAAGCTACAATGCGTGTAGATAATTAGATTTGAGTATTTGCATATGTCTATGACTAAACGTGGAATATGGGGGGCCAAGCCAGGGCGATTCAGCACTATCGGCGACTGCAATTTGTGCTTGTGATATTGTAATCGAATGTGCAATTTGTGAGTGTGGTACCGATACCGGAACCAATCTCAATTACATTTGCCGAAAAAATGAATATTGTATGAAGATTTCCTAGTTGTTATTATTACCATTTTAAAAGTGTTTTCTCAACTGTACCCTTTATCATATTTCTTAGATTTTTTTTTCAATTCCTCTTCGTATAAGCGTTTTTGCTTGACATTTGTCCTGATTTTGTGGAAATGTTGTGGTTGTTTTGTTGGCACCTGTGTCACGATTAAAGTTGATGGCCTTGTACGCCACGATTGTAGAGGGGGTAAACTTAGTAGGGGAGAAGGGGAGTTTAAAGTTGGTAACGAGCATGAAAGATTACTATCACGAGGAAGGTCGGTGGCCTTGTGCGCCACGAGTCTAGAGGGGGTGAGCTTAGCAGGGGAAAACACGGTTTTTAACATTGTTGACGAGCGTGAAAAGATGCACAGGATTCCCTTTAAACTAGTTGCGCGTGCAAAAACCTCGGGAGTATAAATGGAGGAAAAGCTCGACACACGTGGTTCCCAGATTATTCATTCCCAGAGGAAGACAGAGAGAAGCGGTCCGGGCGACAGGTGGAAGGTCGTGCCATGGGGACCAGGGGTGTTAAGTATGTGAGGGATCTATGAGGTTCCCAAATTATTCAGTCCCAGAGGAAGACGCAGAGAGAAGCGGTCCGGGCGACAGGTGGAAGGTCGTGCCATGGGGACCAGAGGTGTTAAGTATGTGAGGGATCTATGAGGTTCCCAGATTATTCATTCCCAGAGGAAGACGCAGAGAGAAGCGGTCCGGCCGACAGGTGGAAGGTCGTGCCATGGGGACCAGAGGTGTTAAGTATGTGAGGGATCTATGAGGTTCCCAGATTATTCATTCCCAGAGGAAGACGCAGAGAGAAGCGGTCCGGGCGACAGGTGGAAGGTCGTGCCAGTGGGGACCAGAAGCGTTAGGTGTGTGAGGGATCTATGATGTTCCCATTTGTTTCCAAATGGGCAGAATTTATCGGTCCGGGCGACAAGTGGAAGGTCGTGCCATGGGGACCAGAAGTTAAGGAGACCTGAGGATGGGAACCCTTCAGGAGCTAGTGATCTACGATGGGGGGTGTGAACCGTCTGTGTGCTCTTAGTTTGCAGTTTAAGGAGCCCTGAGGACGGGATGAAAACCCTTCAGGAGCTAGTGATCTACGATGGCGGGTGTGAACTGTGTTTTTTTTATTAGTGTGGAGCCAGGGGCGTCTGTTTCCCCTTTTATCGTTGAAGTTAGAGATCTAGGAAGGATCGTTTGAACTCTGGAGACGTGAAACTGCATCAGCGAGGAGAGCAGCTGTCGACAGAAACTATTGAGTATACGTAATTAAGTTTATGGACAAAGTGGTTAGATCTAGATGTGAGTTGGGGAGTAGAGAATAGCCATGATCCCCAAGAGTAAATTTCAAATAATTCTCTATTTTATGACTGTGTGTTTGATTATCACGAGTTGAATGTTTTGGCATAAGCTTGGTCATGCATTTAGTATTAAATATCGTTTAATTTAAATTTCACTCCATGTGTCCGTTGATCGCTGGTCTGCTTGCTTGGCTTGTTAGCTGGTTTTGAAAGGAAAAATAAGTTAGGTACACATCACACATGTGGTCGTGACAATTTTCACGCACGTGATCGTGACAATTGGGGGCTCGTCCGGGATTTGATCTGAAATTGATGGGATTTGAGATTTGAATTGATAGGATCTAACTCGTCCGGGATCTGAATTTGAAATTTGAATTGATAGGATCTAACTCGTCCGGGATCCAAATCATTGTGTCATACGAGTAATTGATATGAATTGATAGGACGTGAATCGTCCGGGATATGATCGGAAAGTGATGGGACCTGAATTGATCTGAATGAGTAGGACGTGAATCGTTCGGGATATAAACATTAGGACGCATATGTGTGGTCCGAGCTATGTAAATAATTTTTGTTGTCAGACCGGCGATCATGGAGGTGACGATTAAGGCCTCTTGGCTGTGGTGGATGTTTTGTTGTCTGTGAGACGTAATGTTGAAAATGTGGCATGAAAAGCCAGTTCAGGTTGTTAGGCTCTGAGGTAGCATATTGGTTGTGGATTAGATCACTTGGAATTGTATCAGGGAGAGCGGTTGAGAGATTTGGTTTTTATATGAATGCCAAGATTTATTTGTGATATACCAAGGAAGGATGAAATTTTGGTATGACAGGAAGGCCAAGACAAGAGAAATAAGTATATCTTTTGTAAAGATGGTGTTAATGACGGTAAAGGTCGGCCCTGTGCGGCGCAGAGCGACTGAAGGTCGTATTGGGAATGGATATCGGCGACATTAGGTCGGCCCAGTTAGGGTGTGTGATATTGGCGATTACGTGGAGTCGTCTGATTTTTTGAGTAGGGGAGGCTCAGCTAGGGAGGTAAAGCCTAGGTTGGAGATCGTCCCCATTATTTATTTTTGAGGAGGTGGAAAGAGGATAGTGTGCCTTTCCACAGAAGTGGCAGGTCCCGACCGATGTTTGCTGTCTTTGACGCGAGGTCTCTCAACTGGTAAATCGCTATTGTTGTGTGGAAGGTTGCGAGAACCTTTGGTGTGTCTGCGATGGAGTGTGTGAGGTCTCTCGGCTGGTAAATCGCTATTGTTGTGTGGAAGGTCGGGAGACCCTGCAATCTAGCGTATTTACGATGATGATTTTTTTGTTGTTGAAAATTTTGTTAAATTGGAGTTTTGATGCTGCAGGAATACGATTTACATATTGTACATGTGAAAAGAGAGAGAAAGTGATGGCTGATTGCCTTTCTAGATGTCATTGATGTTATGTATTTGGATTGTTTACCCTCATTTAAATGAAATTCTGATGTATTGAATTTCTTGTAAAAATTTTGCTCTAGGGATCAAAATTTTGTTTTGTGGGAAGGAGGTGTCACGATTAAAGTTGATGGACTTGTACGCCACGAGTGTAGAGGGGGTAAACTTAGTAGGGGAGAAGGGGAGTTTAAAGTTGGTAACGAGCATGAACGATTACTATCACGAGGAAGGTCGGTGGCCTTGTGCGCCACGAGTCTAGAGGGGGTGAGCTTAGCAGGGGAAAACACGGTTTTTAACATTGTTGACGAGCGTGAAAAGATACACACGACTCGCTTTAAACTAGTCGCGTGTGCAAAAACCTCGGGAGTATAAATGGAGGAAAAGCTCGACACACGTGGTTCCCAGATTATTCATTCTCAGAGGAAGACAGAGAGAAGCGGTCCGGGCGACAGGTGAAGGTCGTGCCATGGGGACCAGGGGTGTTAAGTATGTGAGGGATCTATGAGGTTCCCAAATTATTCAGTCCCAGAGGAAGACGGAGAGAGAAGCGGTCCGGGCGACAGGTGGAAGGTCGTTCCATGGGGACCAGAGGTGTTAAGTGTGTGAGGGATCTATGAGGTTCCCAGATTATTCATTCCCAGAGGAAGACGCAGAGAGAAGCGGTCCGGGAGACAGGTGGAAGGTCGTGCCAGTGGGGACCAGAAGTGTTAGGTGTGTGGGGGATCTATGATGTTCCCATTTGTTTCCAAATGGGCAGAATTTATCGGTCCGGGCGACAAGTGGAAGGTCGTGCCATGGGAACAGAAGTTAAGGAGTCCTGAGGATGGGAACCCTTCAGGAGCTAGTGATCTACGATGGCGGGTGTGAACCGTCTGTGTGCTATTCGTTTGCAGTTTAAGGAGTCCTGAGGACGGGATGAAAACCCTTCAGGAGCTAGTGGTCTACGATGGGGGGTGTGAACCGTCTGTGTGCTCTTCGTTTGCAGTTTAAGGAGCCCTGAGGACGGGATGAAAACCCTTCAGGAGCTAGTGATCTACGATGGCGGGTGTGAACTGAGTTTTCTTATTCGTGTGAAGCCAGGGGCGTCTGTTTCCCCTTTTATCGTTGAAGTTAGAGATCTAGGAAGGATCGTTTGAACTCTGGAGACGTGAAACTGCATCAGCGAGGAGAGCAGCTGTCGACAGAAACTATTGAGTATACGTAATTAAGTTTATGGACAAAGGGGTTAGATCTAGATGTGAGTTGGGGAGTAGAGAATAGCCATGATCCCCAAGAGTGAATTTCAAATATCTCTATTTTATGACTGTGTGTTTGATTATCATGAGTTGAATGTTTTGGCATAAGCTTTGTCATGCATTTAGTATTAAATATCGTTTAATTTAAATTTCACTCCATGTGTCCGTTGATCGCTGGTCTGCTTGCTTGGCTTGTTAGCTGGGTTTAAAAGGAAAAATAAGTTAGGTACACATCACACATGTGGTCGTGACAATTTTCACGCACGTGATCGTGACACCTGTCATTGTGGAAAGACTAAGGGCTTGTGCCATGGGTGTGTGCATGTTTCAGTCTGGTGCAGCGCCCTGTGTGGCTGGAAAAGCCTATAGAAGAGTGATAGTCTCTTCCATAGATGGTGCAGCCAAAGTCTTTTTATGATTTTCTAGGAAACAGAGCTAGAGCTGTTATAATAGGAGTCTTTTTTTTTTTTTAATGACACTTTTGGGGTACATTAACAGTGCACGTGGTATTGTCCAAAATGATGATAGAAAGCGAGACTTCATCATGCGTATTGAGAAGTTGGAACCTCCTTTGACATTAGAATATATATATATATATACTTAGATCTTTCTTCGAATGGCATTAACCATAGCCCCTGATACTTGATGGGATATGTGAAAATGCAGTGGGTCCAGATATAATGGTGTTATGAAAAAAACAAAACAATTTGCCACTACAATATGTAAAGTTAGGTAACCTTTCCTCAACTGAATGAGACATAAATGGATGTTATATCTGATGATGTCATAATTTCACTTATAGCTAGATGAATATGTTGCTGTGAGCAGTTAATTTCATTGATTTTAGTTGTCCATCGATACATTTCCACCCTGTTACCCTTCACACTGCAAGAATGAATGGACACTAGATTTGAAGGATCTTTGCGTGCTTTTATCCGTGACGAGTGCGACTTCCCCTGAAACCGACACGGTGGTGCCATGATCTTGCTGACAACTTGTTTGAAGATAGAATGCAAAGTTGAATGAACGATGGTAAGTAGTTGGGCTTGCAGTTCCATCCTGTTACCTGGAGTTTACGGTTATCTAGAAACTGATACATGCAAATATTTTTTATTCAAATAGAGCCTTATTACTGTGTCTGGTCAGTGGTGCTGGAGAAAAGAAACAGAGTAGACATGTTTGTGATACCAGCTTGAGTAACACGTGCGTTTTCCATCCTGTTACTTTCAATCCTGTTACCATTGATATGGTATATATATATAGTGTTTTTTGTTTGTGTGTGTGTGTATACTATGTAAATATCATGTATAAATATATGTGTGACTTTGAATTTTTTAATGGACATTGAGCATTCACTCTTAGCGAAATTGCAGTCTACAACATACAATGTAATGTTTCTGAGTTTTGCCAGCTGGTAACCAATCAGAGTAATCAACCGACCCCCCGAATCAAAACGTATCAAATCTGGCCTCAGCTGATCCGTGTTTGGTTAGGCTTTGGTTGGAAACGGTCTGTCTGTTCGTCCGTATCTTTGTTCAATTGTTTCTTTCTCAAAGTCTTCTTTTCTTTCACAGAATTTGATCCAGAATTATTATTTGGCGGTCTTTCAAAAACGTTTGATTCGGTGCACGTTTCCCTGCAGATAAAGCATGTGCAGCGTGCTAATACGTAGGGTGACAAAATTTGACACATGTTTAATCTATCTATTATATATTTCAGTAACTTGCAACCTTTGGCATGACTAACTGACCAAACTACACACTCTTCAGGCCTTAAATTTGGCAGGGAGGTGGCAATTGAGATAAGGAAGATGATTACTTCAAGCATGTATTTTTTTTAAAATAACAATGTTTATTGCCATGTAACATTTGTATTTTTGCATGTTTGTTTCGTTTTACACGATTATATTTTTAACAAAATGTCCATCTTTGAACGCAAAAGGCTTTTTATTAGACCACCTATATTAACCCAATTTTACATGTTCATTTCAAATACCGCGAAGGGTGCACGGAAGTTTTTATTATTTTGGTTAGTTTCGTTTTTGAATTTCTAGAAAATGTATTGTTTCATCGTGCTGCCATTTTCATCCTCCATCTTGGCTCCATTCTGTTATAGTACCGTACATGTCATAAAAAGTAACCATATCAAGCTTGGTGCGCAGTGTCCTAGCGCGTATGAGTTCTGAAGCAGGACAGGCAATGCCCGGTACGTCATCTAGTTTGGTATAATTTCCCTGCAAGAAAGAATTCTCAGCGCTCTGGTCCACGTGAGACTGTAATGTAGATTCCTTGACACATTCTAGAAATTGCTGTTCGAGGCAGCAGATATTCGATCAGCGGTCGTCTTTGTCGTCAACAAAGGCTCGAGTGAAAGAGACAGGGAGGTTAGAGTCAGTGACATTAAGGAGAGAAAGAGAGGAAGGGGAAGAAGAGCAGCAGAAGCAGATTAAATCCGGGCAAAGCCGGGGGTTGATTATGGCGGTCTGAAGTTAAAATGTATTTTATCATGATGATTATTATTGTTCTTGATGTTGTTATTATGATATAATTATATCGTATAAGTAGTATGCAACACGATATGTTTTCATACATAGTACATGTACTCAGAATGGAGACAGTAATCTCAAGACAACAGTATCAATGAAACCCATACAATAAAAAATATTCCTTTGAAACTAAAGCTTTATATATATATATATATCTTTTTTTTTTTCCTTCCTTTCCAATTTTCATTATCTCTTTCTTTCTTTCTGGCTGTCTGTCCGTCTCTATGTGTGTCCGACTGTCCTTATTTCTTTCTTTCCTTGTTTCATTCCCTCTTTCCTTCATTCTCACTGTCTGTCACTCTGTCTGACTGTCTTTTCCTTTTTTCTTGGTCTGTCTGTGTCTATCAATCTGTCTGTCTATCTACCTTTCTCGCTACCTTCCTTTCTGCCTTTCTCTTTCTTTAATTCTTCTTTACTTTGTTTCTTTCATTCATTCGTTCGTCTTTCTTTCATTCTCTCTTTAATTCTTTCTTTCTACCTGTCTGTCACAAATCCCAGACTGGGAGATGTAATAGTTTATGACAGGACAACAATCACGAACAAACAAGTTTAACACTTAACAGAACAATCCATCAGACTCACACATTTATTAAACATAATTATACAGATAATAGCGCAATTACATACATTATATTATTGGGATTAACTGCCGTACAACGGCCTTATTCTCACACACACTCTCCCTCGGATCCACAACCCGGTAGTTACTCCTAAAGGCACTTCGGCCTCAGCCTCTCCCCTCAGGGGCTTAATAGCACATTAATAATTCACTGGCACCGCAGTCTCTCAATATCACCTTCCTATTGTCATACACCTTAGCACTCCCCTAGCACCTCAGCAGGGCAATAACACATTATGATTTCAATAGCCCCTCAACATGGCAATAGTACATTATTAGTTCCTAGCCCATCAACATGGCAATAGTACATTATCACATTCACGCTCATATCTACGTCCCTGTCCGTGGCCTGACTGCCACGACTTTATGTGCCTCTACTGTCCTGCACTGACAGCCTCACTTCTGGCCTATGTGTGGCCTCCGGCCCTATGCTGGCCTATCACCGTAGGCGGCGCTCTTTGGCCCGACCTCGGCACCTACAAGAATAACATTACATTGGTATAATACCCTACCATTTCTATTCACTCCACCTCTCCTTACAACCCATGAAGCGTACACACACTAGTTCACCTTTCACTCACCACACATCTTACGGTAACACACCTCCATCGGAGTACACACTACTCACTCGCGCTACAAATCCATGAACTCACTTTCATCTATCGCTCATGGCGCACATTGCTACATCCAATATCAAGGACTTCCACATTCCTCACATATACTTATTTACATCATGGTAATAGACGAATATAATATAATACATCAATCATAATTATCAATCAACGTTCTACCTACCAGTCATCACTGGAAAAACTCTCTCACTGGTCTCTCGACTGCTCCCCTTATGTCCGCCCGCTGGGCTCTTACTAGCGTCCGTTCAGTAGGACCTTCTAACTTGCAGTGATAGTAATACAGCGCTTTCGCCTCATTCAGACCCCCACCACTCATAACATGCACGCTTTCCTTACTTGTCTTCGTGCGTTAATTTTACTCTCTTCCTTTCACGTCTTTCCCTACCTGTCTGCCGTGAGCCCTTCTTACTCTACACCCGCTCTGTAGCAATCCCCTTAATTGCACTCACTCCACTCGTGACACTGTCTTTCTCACTGCCTTTCTCTGTTTTTGTTTGTTTCTATCTGTCTTTCTTTCTTTCTTTCGTTCGTTCTTTCTTTCTTTCTTGTTATTGTTTGTTTGTTTCTTTCTTTCTTTCTGTCTTTTCTATTTGCCTTACTGGGCCACATCAAGTTTGAATAAGATCTGTTACACTCAGCTGAAGACACTGTGTCCAAAATGTACTCATGCATACCTGAGACCTAGGTGTCAGTTTTGAACTTTCACTCGCGGTGGTTAGCACACTTGACTGGGGAACGAACGAACGGCCCTAAAGCGGCCCACACACGCTCAAACTTTTTCATCAATAGTATTGACGTCAAACTTTTTGACAGTTTTGACGGTTGCCATACGCGCTCAATATTATTGTGCAATATTCAGTCCGTGAACGGCAATGGACGGAGCAATAGTATTCACGGTATTTGATTAGAAGAGTCTCATATGCACTGTCTTCTGCCTGTCACTGTACTCCTTGCTTTTAATTTTCCAAAGCGCAGGCAAACTCTTATAGACATCTATGAGCTCAAGAAGAAATTTCTTTTCTTCTTTAGACGGCGCCATGATAGATCTCTTCTCTTCTGAAAATCAAAAAGTGAATTTGACGCAAAATATTGAAGAGTGCCCACACACGCTCAATAGTTTGACGGTTTGCGCAAAAAATATCAACTGAAACAGATCCATCAATATATTGACGTCAATACTTTTGAGGCCATCAATACCGCCCCTACACGATCAAAAAAGCGTCCAAAAGTTTGACGTCAATACTATTGATGAAAAAGTTTGAGCGTGTGTGGGCCGCTTAAGTTCAAATCCCACGAAAGGCTCCAATATCCCACATCAGTGTGATTGAGTGAGTGTTCGAGTAAAACTAAAAGGGTCAATAATGGCATGTATCGTGTGAGTGCGCCTAATGATATTCTCTCAGTTGGGTTGTCACTAGTTTAAGTCAGTGTTTACACAGTGACACAGCATAGAACCTCACGTGCACTTAAATTCAGCAAACAAAAACTCTTATCTTTGAGATCTAAATGAGCACTCTCGATGTACCGTTGTTTCAACATCATTTATTTGGTCATATAAAACCACGTACATCATTAATTGCCGAAGTGAAAATAGGCGGATAAATAATGGCCTTTGAATGTAATGAGCAGTGAACATTGGATGACAGATATGCTATGTAAACAAAAGGCAGAGGGCGAGACAAAAACAAAACGGGAACTGGTCATGTTGACCCAGGGATTCCCAACCTGGAGTTAACTTCAGGGGCAGGGCCGTAATTAGACCTTTGAGGACCTGGACTCTCTTCAGGTTACGGTGGTCCTCTCCGTTTCATACATAGACACTACAAAACACGGCAGATCGTCAAAGTTACACATTGAAGTCCATTAATTGGCATGCAGTTCGAACTGACAAGTTATACCTACGGTACATCGTAAGGTTAGACGAGCTGTTTAATATCTGGAGTACATACGTGTATGTATGCCTACATGCTTCATGTCTTCCTTCGGTTGTTTGCTTCAAGTCACTTTCAAAACACCTCTCTCTCTCTCTCTCTCTTAGTATTGGTAATGAAAGTGGTAGTTTTATTTGCAAAATATAAATGTATAAATTTTAATGGAAGAAACCAAGTCTTGCATTATTTTAATTTCCTATAAAGGAAAGGGAGGGGGGGGGGGGGCTTTGGCAAAGGACACCAGAGTAATTGGTCCCTTTGTTCCCACCCCTCCTTCCTCTTTAAATCCAGCTCTAAATTAGGGTAAGTATTGCCACATTGGCTAATTTGAATTTGTATATATATCTGTTTTGAAATTATTGTTATTATTGTTGTTGTTATTTGAATGCTTAAAGATTCCCCTATGGCGGTTGCTTTATTATGGTAGAATGTAAACTCAATTTGCTGAACAAAACGGAGTAGGGGAAAATTTACTTTCCAAAAATGCCCAAGGGTCAACTGGACGAAAAGGGGTGGGAACCTCTGAGTTAACCCAATGAGAGCGCCCGAATGGCATAAAATGTACACGTGACTAATGAAGATAGACAGATAAATAGATAGATAGATAGATAGATAGATAGATAGATAGATAGATAGATAGATAGATAGATAGATAGATAGATAGATAGATAGATAGATAGATAGATAGATAGATAGATAGATAGAAAAATCGATAGATAGACAGACAGACAGACAGACAGATAGATAGATAGATAGATAGATAGATAGATAGATATATACTTCTCGGATAAGGGAAAACTGCGGTGGCCCGTGTGCACGTTACGCAGGTTAAGGATACCTTGGCAGTTGGAAATCGAGAAGATCAGTCATAAAACGGCCGCTGCCAGGGAAAATTACAATAACTAATCCCCCCCCCCCCTACCACCTCCACCACCGAAATGGGATCAAACAAGTATACGAAACGGAATATTGAATGAGCAGCTGCAATGATCAATTACCGTCCCTGTATGTTGTCTATGCCACTAGGTCTTGTCCACTTTGGATTCCATGAAGATCTTGTTCCTTGATGCTGGGAACATTTTTGTGCTTGGCACCTCAAGGATCAGTGTTTGAAAACTTCACAGAATCTAATAAAAATTCATAAGTTTATTAGGTACATCAAAAGAGTAAATACCTTCCGCATGTTTCACAGTATTAGAGAGGTTATAAAATAACACCAAATATTATTACATTAAGAAAGATGTAGATTCATAATAATAATTCCCTTTTTCAAGGGCATCAACTCTAGTAAAAAAAAAGCCGGGAATTGTTATCACCAGTTGTTTCCCCTTGCTTGTAAATCTAGTGCGGAAATCCCAGCCGACACAACAGGATATTGAATGGTCGATCTTGGTATCCTCCGTGTCGGATCCCAGTGACACGTTCTCAATCTTCAACTTTAAATGTAATTTCTCTTCTACTTCCTTTCCCTTCTACTCCACTTCTCTTTCCTTCTGTGTTTCTCTGCAATAACATACTGTGTGACCTTATAAATATGTGCCTTATTATCTTGCACCAATTCTGATTGACTGTCCCTTGGTGGACATGTGCACAGGACGTCCAGTGAACAGGAATCATACACGCTCAATACGTCCTTGCCTAATGGCTTGACGGCCTTCACAGCGTTTCGCTGATAGTCTTTCTTACTTTTTGTTAATGACACTTTTAACAACCAGTCGTAGTCCAGTTTGCTGATGTCGAACATCTTCCTTGACGCTGAATCAGAATATGCTGGCCTCAGCCGTCTGCATCTTGGAGTTTCTAAACAAAACGCGGACATGAGCGTGACCGTACATGGTTTTATCTATTCATTTGTAAATGATAACTATAGAGTTAGACCACTCATGGTTTTAACCTTCCAATTGTAGATAAAGATTGTAGTTAGACCATCAACATCTTCATTAGTTCCATTGTAGAGATTTTCAACGGTCATTGAAAATGTGATTGTGAAAAGGGAACTACTGGAGCAGCAAGTATTAATAGCTTCTGTCATGCCAAACTCATTAGCTGTGTTTAATTTCCTGTAAACAGAATCTACTCAGATTCCAAACAATCACTAGGTGTAATTATTTTCTTCTCATAATTGATTATTTTACTGCTATATGGCAGGTGGTACAGTGATCCTTTTGTTTACGTGCTTAAGTGATAGATGGCTTTCTCACGTGCTTGGACACACGCCAGAACTCGTCGCTTATACACGTTATACAAGTCACCTTTCTTATGTACTCTTAGCAAAGATACTAGATAGGCTAGATCGTTTCTGGTATCTATGCTCTTAGTATCAGTGGTTTTTCATTATCATTTGTACATCGTGCTTAAAGGCGTGGTGTAATAACCCTCCCCCCTTTCTCAGCCCCCCCCCCCCCAAACCAGTTCCTCGCACCTGAGCACTGAGTCATGCCTGTTTTGCTACTGTTTGGACTCAGTGCGAGAGGTCTCTCTGACCCCCAGCTAACTCAAGATAGTTTTGTCACGCCCGAACTGATGGGTGTAACTGAATAACTGACTCCATCACGGCAGCTAGGATCTTCAGCTAATAGAATAAAATTAAATGTTCCAACTGTCTCTTAGATCACTGGGTGAACAATCATTTACCCTTTGCTGCCAGCCATAGCTGAAGAGGGCTTCGTCCGTGAACTCAACTAGAGCAGTTTTCAAGCATTTGGTGCCTCACGTGTGCACCGTTCCCCTCGAAACTGTTCACGCGTGCATGCGCACAAACGTTTTGCAACTATTGCACAGAGGAAATTAATTTGTGCACAGAAGGTTACAATTACCCAAAATGATGTAGTTTAATTAATAATTACAATTTTTGAATATTATCTCATAGCTAACTGTTTCTGTTTACTCCAGAGTTGCTACCGACAATGTCGAAACGTCCGAAATGGCCCGTCGTGGAGAAGTAGGCAATGTCAAACTTATCCTGCATTTACACAAGCATTCAGTGCACACATATTATTTTTGACACAGGAAAATAACTTGCACTACATAAGGTTTTTGCCCACACTGTCTACCAAATTAGGAAGAAAAAACATTGCTATTGTGGTTTCAAAATTTTACATTTGAAAAGTGATCGTGCTCAAAACAATAAACTTGTACATTCCGTGACCTGAAAGCGAACTAAGTAATCACAGAGTGGTAGACGTTTAATTTGAACAAAGTTTTCGCTTCACCACCTTGCTTGACTTCCGTCCTGGTTTTTCTACCTGTAATCACTGAAGTCATAATTATTATTATTATTTATTAATTAAGCTGTAGGGTTCTCAATTGGGCGTGCAAAGCTGTGATTCTCCATTGGAGCCATTTGACTCCCCAAGGGAGGAATATCAGTCAAGTGAGGAATTCCAGTCAGATCGGGAAGTGCCAAGATGGGAAAGAATGTACGCACTACAATGCTAATGAAATACCAATATACACAACTGTACTGGAGATCACAAATTAACAGTTCACATTTATTTCTTAAATTGTTTCAATATTCACCGCTGGACGGGCGTAATGGTAAACATGTGAGCAGAGAAAACCACTCAAAGGTTTAAACAAAGTTGTTCATAATTAAAACTCAATGATTAATTACAATGAATCTAAAAACTGAAACTAATAAATGGGTAGGGTAAAAATTCAACAAGTATTTGATAAATTCAATGAGGGCAACGTTTAATGATGCAGAAACCTTCCTTGGCGCTGAATCAGCATGAATTCAACAAGTATTTGATAAATTCATCCAATGAGGGCAACGTTTAATGATGCAGAAACCTTCCTTGGCGCTGAATCAGCATGAATTCAACAAGTATTTGATAAATACATCCAATGAGGGCAACGTTTAATGATGCAGAAACCTTCCTTGGCGCTGAATCAGCATGAATTCAACAAGTATTTGATAAATACATCCAATGAGGGCAACGTTTAATGATGCAGAAACCTTCCTTGGCGCTGAATCAGCATGAATATTATACTGGCCTCGGCCGTCTACCTCTTGTAGTTTCTGAATAAAATGCGGGCACACATACAAACAGAAAGACAACTCATGAGTGTGGTTTTATCCATTCATTTGTAGATAATGACTATAGAGTTTGACCGTACATAGTTTTAACCATTCATTTGTAGATAACGATTGTATTTAGACCGGTAACACCTTTGTAGATAATTATGTTCATTGGTCATCAAAACTGTAATTGCTAAAAATGCAACTACTGGAAATGTGCACGAGGCTTAAAATACAGAGATTTAAAATAAGCATTAAATTTAAAAAGGGGGAGGAGCTGAGAGGAACCTGGAATAGCAAAAAGAGGATTGCGTGTGGAACTCTAAGAAAACTCTGGCGTCAAGTAAGCTAAACTCATAAAAAAAATAATAAACTTACATAAAATAGATACGGTGGTGAGGGCAATTACTGGTGGTAATTAGACCATTTATCGTCTATCATCAAGAGCTGGGAAGTATTCAAGTTACGTATTAACAATATACACAGTCCGATAGCAGAGGTACTTTTAACAGATCATTACACTTGCCCTTAATGGTGTCAGACCAGTTAGTGAAATAAATGAAAGATAACTAGGTTGCTAGTCAGTCTTATAAAACCAAACTCTTCGCGAGAGATATGATGAAATGTTGGCTACAAAACGTCAGCAGGAGAGGACACAATACTAACCAAACACTTGCTCATCTACATCAGGGGTTCCCAACCTTTCTCGTCCCATTTAAACCCCTGGAAACTTCTCGAGAGTAAATTTACCCCCATTTTGTTTTGTCCCGTACTTTGAGTGTACACTTCACTTCTACAGGGATAAAGGAACTAACGGAGAAAAATTTTTCAAAGGTTGCTTTTCATCAGTTTAAGTTCAGATAAAAAATAATAATTCTGGCACATGACAGTGTTGGTTCAATTATTCATACGGCTGTATCGGAACCAGATAGTTATTTTTTTTTTTGGAGTCGGGGGGTGGGGGGAGGGGGGGATTATGATTTTAAAAACACAATAACAAAGAACCAACATAAAACAGATACAGAATCAGCAAATTTACCCCCTGGATTGATGAAATTATCTCCCGGGGGGGGGGGGGTGGGGGAGGGGTAAATCAACCACAGACTGGGACGCCCTGAACCACATCATTTTTTTTCAAAACAACCAGTTTTCTTATGACATTATTTGCACCACTGTAACTAGGAAACTTGTCATGTACTAACTACAGTGTCTACAGCCACCACGGGACAAAGATCTCTGATGTTTGCCACTGTAGCTTTAGCTCTCGTACTTGACGCCCGTCAGCACCAATGGATTACAATAATGGATTACTAATCACTGGGCGCGAACCAGCCGACTTTGATCTAACGACCAGTTGACTCGTGGCGTCATGCCATTAGTTTCACTGAGCTGCAACTAGTTGGCAGGTGGGCGTGGTCTCATTGAAACTCAATGTCGTGACGTCATCATCCAACTGGTCTGTTTGATCAAAATCGGCTAAGGGGTGTCTTGGCTTAGAGGTCAAATCCTCGTACTGATGTGATACCCAGCATTAATTTTTTTACAGTTTTCTTTCTCTGATCAGTTCTGAAATGACCACTCAGCATGTAACCTGTGAAAGAGGAATGTCATAAGAGTTTGAATGTAGGAATTTAGTGCAACCTGGCACAATCTTTGCATACCCCGTACATGTACAATGGAAACTTGAAGTTGTGATCTATAATGATAAATGTAACAATGTAATAATAAGTCAGTGTCTCAGAAAATATGCATGCATTTTGAATATTTGATACAATGTCAGTCAGTCCATCCAAGATTAATAATTCAAATTCAAGAGGACTGATATGTAATTATTTGAGTTGTGGCATGTGTCCAAACTAATGGCCGTTCTGGGCCAGACACTGACGACAACATAGTTCAATCGAGTTGCAATCAACATTAAGCAGTTCACTTGTGTACACATTGGTTAATAATAATGTTAATAATATAATTTATTTACTATAATACAAGAATATAATATGAAAATATATATAGTTGTTAAATTCACCCCACTCCAGCTCCCTCCCCAACCCAATAAAAACAAAATAATAAAAATTACAGAACATCACAAATTTCTAGCCAGCTGGTCTTTGCATAAATACCTTTGCCCTTCCCCCACCTCTCCCCCTTGTAGTGATGTCTGTACCATTACGCAATATTTCAAGGAACAATTCCAGATGGATAGAAGCATCATCAATTTGTCATGCAGCCAGCTAGATGGAAATAGGATGATAGAAACATCGGTGGAAATCTCTCCTGTACCAAAAAATACCCATCGTTTCTTTTCATGTTATGTTTCATCTTATCGTTTGCTTTTTTCTCTCATTCCAAACTTTGTTTTTTCAGTTTTGGTTAAAGGAATTGTGTCTTCATTAATTTGCCACGTCTGCCCAGAATTTTCAATTTTCTAGTTTCCTTTGAAGACCCAAAAATATTTCAGCCCTGTGTGTATTGAAACCGAAGCTGATCAAAACTTAATCTCAGGACGAATCGCCTGAAATAGTAAAGAGAGGTAAGTCGTGATTTTGCAATGCTTTCTCCTAGTTATCTCCCTTGTCGGAGTTTGGAGGGTTTTACAGAAATTAATTATACATTGTGTACAAAACTATTGAACTCTATGTATTGGTCGAGCGAAGACATCCCGAAACCCGAAAATGAAACCTTTTGTCAACAATAGAGGAACAGAAAGGGTTTTGTTCCGGAAGAAAAAGACATTAGATTTGTTGTTGATGTTTTATTTTTTCATCGGTTTTGCTAACTTTGTTGTCATCGTTGGTTTATTTTATTCATCAAGGTTTTTTCTTTTTTTCAAATTTTAGGATGGTCATAAATGAAACCAACAAACAAAACAACAACGAGAAAGAAGAACACGACAACGACACTTTTTCAAGGCTTCTTAAATGAAAACAAAATAGATACCCGGTACCCGTCACCAAAATAAAATGAAATGTGTATCTTTTGCATTGGTTTGTTCCGCTGATGTCACCCAAAAATTGTGATCTTGACAGTGATACTTGGCACGGCACCCCCCCCCCCCCCCCGTTGCACACGCCATGATTTTATTTTTTTTGGTACGGCCGCTAAGCACGCACACTTAAAAGATTCGCTTTTGGCACGGCAGCTGAGCATGTCCATTCTGGAGGAAAATGAAACGTACCGCCGTAGAACTTCCCACGAAAAAGAAAATAAAATTCAAAATGTCGTAAGAGCTCAAAATTCTATGACGCCCGATGAAGCAAACCAAGGTAGGGAAGACATGGACCTACTATAATTGCATCCTGAAGCTCGGATTACTTTGTCGCGTCTTTCATCTGCCAAGTCAGAAACTGATTGGGTTTTTTTGTTTTTTTGTTAATTAAAATAAAAAAGTATAATTACTCATGTTTCGCAATCTGTCCTCATAACATTTCTTATTATAGAAGACTCCTGCTGTCCCGTCTGGTCCCTGCTGTCCCCCTTTTGGTTCTCTGATCTGTACACGATTTTTTGTCCTCCAGAAATCTCCGAGTAAATAATAAATAATATTTGTATGTAACATTTTTTCGTCTATGACTCTTCTCTGCTTTTTTCTTGGGTTTAAACAACAGCAGCTGCTGGCAAAGAGCTTCTTGAAATTATTATACCAATTACCATTGGAAATCTGTCAGTCTCAAGGGAGATTATAAAGTGGATTGAAAAAAACAGGGGTTGCGCACTGTGGCTGTTACAGTTCTTCTGTCAACTGTCTGGGCTCAGCGCGAACGAATAAAAACATAAGCACGTGACCTCACACCCGAGGACGGGGCCCAGACGTTCTCTCCAACAGCCAGATTTCAATAGTAGGATAAACCTATCTCCAAGCAATACTAAATCTGTGAAAACTGACGTCTATCTAATGTGTTGGTACAACCGTGTGCAAAATTTCGTGAAGGTTGGGCTTTTCCTTCTTCTTTCGTTCACCGCGCTAAATCTCCAGATTTTTGTTCTTTTAATAAAATCTGCGGTTTTCTTAAAGATTGGGCTAAAACTGAGGTCGCTTTTCTGTTCTGAAATGAGTCAATTTTGCTCAATAAAATTGAAAATGGCGACCGCTTCCATGGCAACAACAGCAATCTCGCATTTTTTCACCCTTTTATGCTAATTTAATTAAAGACGTTAAATTATCATGATACTCGACAGTTAAAGGTCCAACACTGCCGCTCATAGGAAAAACGAGGTGATTCACAGCATGGCCTTTTGCTACTTTATTATGATTACGAACAGTGACTTATGTTTGCACACAAAAAAACTACTATATCAATAGCAGTCTATCTGCCTTTGACATTCAAGAATTATGTGTGAGACAAGCTCATAGAAACAGTAAAGTAGAAAAAAAAGTCATGTTGTCAGTTACGCCGCTTTTCCTTTGGTTGGCAATATAATCAATCAAGGCGAAAATGACCTCTAAATGCCCCCGCCCCCCCCCCCAAAAAAAAACCAGCCCTTGTAAAGTAAAGGGCAACTCTATTTGAACATTAAATGTAGTCACTCATACTGCGTTTGTCAGCCCGTTGAGTAGAGAGAAATTGTGGCTCCTGTCCTGGAGGCATAACCGTGTAGAGGCAAGGTGCTCGCCTCTCATACCAGAAGTACCATGTTCGAATCCTGGACGGTGCAAACATATTGGAATATTGGGATTTTTCTCATATTTTCCTCTCCCTGTTCCTATGGAAGGTATGATCTAGAGCACCTAGCCTTCTCGGTTAAAGATGAGAAACTCGGAGAGCCCGTGCCCACATTGCACACGTTAAAGATACCCTGGCAGTTGAAATCAAGAAGAGCAGGCCGAACAGGCCCCTGCCCGGGCAAAATTAAATAAAATGTAACCCTATCATTTCCTTACCCCTCCCCCACAAAAAAAAAAAAAAAACGCCGAACGGCGCTGCTCTGTGGCGACGACGTGTCTACCCCAGTTGTAACTGGGCTGTAACGACACTAAGGCAAATTTCTCAAATGAGATTAAAGAAGTATACAAAAATACAAAAAAAGAAATTACATTGACTCAAGTCTGTTCTATGTAGGTTTTGACTAAGAATTGAACTCCCCTGACATCAACTGGCTTGACAGTCTTATTTCAACCTCGCCACAGCGCGACGTCTCCGCTTATCTCCACAATCCACGTCTCACACCAAAACCCAGACAAAATGAAGAGCATTTTTCCAAAACTGCGTAAGTCAAATTTTGCAAGAGTTGTGGCACCGTTCAGATGGCCATTCAAACTTAGTGTAAGTCGCGGTGTAAGTGTTCTGTTAGAACTTGCTATGTCCCGTCTTAATCTTCGGAAAACGACAGGACTTGGCAAGTTTTAAGTGAACACTTACACCGCGCGGTACACTATGTTTGAATGACTGTCTAAAAAGGGCCATAATTATCTCTTTGCAAAATTTGACTTAATCAGTTTTGGAAAAATGCTCTTGAAATACGCCTCGAAGCCTCAGCTTGAAGGTATTGGACTATAATACCATGAGACTGAGTGCACCACGAGCTCTTGGTCAGACATGCACTATAAAGCCAATTTGGATCAGCTAACTAATTCGATGGTGACGTCACAACATTGCTTTTCCATGAGATTTCCGGCACCTGCCAAATATGGGCATCGCATTGAAGCACAATGCATTGACGTCACCATCCAGTTGCCCAATCAAAATTGGCAGGTGCGTGCCTGAGCTAACGTGTTAAATTAATAATCTAGACGAACTTTGATAAAAGTGCGGATAACGTGAGACACGCCTGCACAAAGTGCTCTGGCTCCATTTTTGATTAATGGCCATTTGGTCATTCAAGTTCAGTGTTCTTGGTTAATGATGAGCATAACTGGGAGATTGTCCAGTGCTATGACCCCGGGATCAGTTGGAAGGTAATCGTAATGGATGGCAGACAAGGATCATGAAACTATTTGATTACTTGACTTATTTACTTGAGTTTTATGAACATCAGAATTGTCGTAACATATGAGATACTATAACATTATGTTAACATAAAGGCAAATCTCAGTTTTAATAGTTTGGAGAAAAGTGAATTGAAATGTTTTATCAATGGGAAATATTTGTCTTATGACGCCAGTTGCCAAGTTTCGCATTTCACACTGCACAGCACAACGCATTTTTTGAGTTAAAAACATGATATTCGTGACTCCCTCTTGTAATAAGCTATTACTGATATCATTGCAATGATTATCATAGGTTAACTAGAAGATTTTTTTTATTTCGTATGTGTGTGGATTTTCAAACTTATCATCATGTGTATAGACGGAACAGTTACGATGACGTAAGAGCGGTTAGAGGGAAGGTGAAATGAATGAGCCTTGCGGTGTGATGAGATAATGTAGATTGCGAGAACGTGTAATGGTGCATCTGTTTTCTGTTTACGTGACAATTTGGGACATGACGTAATGAAGAACAATTTGGAAGGTCTGCGCAATTTTAGCTTAATCTGATTAGACCATTTCTTAGGGTAGAGATGATAATGTGTTGACTAAGTCAAAAGACGAATCAAAAATGAAACTGGGCCTCTTGACACTGGTCAGAAAACGCAAACTGGACACGTCACCCGTTCAAACCTTGCCAAGACCATCTTGCAGGGCAAAGTCCAGAAAGGAAGAAGGAGACGGAGACAAAAGAAGAGTTGGGAAGACAACATCAGAGACTGGACGGGCATGGAACTCAGAGAGACGCCCAGAAAAGCTGAAAACCGAGAGGAATGGAGAGGGATTGTTGCAAAGTCATCAGAGGTGTCCCGAGGGACATCTAGTCTCAAGGATTCGTGATCGTGATAATGTGTCCACAAAGGTAGTCAGCTACAAGAATTTGAGAAGCAGCGAGTTGTCCGTACAGCTTGGTCTTAAATCTCTCTAAGGGATCTCATTTCTGAGATACGTCATTGTTATTGGCGTTCTGACCACTGGCCGCTTGGTCAGCTATTATTAATGAATATTGTGCCCGGGTTGTACCCAGCGTTAGTTCAACAAGAGGATTCTAAAAACCTCATCCGATTGAACCATATGCCTCTCTCTTACATTATATTGAATAATGGCAGGGTTCTAGTTTTGACTGATATCTATTTAGCTTCACCGACCTCAGGTGTGTTGGACTGGTTGATCAAACTGGTCAGGCTACATACCCACGGCTTTGGAGGTGATGCTGACCGTTTCAGGGGTTTCGCCTTTAAACTTTACCCACCTCTCACCCCCCCCCCCCACACACACCCATTAACACAAACACATTTTGTCGAACAGAATGTATTCATTGTGTGTGTTTTTGGTGCGGGAGGGGGGGGGATGGAAGAGTCTATTTTGCATTCCGAAGCCCACGAGCATAGCGATGTTTACACTCAGTCTCAGTCGTTCAGTTACCCTTCACACATTCATTTCTGCCTTTCCCATCCCCCAGTCTCCCCAGCCTTGCACACTACTAATCGCATTCCTCTTCTCCTTCCCTTACATTGTGGATCTAGAAATATTCTGAACTCACTGTTTTCTCTAATTTTCATGAGCCCGAGGAAGTCTTAAAGCAGTGTTGCTCAAGCTGGGGCCAGCGCCCCACGCCCCCCACCGACGGGGCATGGCAATATTTAGGTGGTACGTCTGACTTCAGACTGGAGCGTGGGCATTTCTCATCGTGATGATATATGAAATTGGTCCCTGAATCAAACAACTGTGCAGGGTTTTATAGTGGCGGCTCCCACTGAAGTAAGAAACAAGACAGAAAGTAAATAAAACTTGAAATGAAGTTTTAATGAAAACTTGTTTTGCATGTGTACAGGCGGAATATATAAATAGTTTTTGTTTAATCTTATTTGTAAAAAGCGTATACTAACTTTGTCCGATGGTGGCGTTTTTTTGTTGTTGTTGTTTTTGAAAATTGAAGTGGGGTAGCGGGGCAAAAGAGGTTGAGAGACACTGGCTGATTACTTGCGTCTTTATGTCTCTTTTTTATGACTTCCATTTAACATTCAATTGGAAATGGTGAGACCCCCTCAGCTCACAACTCCCCCTCCACCCGCCCCCAAGTCCTCCGTGATATTGTGAGACTGCATATCCGCCCCCCCCCCCGTAACCCCGACCACACACATTTACGCCCCTGGACACAACTCAGAACTTTCTCCATTTGGATTTGTAATTAGACGCCGCTGCCCAATGTACAACTTTTAATTAATGCAATGACAAAAACGCGTAAACATTTCTGCTACTGGTGGTTGCCATAGCCCTGGAAATGTAACACGACATATTTTAAATACAATTACCCTGATTAAATCGGGCTGGAAACAAAACAAGACAGAAATTTCATGCCGAGTCTCAGAACAGATCAGTAATTTGCACACCTGAATGGCATCATGATTCACAGCAGCCCTTCTGATTAGCCTGCCATGTGATAGCTGTTCAAGGCGTGTGATCAGATTGCGCAACCACCCAGAAATGGTTCTTGATGAATTACTTCAGAAATTTAGTTTACATTAGTGGAAATTCTCAACTTGAGAAGGGCGTAATTTTCTACTTGTAACTGCAGTTTTAATTAATGACCAGGTAGATGTCATGACACTAAAGACGAGGAAGTCATGAGATAGCGAACATAATTATTCCCCAGGTCTTTTCTGGATGACACAGAACCTTAAGATTGAATTTACGTCTAGGGGGGATCGGAGTGGGCAGTGCACATCCGTTTCCAAATACACGAACATCACGATTTTCATGTGGATAGAGGTCGTACAAAGGGCTGATCTCTCTCAGGGCCGGATAGTGCTTCAAAACTTGGGTTTCATACTAATCATACTTGATATTCTTCTGTTTCATCACGATCTGTGGCAGAGACGCTGTTCAGGAGGAACTAATCTACGATGAAGAAACAATGAAATTAATCTGGGTTCAAAGACAGAAAGTAATTCCTAACCAGTGTGGATTCAGTCTCTGATGAACTGGAATGTCAAGAAACGGGGAGCCTGGTCCTTACCTAACAGGTTCACGAAAAGGTGATACGATACAGCGGTTCCAATGCAGCTACTACTCAAAATGCTGTAGAACAATCAGACAAGTATGTAGCAATGACCACCCAGAAGACCGCTGGAGGACAACCAGACACGACATGGGTAGCAACTGGCACCGAAAGGACTGCTTGGAAACACCAGAGGCATCATCTGAGTGTGCCCCCCCCCCCTCCCCATACACACCTTCCTAAAAGAATAGCCCGGACTCTAGGGCTGAAACGCTAAGCTTATTTGACGACCGTTCTCTTCCTCCAAAAATCTCCTGTAGTTTCGCTACAAGTTTCATTCCCCTGGCTTTTGAGCACTGTGAATCCATAATCCAGTGTGAATGGAGACTGGATATATGTCAGTGTCCATTAGTGGTATTCAAGTCTAAGTAATATAATTAGGAATCGGATATGTGTCCATGTCTATTTGTCCATGGACATATCATTTATGAAACAAAATTAGATTATATATACAATCTGTTAGAAAGCATACTCACGAATTCTGAAAGAGGATAAGGCAATACCATTTGAATTAATGTAGAACGTGAAAAATCTAGCGTAAATCGGCTAAAGCGTGCAAGTCCATGTAAATTATAACATATGGAGTAAAGATAATAATATTAGCATAGATTTCCCCTGTCATTGTCACGTGGAGACAGGCGAGTGAGATCTCTTCTGGTGGTAAAAAGGAATGGTGAACTGTTCTTTGCTTGACTGTCCATAGAGGTGGATGGTCAGATGGGTGGGTGGATGGACAGGTGAGTGGGGTGGACGGGTAGCTGAGCGGGTGGATGAATAGCTGAGTGGGTGGATGGATAGGCAAGTGAATAGGTGAATATGTGAGTGGGTGGATATGTGGATGGGTGGGTGGATGAACGCTTGGATGGATGCCCGGTGGGTGGATGGATGGATGGGTAGATGGATGGATAAATGGATGGATGGATGGATGGGTGAGTGGATGGATAAGTGAGTGGGTGAGTGGGTGGTTGTATTCACGGATGGATAAAATTGGTATGTGGAAGAAAGGATGGGTGGGTAGGTGGGTGGATTGTGTGAGTGAGTGAGTGAATGGGAGGGTGGGTGGATGAAAGGATGAATGGAGAAGATGGATGTATGGGTAGGTGGGTGGGTGGGTGGATGGATGGATAGATTGAGTGGTCGGGTGAATAGATGGATAGGTCGATGAATGGATGGGCTGGTGGATAGGTAAGTGGATGAGTGTGTGGATGGATGGATGGATTGGTGGATGGATATAAAGATGGGTGTATGGGTGAGTGAATGGATAGGTGATAGTTGGTTGGGTTGATAGATGGGTGGATGGAAGGAAGGAATAATAGATGGGTGGATTGGGTGGTGAGTGGACGGGTGGATGGAAGGATGGTTAGGTGGATGGGGGAGTGGGTGGGTGGATAGATGGATGGATGGATTGGATGGGTGGGTGGGTGGGTCGGTGGTGGATGGGTGAATGAATTGGTGGGTGGATGGACTAAAGAAGTATGAATGGACAGATAGAAATGGGTTCTTTTAATAGATCATACATTTGAGGAACAAGGTCGAGTGAAAGATTTGGCCGAGTGAGTGTTGAAAAGAAAGACTACCCACATGCATCATAGTGTGAGCAACAATACCATCTTTTCAAGGGGGAAATGAATTATTTTAATGGCTGTCTCCAGTAAGAGGCTGAAAGAGAGAATTCCCTACCATCCCAAACTAACACAGGCTTCAAATGGAAACACGTGGGAGGAGATTAAGAATTTGTCCTCCACTCCCATTAAGAGATAGTCCGGGGCGGAACAGTTCTTCATTTCCTATGGACTTAATGTCTGCGTCTAACAGTAATAGCTTGCGCAGGTTCATGTGTCATGTACGGGCCTGCCTGCGTGCATGTGTGTATAATATATGTGTGTGCGTGTGCGTGTGTGTGTGCTATCGATAGTGTCATTCTAGAGCTGGAAAGCTGAAATCACGTGGGAGGAAGAGAGAGATAGAGAGAGAGGACGAGAAGGGCGTTGAGTGCGGGGTCGTGTATGAATTCTGTTGATGAGAAGGAACTATTATCTCCTATCAAAGACACTGCATTGAATAGGAGGATGGGGCGGAGAGATTTCTTTATGGTGAGCGGTGTCAACATGTCTACAGAAATAGTTCCTACAGGAAATCACACAGTCAGGGGGGGACTACTCTTGACTTACTTCCACTGTAGATTCGTTTACAATGCTTTCCGTGTACATCACCACTTTAGTTGTTGTTTGTTCCAACTCCACTTTTTGCACAACGGAAAAATCCGGCGGTAGAGGTTTGCGGGGTTAATATTAGTTGTAATGAGACAACGTTTCCACACACAACAGCGTTATTACCATAAGGAGAACAAATCGGCAATGTGAAACAGCTGGATAAGTGCCATGACGCATTTTACCAAGTATCAAAGCGCGCTTTTGTTGTACTACTTCTACATACTAAAAGATCTGCAGTTGTTGTTTTTTTCAGAACTAAGGTGTGGGGAAATGGCTGACCAGTGGAGTCCGTTTGTGTAAACTGTGTTTGGATTTTTATTACAAACTGAGAGTAAATGGTGTCCGAGACGGAATATTTGATTCCTTCACACAACGAACAGGGCGATTTTTATACGTAAAAGAGGAAAAAAAATAAATAAACCTGAAATTCTTAGGAGGACAAAACCTGAGAGTGCTGCATATAATAAAATATAGCAACAAAAAAAAAATGTAGTTTACAAGGATTGTGCACATTTACGGATGACAACTTTTCATTTCTCATTGAAGGTCATCATATTAGGAACACACTTAATCTATATTATTTAGATTTTCTCAGTGTGGTACGTAAGGAAACTTCAAGTAGAGACGAGCTAAGATTTTTGTGCCACCGCCAAATGGGCATTTTCATTGGGGCTCCCAGATTCAGGTATCAATGACAAGTGACGTGTGGAGCCCTCCATAAACATGGTATGTATACGCTCAAATTTGGGCCATTTTTTACACCTCCACCCCCACCCCACTCTTCTCACTTACGCCTTTCCATAAACATGGCTCCATTTGCGCTCCCCCCCCCGCCCCCTCCCCCCCCCTGCGCTCCCCAAATGAGTGGTTGGGAAGATGGATGTATGGATGGTGGATAGATGGGGAGACAAACGGATAGACGGATGGATGGATGGTTCTCTTGTCATGTTTGTTTAATAATTCGGTTTTCTTATCACTTTTTACAAAGCGGAAAGCAGCAAACTCACCACCAGGCTACAGTCAATGCAACATTTTAAAACACATCCGAGACAGTTTTGGAGAAAATTCTAGTTGATTCCGCTCACTCTAAAAAGACGCACTATCGTTTCTCTCTCCACTGCTCATTTCTTCTGGACTTTGAGCTCATTTGGCATTTTATCTTATTGCAGATGTTGCATTTGGTTTTACAGTTTCCTCAAGTTAAAATAGCAGGAACTGGGAAGAAAACAGATAAGGATGAAGATAGTGGCAAGAAGAAAATGTGGTCATCAATAATGATCATGACGAGGATCAGCAGGAAAAATCTGGGTAAGTAGACAAATGCTACGATGACCGGAGGCCGTAAATGACTCTCTGTCAGCGGCCCGGACGTGGATCGATTACTCCTTACTGCAACTTTGTTCTCTGGCCTTTTCCTGGGCGCTGCATGAGACAAAAACTTCCCGGGTTGTTTTTGTTTTGGTGAGCACGTCATTCATCTAGTGCTATGGCAAACCATTCACAAAACATCTAATTCATTGTCTTCCTGCATAGAACAAAATGCGCAACCCTTAGGCCTATTAGCGGGCTGAGTCAAATTCTGTCTTGCCTCGGTTTCTTGGACTATGGAGATAAACGGGACGTAGCGCACTACTGGGCTTGAAATCATTCTGTCTTGATAGCTGATCCAAATGCAGTTCAGATCTTGAGTCGAAACGGACGCAAAACAGACAAATCTCCCAAAGCTACAACCCTCTTCTCTCTTTGAACCTGATCGAGGATCGCGATCCGATTTTCTTAACTGGTCGAAAATTTGGATCATGATCTCGGATATCCAGATATATTGAGCTGTATGATCCAAATATCCAGATCATGCAAAAGCAAGCCTCTGCCCGCACTGAATATATACGATGGCAGTTCTTTCATTTTTCTGCCGACTTTAAGTTTTTTTACAGGTTGTTTCATGTTAGTGGACAGCACGGAAAGAACCGCAGAGGAATCAAATTGGTTCAGTAGGTCGGTTGTTTATGAAAATAATTTTACAAAGCTCATTGAAAATGTTCCTTTAAAAAAAAAAAAACTAACATTTTTATAAAATTCTGTTCAATTTTATATTTTTCTAACGGAAGTTTTTGCATTTTTGCAGACCGAAAGCTTGCACTGATTTTTCTATTCATTTCTGAGTCAGTAAATTATAATGTTTCTTTATTCCGACTCGGCGCTTTAACTGATTCACTTCCACAAGCCGCTCTCAGCGGTTCACACAAAAGAGCGCTCAGTTCAAATATTTGCCTGAAGTTAACATACACACAAAATGTCTTGTTTTTAAATGTCCAATAATTTGGCATTTTGCCATATCTCACAATGTTTTCTCATAGCCTTAGTACTGATCCTTGATTTTCAGAGTGTATATTACGAGAGCCGTTGTCATCTTAAGAAACCACTAGTTTTGAGTCAATTAAACATCAAACGGTTAGAAAGTCTGAACAATACCTATGTGCTAGAGGTGGTCATTGACGAAAACGCATCTTTAACATTCCACTCCCAAAAGATGTTCTATACATCAAGACCAATAAACTAAAATCGTTCTACGAGGAATTCACCCCCAACGCTTCCCAATGTGGAGTAACTAAAGACGCTAAAAATGCAGGATTCTAAACTGTCGTGCGAGATATTTACAAATTATAAAAGTAACGACAAATTGAGATTATTTGTAAGAGGGGGGTGGGAGGGGAGAGAGAGACTGCAGCTTCTCCAATGTGAATGCCTTCTATCCATACTTATTCGAAAAAATGCAAGATTTGCCATTATCTGTCAGAGACAGTCTGAATGGGCGCACAAAACAACAAAATTTTGATCAGAAAACACAGATTGTAGACATTATCCTTGGAAAGTTAGTTCACAACAACAAAGACAAGACGGTCGAGAAAGAAAATCATCTTAAAGCCCAACTGCCTTAATGAAACTCCATAAAGAAACAGACATTCTGAAAACCATACACACACACACTCGACCAGAGAAATAACCATCATAGATTATAAAAAAAACAAAAAAACGAACAGCCAAAATTGTTGGGATTTCAGTATCTTTTGACGCCCACATCAACAAATGACTTCAGGGTTAGTTTAACAAATATTTCCCTCTTTCAATGCAGATTAACGAAGTAGAGCACCAGTGTTATGTGATAATATCATTGTGTAGTTCGGCACATTAGGTATTGTACACAGTAAATTGTCGACAGGGTTGATGAAAGCAAAATGTGTACAAATCTGAATGTAAATTTCTTGCAAAGGTTCTGCAGTATGAGGGCAGCTATAGGATCATATCAAGCATAGAAACAGATATGCAGGAACCATCTCAGGTCGGAGGTTAAAATGATGTGACCACTGGTGTTATCATCTCTTTCAACACTGTCATCATCACCGTTATCGTTATCACCATTGTGGAGTTACATCAGTCATTAAATGTCTTCCACGCTTTAAGATGTCCAGCCAATCACTCAAACATGTCACAGTGACACATATTTTATAGTGTATTTGTATAGTGTACCTGTACATGTTGGTATTCTGTGAAATAAAGATTATTGACATGCACGATGTTATGACAATCTACTGACCCAAGGAGGCGGAACCATCATGGTGTTAGTCTGGTAGATGATATTTTTTTCACAAGCCTAACATAACTTAGGATAAAACTGAATTGAGCATCATGGGATCCATGCTAAAGTAGCATTATCCTCAAAATTCTGACTGTCGGTGATCCAGTCTGAGGAAGACCACTCTCATAATGACAATTCCTCAAGTAACTAAGTAATAGTTCCAAAGTTTGGCCGCTGACACAGGATGTTTTTTCAATCCCTAGGCCTAAGCAGTCACTTGCCATTTGATTGTCCAACTGGTCGGATGGTGACGTCACGATTTTGAGTTTTCTGTGAGATCCTAAGAGCGGGATCACTTTGAAACTTAGTGTCATGACGTTACTTTCCAATTAATCAGCCGATCAAAATCCGATAGTGCATGTCTGAGCTTACACATTCATTGTGAAAAGGGTCAAAGTTAAAAAGAGACGGCAGGTTATCGCATAAACCGGTTTTATTAAACAGCAGCGTTCTGTCGTGAGCTACGATGGCGAACTGACTCCCGCAATTTCCATTGACTTTTTCTGGGCCCAGAAAAAGTCAATGGAAATTGTGTGATCATCCTAGTTCATACAAGTAGTTTTGATATATAATGAGTTCAAAGTTTGGTAGGCCTATATGACGTCTTCAAAATTTGAGACTTGGTCATATCCTCAAATTTTGTCACATGATATCCTCAGTGCTTGATATATGACATCCTCAATGTTTAATACATGATATTTTGAAAGTTTGATGCATGATGTCTTCATATTTTGATGCTTGATCATGGTATCCTCAGTGTTTTATAAGTATCTTCAAAGTTTGATATATAGGTGGTATTTTCCAAATTTTGACACGTGATATTTTCAAAGTTTGATACAAGTCATGATATCTTCAAACTTTAATACACAATGCACACTCTTTATCGTCGTGGTACTAGAATATGACTGCACCCAAGAAGAGAACACAAAAAGAGAATAATCACAAGATCTGCAAAGTGAGAAAAGAAACTTGTGAATACTCCATTACACTCTACTGATGTAGGAAAGTCATCATACCTCACCCCGCCCCTCTGCCCACACACACTCTCTGTCCCTCGTCTTTATGATAAATTCCTTAATTTGCTAGCAAAATAACAACAACAATAAAGATGAAAAGAAGAAAATGCATACATATTGATAATTTAACATGTTTTCATGGGAAAAAAAACAACCAAATATTCAAATCAGGGAAATGCGTGAAAATAATGTACAGTAATTGTGTTAGTGTTAACAAATATATTTCTTTCGCTACATTGGCCAGACTAAATTTTAAATAAAAAACAGAAAAACGAAACAAACGAACAAAAAAAAAAAACCAGACGAGCCTTCAGGTTTTGGAATCAAATCGGCTGTTTCCTCCCAGAAGATTGCTGAGAATTTGCTGAAGTATGTTCGAGCTGGCCACAGACGCTCTCGTGTCCTCGAGTTCCCGAGCATGGACATGTTATCGTTGATTTCTGGCGTGTCCTCTTGTGTATTGACATTATCTGGAGATGAACGTCTCTCCGTGTGCGTAAACAAACAGAAAAGCTGAAGATGTTCTCCTTTACTTCCCCCCTTCCCTCAAGCCGCCACCCTGACTGTTGACGTCATTATGATTGGGACATTGGAAAACGGTAAACATAACATTAAGTCTCCGTTGTGGTGAACTTCAGTTTGTCATCGTGGGCTATGACTAAGTCTGACAATAAATGACGAAAAAAAAAGGAAATGATAAAAGAAAAAAGTACATAAATAATGATAAATGATAAAGAGTAAAATATAAAATAATAGGAATGGAAATGACAAAAAAAAAAAAGTAAATAATACAAATTAATAGGAAAAAAACATACAAAGAATAGAAATGATAATGAAAAAAAAACACAATTATAAATAATAGAAATGGGTTTCTTTACTGTATTTGGTTCTGTCTCGGCGTTCTTCAGCACAGACATTTTTCTCTTTTTTATTGTTGTTGTCATTTTGACCTTTCCAAATTCTTATTTACCACCCTGACCCAGTTTCTCTGGTTGACAGAAAAGTGACATGTGATCTTTATATGCCTCTCTATATCTTAGAATAAACTTCTCTTCGGGCGTTCTTGTTGAATGATATAAAAAGAACTAAGATGTCAAACTGGCCACGCTGTAGGTCACTTACAGGTCCTGACGGTGACGCAATGCTTTCCTCCTTGTCTTTTCTCTTTCCTTCTCTTTTCCCCTTCTCGCACCTCCTCTCTAGTTTCCCTTCTCTCATTCCCATTCTTGATCTTTTTCCACCCCCCTCCCCTTGTATATGTCGTTCTCTGTCTGTTTGTGCGCTTTTCTGTCTGCCTGTCTGTCTCTCCTTTCTTTCTCTTCTCTCTCTCTCTCTCTCTCTCTCTCTGTCGCCCTTTCTCTTTCTCTGTCTCTGTGTTTCTGTTTGACATGAAGGGGTTCACTCTCACAAGCCTCCATATTCTCTTCCACTCCCCAGTTGGGGAACTGTCTACATCTCTCTCTCTCTCTCTCTCTCTCTCTCTCTCGCCCTCTCTCTCTCACTCTGTCTCTGTGTTTCTGTTTGATATGAATTGGTTCATTCTCAAACATTCCATATTTTCTTCCACTCCCCGGTTGGGGAACTGTCTACATCTTTCTTTCTCTCTCTCTCTCTCTCTCTCTCTCTCTCTCTCTCTCTCTCTCCCTCTCTCTCCTTCCCTCCCCCTCTCTGTATGTGTTCTATATGAGTTACTTTAGCTCTGACAAGTCTCCGGCTGGCCTGGGGTCTGGTAGCTCACTGTACGGCTTCAGTGACGACAAACTTGTAAATGCCAGACGTTATTCGAACAAAACAAACCACGACTTGATAATATTTCCTTTATACTTACCTTAGTCCACACTTTTGTAGCGTCTGACAGCTGTCAACATAACATTGTTTACACGAACGCTTTTCTCTTTATTGATTTCTTCAAATTTATCTTCAGAATTTGGACACACGCGATGTCTCAATAATGCATATACACCTTGACTACTTACTAACGCAATGTCAGCTAAGATACAGCCAAGAGTTATAATCGGTATTAAAGAGGACAGATGTGTAAGTATTTGAGATATGGCAGGTGCTCAAATTGATGGCCGTTCTGGGCCAGACACCAATGACAACGTAGTTCCAGAGACTTGCAAACAACAACAAGCAGTTCATTTGTGTACACATTTTAGTAAGACACCCCGCAGATCCTCAACTCCCACACCTGCCCCTTCTTGTTTTAGGTCTTTATTTGAGGAAGTTCTCTGCCCTTGGCATTTATACCCCATTTATTGTTGTTTTTATTTTTATTTTTTTCATGTTTAGCGTGTTTTATATTTATGAGGACTAGTTGTTTTTATTTTCATTTTGCCCGGGGAGCAGCCCTATTCGGCCTGCTCTTTTCGATTTTCAGCTGCCAAGGTACCTTCAAGGTGCGCTACGTGCACACGGGCTCTCCGAGTTTTTCATCCTTTTCCGAGAAGACTAGGTGCTCGATCTTACCTACCAGAGGATCAGGGACAGTAATTTTTCTCCAAAAATTCCAACACGCCTACATCGACCGGGGATAGAACCCAGTACCTTTGGTATAATAGGCGAGCACCTTGCCTCTAAACCAACGTGCCCCAACCTCTCTTCCATTCTCCTTCCCTTTTACATGAACATCACACTGTTAGTTGCATATTCTGACATGAAACATTTTTCTATAGTGATCAGGACTGGATTACGGACAACTGATGCCCTAAGCCCTGGCCGACAATGGTGCGTCAACCCCTCCACCCAACCACTTACACAACATCTTCGAGTCCTAGTCACTTCAGTCATTGAACATGCCAAGATAACAAATTTTTTACTTCATCAATTAAAAGTCAATCATGGCAGATAAGGACAATAAACAACAATAACAACAACAAAAATGACTAAACTCGAGTGCGGCGGTGAAAGAGTTAAGGGCATAACTGGTAGGGGGGAAAAGACTTTTCCACTGCCCTAGCGCTGCCCTTGGTGGCCCCAACACAAATTCCGCGGCTGACTGAAAAAAAAATATAAAAAAAACGACTTAGAAAATGTTGAAGAAAATCTAAGTACATACTGAAATATCCTGATCTTTTCGCACAGAACCCAGAATTGGTTGGTACAAAACTTGACATCAAATAAAATTATGCTAAACAAAGTCTCGGTAAGTGCTGAAATATCCTCATCTTTGGGACGGAAACAAAAACAACCATTTTATTTTTTGACTGTCCTCCAGTCATGACCGGGTAAATCCACCCATTCTTTCCTCATTAATAATTCAGCTGTTTGTGGTCAGTAAAAGCCACTAAGCTCGTCCAACTCATTTTTTTTTTTCGGTATCGATGCCAATCTTCTGCCTACCCCATGCCATGAGAACAAAAGCGTATTGGCAAATATTGGAACATTGTGTAATACTGAGGCTGCACGGACATGGACATTGATTCACGTACGGAAGACAGATCTAACATGATTGACCAACAGAATAGTCTAGCATACACCGGGCTTACAAAAAATATTATGTTCTCCTCGCCATCTTGATTTTATATATTGTATTTGTATTTTGTATACTTCTTTAATTTCATTTTGGGAATTTGCCTTAGTGTCATTACAGCCCAGTTACAACTGGAGCAAGCACGTCTTCGCCACAGTGCAGCGCCGGTCGGCAGGTTTCCTTTTTTTTTTTTTTTTTGGTGGGGGCCGGGGGGGGGGGGGGTGAGTGGTAGGAATATTTTTATTATTTTTATTATCATTTTAATTTTGCCCGGGCAGCCGCCAGTTCGGCCTGCTCTTCTCCATTTCCAATATTGTCTTAAACACTGCGATGATTTAGTGCTGTACCGGAAAGCGGCGCCAAACACCGGAAGTTGACGTCGTCAGTCAAAACACGGACCGGAAAAAGCCAGGAGTATTAGACTATAAAACCCGGCATTGAAAAGGTACAGCTCAGTTCTGAAACTTGTCCTTGCTGAGCACAATACGAATATAGCTGTGTTCTCATGTGTACGGAAACGGAAACGACATGCGGAAATAAAATTGTGTGTTTCTGTGTATAAGGAAACGGAAAAGGCCAAAACAATGGAAAATATCACTTTTGTCTCTGTAATCATGAGATTCGTTGTTTCTCTCTCTACTCCCATCACCTGTTCTCTCCAGAGGCGAATGCAATTCCATGTTTTTGGATGAGGAGTTGATTTTAATATCACTCCTCCATCACAGATGCATATTGAAAGAAAACAAAAATGTCGTCGCCAGTACCGGTGGCGGGTCCATGATTATTTCTCCATTCTTCCTCACAATTCTCCGCAATCCGCGTGTGTGCGGTATGCGGGGACCCGTCTGCCTTTGACATTGTAGTACTGTTACTGATGCTGCGACCACAAATTTCCTGGAAATAGGATAATAAACCTATATATTATGTTGTCTTGTATTGTTTATCACAAGAATAGCCATGGTTAACAATGCAATGGATGTTAGCTGTTTCATTACAGATACACATCGTTTCCTTTTCCGTACACATGAGAACACGGCTTTAGACTATAAAACACGACGTGAAAGAGGTACGGCTCAATTCCGAAACTTGTTCTCGCTGAGAACAATACGAACAAGTATGTGCTCACAATAATATAATTGGAGGACGGTTTTCCAGAAATGGATTTGTCAAATTTTGCAATAGTTTGGGCCCCTTTCAGAAGGCCATTCAAACTTAGTGTAAGACGCGGTGAGTACGTGTTCTGTTAGAACTTGCTATGTCCCGTCTTAATCTTTGGATAAACACGGGACATAGCAAGTTGTAACTGAACACTTACACCACGTCTTACACTAAGTTTGAATGACTATCTGAAAGGGGCCAAAACTATTGCCAAATTTCACTTACCCATTTGTGGAAAAATGCTCTACAATTTCATTCGTCTGTCTCAAACTAGATTTTTTTACATTCATTTTTTTTAGGTTCAGTGGTTGCCTCGGACGTTTCGGTACATATTTTACAACTAGCTAGACCCTTTTCACTTCCGCGTTACGGTTGTTTGCGGGGAGCCGCACGGCCCCGAAAAGCGCCGTGTAGAGCAAAAACCTCCACTTGCCTTAGTGATGGCATCTGAATAATTTTATGTGCACAGTTTAAGCAAAGATGCATTTTTATGCCAGAACCAGAACGTAACGGGTTTGTACATTTGGGTGCCCAACAAGAGGATGGCATCGTTCGACTGTTGTCCACCGCTTCCGCCCTACAAGTGGGGCACGCCGCCATTTTGTTTGCAAATCACGTGATATGGAGGACGGTAAATGAAAAGGGTCTATATATATTTACACATCCCCAAAAATGTGGACAGCCTGAATAACTTCCTCAGTATCACACTGTGCTCATGAAAGGCAATATCAAAGACTTTGCAGTCTCACAGAATCTTTTCTCCAACCTGAGTTCTAAAGTATTTCTTGGACACTATTCAGAATCGAATACAACCGTTATCGCCCACCCAAAACAAACGTGTGTACTTGCCTACGTACGAGATGAAGCGATCATCATTAATTAGCAAAGTGATCTATGAAGGGACGAGTTCATCTCTGTGTACGTATTAATGTGACTGTGGTTTGCTTTGTGCAGGTCCCAGTACATTCATAATTCATGGATTGCTGATTAGCAGAACAAATCTCTGACTTCTCATTCAGAATCCTGCAGAGAGTTCTTTCGCACCTAAATGTCTTTCCTCCATCCGTTTTGTATCTGTCTTTTGTCTTATTCATGTATCGATCCGTCCTCCTTTATTTCCTCTTGTTTCATATTATTTTCCTTTTCTCTCACCGTCCCTTCACCCTGTCTTCCTTTGTACTTTCTAAGACTCCACATTCCATTTCACTTCGCAAAACTTCATACTTACTGTTATCTAGATGATAATAATTTAATGTTCGGCTTTTAAAATGCTTTTGTGGCATGTTTCTCGTATATTTTGAAAGTCTTTCTAGTGGCCAGTTTTGCACTGAACTTGTCATCATTACCGTAGTTCATCTACTATTGTACTTTGGTAACTTGCAGGCTTTTGTTTTCACGTTTTGAAATAACGCATTAACGTAGTCAAGAAACATTCGGAGATGAAATATAATGGAAAAAGATAAGTTGTTACGCCGCACATTTGTGGGTAAATTGTTCTGAAAAGTAAATAGACACAAAACAATCTATTTTGATGAAGCTGAGGATTTCTTTCTCCCACTTTCAAAGAATCCGATCTTCCACCAAGCACCACCGACCTCTAAATAACTCACTGGCATCTGAATAAAAAATTTGATAAATAAATAGATATTTTATTGGAAATCTGTAAAAACCATCCAAATCTTTGAGTTTTACTGTAGAAAGATGACAATGAACATTTTCTTTTTAAAAGAGATGGTGGCACTAAGTTCGTAGCAAAATTATCTATTAGATTAGAGTTTTTCCCTTTTTTTTTTTTAAACAAATGTATCAATCTACAACAGAGCATGTATCCATCCGATAAAACAGTGGGATTAAATACTATTTCTTGAATCAAACCTCTGTCTCGTAAACATTGGCGTGCAAGGAACAGGTTAATGAACGGAGAAAATAAGAGGTGAATAAATAAATGAACAGGCCGGTAAGAGGTTCAACGCCGGGCACCGCCTTTATTTAAGATAGGATATATCCGTATTAATTCCTGAACGGAGTTTTGGCTCTACAGTTTAATCTTATGTCTGTCATTATGGTAGATGGGGTGGGAGAACAGGCCGGGTGGGGGTTGGGAAGTGGAGGGGGAGCAAGAGTCATTGTCATGTTCACAGACGCGCGTGAGAGGCGAGGTACACTTAGTCTACTGTTTGCCATGTACGCAACCACATCGCTGTGTTGGACAAGGAGAGAGACGTGGCTCTAACAACTGATAGGCTGGCTTTGTTCAGTGTCCGCTTGTTACAGGAGGGCAACATAAACATTTATTCCTATTGGGTGTCAATTGTCGCATTTAATTTAAAACAACTTCTCAAGAAACCACAATTTAACACAAAGAATACAACGTTCGAATCAATGGATCTGAGTTGTTCATTTTTGTCAAAAACCATTTACAAATGTAAAATATTGTCAGCAGTATATTAAAAGGACAGCCTCAGGCTTTCTGGGACATATACTATAGACATAATAAAGACTCAGAAGTTCTACCACTCATTTAGCGATCAAGATATATTTGAATCAAATTACCAACTTGAGACAGTGTCTCAAACCTTTCTGAGCTGCGCCCAAATTTTCAAGAAACAGAGAATCGGATCGGCTGAGTATCAAAGCTGCAAAAAATTCCGGCTTTGCTGAGATCAAACTACAAGTCGCAAGTATGACCATCTCCTGCCTAGTCCAACTGATGGCTATTATGTGTGCAGTGATGCTGACTTCGGGTGCCTACGCTTCTTCAAATACAGGCGTAAGTTGATGGTTAATCATTACTTTTTAGAAACAGTCATTCTCCAGTCATATGCCCATTATACTTTTATTTATCTCCATGTAATTAACCCACTCTTTACTGCCACTTTGCATGCCACATTGTGCAGCGCATTCAAATAAGCTTGACAAATTCGAGTCATTTAAAAAGCTGTCTGCTCAGAGATGAATCCAGAGCGGACGTTCAATGGGGTGAGCTAGAGGCCGTCCAGAAACGAGATCTCTGCTTTCTCATCTTTACATTTTCTTCCATATAAAATGCCGTAAGTTTTCAATGAATAGAAATTGTTGTAATGCACATTGTTAATTTAATTTAAGAGAAGATGCTAAATTGCCATCGGATTAGCATTTAGCTTTTGTTTGTAGGCTAATTCCTAGAAACTGTATTCTACTTGACTGTGGCTCAAAAGTTCCTGAATTGTTTCAAATGTGCAGGGAATTTTCTTTTTTCTTTTAACTTTTGAAAACAGAAACCTACCGCACCGGAAGTGTAAAGTTTGTGACCTATTGCAATTCTTGCATCAAACCAGCCGTTTTCCTAAAAGAGATCATTATGCAATAAATATAGAATACAATACAATACACTGGAAGAGATTATGCTTTACTGATTCCGAAGAAAATATGCACTTTTTAATATTTTTTTTTAGAATCGAGATGGACGCACCGATAGGAATCAGGACCGTGACCGCTTATAAAAGCCAATATTATTGAGTCCAATATTATTGATCTGTAGTGCAGTGGGCGCATCTCCTTATTTCACCCATTCATACATCGAGTCTGAAAGATCAACTTTTTGTTTGTTCAGTGCAACAAAACAGTGAGAGAATGTGAAAGATTCGAAGATTGTTTGAAATTGGAGCAAGTCAGCAATGTGCGTGATGTGTCCGTTGCTTGTAGAAAGGACACTACTTTGCCGTTCTCCTCAAAATAAAGAGACAAATTGTAGAAACAATGGTTCTCGTAGTTCCAGGACACATTCCTCACCATCCTCTCCCATTTTGAATTCTTATTCAATAATTTTTCACCATTATACTTTTACAGTGGTGATCATTGAAATAATTTGTAGGAACATAATGTTGTTTGTTAATTACAATCCAATGAAGAAAAAGTCACGATTTTAATGGATCACAAAACTTCTACTTCTTTTTTATATTTGATTCTCCTCGTCAGACTGAAATTCCACCCTCTCCCTGCCCCCACCTCCACCCTCGGCTGAAATTCGTCCCCTCAGAGTTGAAATTCTACCCCAGTCCCACCCCACCCACACCCCCGATCCCCAGGTTAAAATTGCTCCCCTCAAATTTGAAATTTCTCCCCTGAGAGCTAAATGGTGAGATCCACTGATGTAGAGGGAGCAGGAGATGGAGTGGGAGAGAAACAAACGTGGACAAATATATTTGTATGGAAACATTAAAATTGCATTAAGCTCCAAGTGCCATGCCAACTTCGGGTTTCTTGTGTGCCATAAATGGTAGTGTTTTGCCACCCCCTGGACTGAAAATTAAAGTTGAATAAGATTTTGTGTCTATGGAATGATCCCGCAGGGAATCTGGGGTGACCGTTACAAATTTCAAGTTGGAAGAAATTCTCAGTTTCTCGCGTGACATTTCAACATCCATTTGGTGTGGTATTCCCCCACTGGGATCCATCCATGGTGTATGGTCGGATTTGATAGGGGGAGGAGGCGGTGCAGTAAAAGTGTACATCGGGGAATGGGGTTCTGGCACGGGGGGGGGGGGGAGAAGAGGCATACGCCGCTGGTCAATTATGGTAACAGATTAAAAATAAGTAGGAGAAAAGGAGTTGAGGAAAGAAAGAAGCGGAAGAATATGATCAGAAATACGACGACCCACTTTAGGCAAACAAATGATTATAATCATTCTGTTTGTGATATAATAGTCAAACAGTCCATGCAAAAAAAGACCCCTTAATGTTTAAGAATATCAAGGCTTTACCACAGACATGCTTTGTTCTATGGTCGTGTGCTCGTGCAGGGGAGGGGGGGATGCTGAATGTGTCCTATAGTGGATAATAATATATCCGCCAAATTTATCGTCAAAAGTTGAGGCAGTATACAAAAACGTTCATACTTTCAGGTTAGGATGGCTAAGGTGCTTACATGCTCACACTCGCGCTGCATTTTAGTAAGATTATCAGTATGATTATATTATTTTGGCTTGCTTGCTCTGCTACTCACCCCCCCCCACCCCCCCCCCCCGGATTAATCAGTGTACCACCCTTGACAATGGTACACTTACGGAGCGACATTACTACCATATACTGGAAAAAGTTATATACATAAAAAAGCAAGTTGTTGCCTAGTCCGAACATTCCCTAATTCCCAATCCAGGCCACATCTTGCAGTTTTCATTATCTAGGCTCCTACAATAGTGTATTGTTCTCAAAGCATCTTGTTTGATAGATTGGTTATGTTGTGCTTGACTCTTGGTGCTGTACTTCATGTCGGACATTTGGAACAGTGTTCCGACTGGCAAAACTTGATTTTCTGAAGCAAGAGAGAGAGAGAGAGAGAGACAGAGGGATGGAGAGAGACAGACAGACAGACAGACAGACAGAGACAGACAGACAGACAAAGAGAGACAGAGAGAGACAGACAGACAGAGACAGACAGACAGACAGACAGACAGACAGACAGACAGAGGGTTTTCCTCGTACACAGAGTGAGATTGAAACAAATCTGCCTCTCTAGTTGATTCTAAGGAAGTTCAAATGTATGAGTCAAAAGACTCAAGACCATAAGTCTTAACAATCTTAAGACCATGACTGACAAATCTTTTTCTTTTCAAGGGACCTCCGATTTAGAATTCTCTGCCTCTGTCTTTGAGAGAGACTGAACATTGTATGACTTTTAAACATCAGCTGAAGAGTCATCTTTTTACAGTGTGAACATTCATTTCCTTTTCCCGAGTATGCCTGTGTATTGTGTGTGGATTATATGAGATAAATGTTGTCAAGCGCTTAGAGCCTGGTTGTTCACGGAATGGAGCGCTGTAATAATGAATTCTGTGTAAGATAATTATTATTATTAAAACCGACGCAAATTACCTGATGTTAGGATGGGAGTGGTGTAGGAGGTTGGGCTGGAGTTTGGGTGCAATAATTATGTTATTATTATTAATTATATTAAATGAAGACAATTTAGGAAGGTGAAAATAGCGATGTGTGGAGGGGCAGGAAGGGAATTTATTTATATTTTATTTCCTACTGCACTTGTATTTACTGTCAGCTGAACAAACCAAATTTGCTTGGAACTATTCTGTAAGCAAGAAATAATAGTGGACAGACTCTTTCTCAAGTTTTCATCGCTCGCGATACATAAGGCCGATGGCGCATGAAGACAGGACTATTTTGTCTCCGATTCAGTATGAGATGTGAACTGTGGAGTCAAGCGGGACATCGCACACAAGCAAGATGGAAACAACTTGGTCTGAATAGCTTGGACTGTCTTGAGCAGACTTGGTTCAATACGCCATCAGCCACAATTATGCACAGAATTTTTTTTTCTCTCAGATTTTAAAGATTCATCGCTGGGTACAGGCCCATTGCGAATGACGTCACAGATTGTTTTTGTTTTGTACTTCCGACAACTAAAATGGCAGGTGGATCAGCTGACGAGTGTAACTTCGAGATATGTCTAGGCGGTTAAAATCCCTGCTGGTTGCATTGCACTTGACTGTTATGTCAGGGGTGGAAAGAATGGATCCAAGCTGGTCAGATTCCCTACCATCCGTGTAAACAAAGCAAAGGAAGTGAAAGAATTGACCGAACGTCTCCAATGTGCGTGAACGCACGTGTCATTGTTTACTGCAGTGAACTTTTCTTTAGCTCGCCGCCGATTGGTTCGCGACACCATAAGTGCTCGTAGTGCAAATCAGCTAGCGAATCAAAATCAATGCTACCATCGCCATGGTTACGCGTCGGTCCTGACAACTAAAATGGTCGATATCCGCAATGGGCCTATAGACATTGGCGTCAACCGCGGGTTGGATTTCCGTGAAATCTGATTCACGTTGTGGGCAAGGCAAAAGCAGGCATATGGTCGCTTCCTAGCCCATCTTAATGCCTGTGTGCAGACTAGAGCGCTCGGGAGCTCACACACACACACAGACATGAAAGCTCACACACAAATTATAAATCTCCTGTGATCTTGGTTATATTATTTTTTGGATAGTCTGTGGTTGACACACCGCTGTACACTTATTCTATTCAGATGTAGTTTTACTAAGCCGTGCCAAACATTGATGTCATTATATATAATTTTATAATACTTACTAGTGTAAAGGCCCGTTCAAAGAACGGGTTGCAAACAACACGCACAATCAGCACACAGATTATGTAGAGCTAGGAAGAAAACAACTCACAACTGGCAAAGCAACACCCGCATGGCCCGTACCGTGCATAAGGCAGACGGCACAGAAACGCATGCCTTCAAACTTTGAAACGCAACCGGAAGTTTAAAGTCGAAATAAAGCAAAGGCAAGAGGGAGGCAACCATTGTTGAGGAGAAAGCATTATTCGATGACGTACTCTCTCTCTCTCTCTCTCTCTCTTAGTAATAAAAGTAGTAATCTGCAGTCCTGCTTCAGAACTCATGCGCGCCAAGACACTGCGCACCAAGCTTGATATGGTTATTTTTTATGACATGCACGGTACTAAAGTCGAAACAAAACAAAGGCAGGAGGGAGGCCATCATTGTTGATGAGAAAGCATTATTCGATGTTTTTAGGCATATTTTCATTTATTACAAAATTACGATACTTCGCTTTCATGTCAAAGGAATAGACACAGTAGCAAAAAGAACTATCTTTCACATGTAATTTTTTCAGGTCTGGGCATTTCTTCCTCGCAGCAGTGAATTTTTTTTTCCTTGCTGTTTTTCTATATAGAAAAAAAAAAGAAAGTTCTCGGGTTTTGTTAGGAAAATCGCCGCCCATAAAGCTTGGATGTGCGTGAAATTTTGAGGGTGCCTTCCTTTTGTCTTGGGAAGGTTTTTTATCATTATTATTATTATCTTAGATTTGGAGACTTCAACTGGTGGGGAAGTTTTTGTTTCTTTGTTGTTGTTGTTGTAGTTGTTTGTTGTTTTTTTTGAGTTTGCTGTGGGTCGATTAATTATTGATCACATTCGACACATTATCGAAAGACAAACAAGCCACAACAACATAACCAGATATTAAACCTAAAGGAACTGACAAAATAAAGCCGATCCATTGCAAACACCCAGAACTGAAAGTAAGAACCGATTTATCCCGGGCAGAGCCGGGTATCTCAGCTGGTATTGTCATGCACATACAAGAACGCTCCTTTGCAATCATAAACTAGAAAATTATTAAAGGGAATTTTCTGAAATCCGGCATGAAGAAGTGATGTACTACAATAACGGATGTTCGTGGTCACGCGTGGGTAGAGCGCCGCAATTAGGCGCGCCCAAAGAATAATTCGGAAACTGCGCAAATAATGGAACTGTCATCTCGTGAAAAGGTTCAGGCGACATGTTCACGTCTGCTATTCTCGCTTCCGGCTCGGTGAAGAACAGCTGTTTCCGGCCAGAGGAGTGGTTCAAAACTTGGGAGAGGAAGGGACAAGCAAACGTCACATTGTACCGACCTGACACAAGACAGTCCACACACTACAAACGTATGGCAGGCACTGCTGCCACTAGTGTGGAGGGAGTTTCACACATTTATTCGAACTAGCCAACCCCGGGAAGATAAATCTTGCAAAATTTCCTTGTATCACATCCAGCTGTATATCTAGATCTGGGTCGCATTCACTTAGGTTTGATGCAAAGACCAATAGATCGTTTTGTTACGCCATAATTCTTGCAGAATACACAGATGTGATAAGTTGACTTTCAGCCGGCAATGAGTAAATAGTAACGTAGAGCGCAATTTCCAGTCACACTTTTCGGTTCTTTCCAATGAAAATGCGTCTCTGTTTTTACAGCTCAAAAAATTTTAATATAAATAATAGTAACGGCTGATTTTTGTTCAAAATGAATGAGTCCACGTAACTCTTCGTCAAAAATTGATGCAGCACACCAGGTTTCATAATTTTTGATGGCGTAGTCGCGAAGTTTTAGTTGCTTACGGGTTCACCCTCTAGCTCAATTATAGTAAGATATTCGGATGGCTATCTGTGTCCAATATTCGTTTGAATATTTTTGAAATTATTCGACATTCTACAGAGTTTCATAGAATGTTAATAGTCAGCCAATGGGGAGACAGTTTCGAAACTGAACATATTCGTATGAACATAGGCCTAGTAATAAAGAAGGTCACTGAGTAGTGTGAATTATTGAAGAGAGGAAGCAAGAAATACACTATCTCTGCTTGTCTCGGACGAATTGAATTAGATTAATAGTGTTTTTGCGTGGAGTTGTAAGTTTTGTACGAAAGCGGTCAGATATTTGAAACAGCCCAAGTTTCGAAAAATGATGAACGAAAATTTGATATTATTTCGAATAATACAAGTTGCCCACGCTAGTTGTCACCATCAAAACTAAACTGAGCCTTATGTAAGAGGTTTTGGTTGCACTTGGATCACTGAGCACGCAATTTGCCCGTGAGATTGAGAAACCAGGAGGCACGTGCGTGGGGACATAATTGTTCTGCAGTCTTTCCATCCGCAACATTCAAGCGTAATTAGCGCTGTGCGTGGGATCTCAAGAAGCAAATGGGCGCCACTGCGCAATAATCCGCGGGGTCAACAGAGGTCACATGGTGATGCGCATGCAATGTGCATTCATTTGTAGCTGAAACAAACACTGAATGGACCAGAGAAGGCCCCATCCATAAAATACTCGGGGAGCGGAGGGTGTGGCTGCCCTTAGCGTATGAAAAACAAACATTGGTGGTGGGGGGGGGGGGGGTAAGTGGTGCATATTTACGTGTTTCAATTAAGGTAATGAATTGGAAAGTGGTTTGTTTATGTAGGATTATATGATCAAATACATCTCAGATATATTTCTAATGACGCAGTCAACAGACAGTAAACTGCCGTTTTAAATTTCAGAATATTGAAGGTTTATCAATGACATTCAAGAATGTAATGGATGGGGTAGGGAATCGAAGCCACGCGTACGAAAAGTGTACCAGGGGCGAGATTTGGGGCAATAATCGCCAAAATCGAGCATACATCCTTTTAGGATGGCCCAAAAAACCGGCCGAAAAAGAAAGGTGTGCGGGAGGCGGGGGTGAAGAGGACAAAAAAACATTTCCGATGTTGATAGGGAGTAATTATAATTATGGCCTTCGTATAACGCCCTGCGGGTGGCCTTGACCTTCTCCGAGAGGATATTGACCAATGGTGTTAATGTAAAGCGTGCCATTTCTTCTCCACCCCTCCCCTGACCCCTTTTCTGGAAGGAAGACGGATGCGGACGCCAAATTTATTAATAGAATCAGAATTTGAATTTGTTTCGTTGACTGGAGGAGATAAACTGTTTATGCCTACGGAAGTAAGAATGATGGCTTTGTTAAGTAAGGGCCCTGGAGGACAGCCAATTTGTAGGCCTAATTATTTAAATGTTATCAAGATGGCACAAATTTGTTTTGAATTATTCGCCCACATACACACACAGAGACACACATACACACCTATACACACATAAACGCCCGTGCACGCACACGCACACACACACACACAATTTAGGCCGGCACCGCGCTGGCTCAAGTCTGTGTTACATCTGTGTAATCAGCGCGCGAGCCCTTTCTTTCCCTCAGCTGGCTCCACACAGTTTTGTCGCGTCTCTTTCTTTCCCTCAGCTGGCTCCAGACAATTTTGTCGCGTCTCTTTCTTTCCCTCAGCTGGCTCCACATAGTTTTGTCGCGTCTCTTTCTTTCCCTCAGCTGGCTCCACACAGTTTTGTCGCGTCTCTTTCTTTCCCTCAGCTGGCTCCACACAGTTTTGTCGCGTCTCTTTCTTTCCCTCAGCTAACTCCAGACAATTTTGACGCCGCCAAATTGGGTCAAGGCCGTTTCGCGTTTGTTTTGACCCAATGGGCGATGTCTTCTTTCCGCCAGCTCAAGCACAACTTAGGCGCCCCTGAACTGCCCAGACAGATTTCAAATTTCTCAGTGTGGGAGGTCCAGTTTCATCCATATCTCACGGTCAAAACGAGACGAACGGGTTTTGATTCACTGTGCAACCAATCTTAGGCCTACGGGGTCTGCAGTGAAAAGTCAAGTATGTTTGGCTGTATGCCCGTTTGCTTGCTTGTTGTAATTGGTGGACATAGAGAGAAGTTGGGGATGAGGGAAGGCCGGAGTCAAGTCAGGGCTGAGCCCTGTATCTCTAGGCTGTGCTGGTTTCAGCGCGCATCGATGTTTTGCAACCAGTGCGCAAAGGAAATTAGTGCTAAAAAGGTTAATTAATTGAAATAACGTTGTAATAATAATTATGTTATTAATTATATTAGTAATCATACATTTTGAAAGTGATCTCCTAACTAAATGTTTCTGTCGATACTGATTCTTACGAAATGGCGAAACTCCGGTGACGGTTGCTCATTGCAAATGTCACTGCGGGAGAAAACGGGAAGAAGTGGTTTTTGAGAATGAGAGAAGGAGGAAGTTTATGTGAATGAGAGCGAAAGTGGCTGAAACATACAAATACTCAAAAATATAGAGGAGAGTTCATACGCTGCCTGCGATACTTTCCAGAAGGCGAAAAATTAACGGGTCTCAGATACGTACTGAAATTTTGAAACAATTTCTAGTCTACATTTGCACAAACATTCAGTGCACAAATACTGTGGTCAAAATACAAAAAAATAAAATAAAAGTGCACACACTGAATTCTAAAACTTAGAGGGGATATTGCTGCTAACTGCTGTTGACCACTGTTGACAACAACTGACCACGCTGACCGTTGACGGTAACCAATGTTGATCACTGTTGACCGCTGCTGACCACTGGCGACCAGTTCTGACAACTATTGACCACTGCTGACCGTATTCAAGGACTGCAGTGGGCGACAAATACGATGAAAATATTCGTTAACGTTTTGTTTCACCTTCACTATTCAGGCCAATTTCTAGAACTTTGCTATATGATTGGCACTGGCGGCGAGCAAAATAGCCGTTAAGCTAATATTGCCCACTGAGTCAGGTGTTGTTCTGACTCAGTCTTGAACTCCCTTTGAATCAACAGACGAGACAGTTTTGTTTCAGTACCACTAGTGCGCGAGATCTCGTTTAACTTCATAGTCCACAAAACAGAATTGTCGCAGTGCGCTATGGGTTGTATATCTGAAGACCACTTGGATGTAGTGCATGACAATGTACACTGTAGTAGAGTTGTTAGTTCTAGATGAATAATCCAATCTACACCGCTACAAAACATGTTGACAAGGCCACGAGAATAATAACAATAATATAAAAAAATAATAATAATAATACGTTAGAGTAAATTTGGTGACCCGCTGCCTGGTCACCAACAGAGATAAGTGCTATGACATTTAGTCCTGCACCATGCTGATATGTTCATAGCTCACAGAAAGATTAGATCTACGTACTGAATATGTGCGGTAATAATCCCAGCGTGAGCCGAATGCAGCAAGCCGAGCTGACTGGTGCACTTAGGCAGATTGACATTTTGTACTCAAATGATACGCTAATTCCACTCCCAGCTCTCACTCCGTGATGGCTAAACTGGCAGTTTCCGGAAAACTTTGAAGAAATTCATCTCCATTAGAGTTACAGTTTCATAATCTGTGCGGCAAGTGGTAACGGCAATGACGATGGAAAACACAACGACTGGAAGTTGTAAAAAAAAGGAGGGGGGTTGGGGTTGGGGGTGGGGGGGGGAGGGGAGAGAGAGAGAAGAACAAAATTTGGAGATAGCCAGAAGAGAGGAGATCTTCAGAGGAAGAGGAGGAGAGCATCCGTCGAACAAGAGTTTCTGCTCTTGACTTCAATGCGCTCTGAAGGGGCCACAGGCAGAGAGACAGACAGACAGACAGATCAAATAGATGTATGGATGTGTGCATGGATGGGCTGACGGCTGGATGGATAGATAGATAGATAGAGAGATAGACAGACAGACAGACAGACAGACAGACAGACAGACAGACAGACAGACAGACAGACAGACAGACAGACAGACAGACAGACAGACAGACAGACAGACAGACAGACAGACAGATAGATAGATAGATAGATAGATAGATAGATAGATAGATAGATAGATAGATAGATAGATAGATAGATAGATAGATTTAAAGTGCTAACCGACAAACAAAAAAAACAAATAAATATCTGTCACAAACAACATGTGGGCGATGCCAAAACAAAAACAGTGAACAGATACGTCAAATCAAAACATCGATTGCCAATTATACCATACCCGGAATGGTAGAGATTTGGACTCGTGACTTCTCTCCAAATGTCATTAACAAGTTGAGATTTCCAGCTACCAGTAATGCTACTGAAAGCTCCTCTCGTGATCAGTTGAATGTTGATTAGATTGAAGATGCCGGGGATGATCATATTAAAATTATAACTGAACATGACACGGAGATATAAAAGCCTGGAATTGCCAACAGTTCCTTATGCCCTCATGTCTTGCCCGGGGGAATTTGAAGTGAAAAGCTGGGGCAGTCTGTGAAATCTGAAGATTGGTCAAGGACGTGACAGTGACGGTGGGTGGGTAGTAGTAGTGTATGGGGATGGAGAGTGACATGAACAAAATCTAGAACGGGATCAGAATCTACTTACAAATCTCACCAGAGAAACTGCTGAGGTGTGGGCACTGGCCAGCTACAGCCACAGACGTCCAAATTAACCAGACTGGAAACACGAGCTTCGGGCTGTGTCGTTTTTTACGGAATCTCCCGAGCGGCGACCGCATAACCAACGTGGCCGCCGCTCGGAAAATTCCGATTGTAGTTCTATCTGCAGTAGAAGTTTCTTTTTATTTGTCAAGATTGGTTGTACATGTATTAATAATGCATCAACTTGCCTATCCTTTCATTTTATTGTCTACATCTGCCTTTTTTATTGTTATAAATGATGACCGTATGGACTTTTAGCGACCGCTGCATTGTAGCTATGCTGAAGCGTCGGTCGCAACCGTAAACCTAAAACAGCGGACCTTTGGCTGTTTTGTGACGTCACACAATGGGATCATCCAGTCTGGGTATTTTATTAGTCTGTGGCTACAGTTTACTGTCGTGGAAAATACCCCGGTCCTTTTTACAATAGTTAAAATGGGAGATGGAGAGACCGAGAGAGACAGAGAGAGAGAGAGAGAGAGAGAGACTGATGTCACCGTGGAAGAAAACAGGACGAAATCGCTGTGTGAAAGACAGGAGGAAGAAGTGTGTATGAATGAGAGCGAAAGTAGCTGAAAATATACATATACTGAATGAGCACTCAGAAACACGGAGGGCTTGATACTGGATTCTTCTTCTCTTATTGATAGTAAATGGTCATAGAATAATTAGGAACTAAGAAATGTCTTATAGGCTCTTGGTATCTTTTTATACGATCAAAAGTAAAGGGGGGGGGGGGGAGGGATACAAAAGAGGGCGGGGATATGCAAATATAATAGAAGGAAAGTGGGGGAGGGGTGGGGGGGGGGTAGGCAAAAGGCAAAGATAATAAAGGGATTCCATATATCGGGAGTCATTTTTTAATGACACGCCGGCACCTACTTCGACATGACATGCCTATTTTGGCATCAATCTCAGAAATGACTAATACATTCTCCACCGCTGTTGAGGCTGGCCTCATTTAGGCTTAGTATTCATCCCATGTAAAGTACTCTATGTCGATCACATTTGATTTCCTTTTTAAAAAAAAAAAAAAAAACCTTATGTTTTGTTGTATTTTGTCTGGTATTTTCAAACCTACGTCATGGACAAAAAGATACCCAGCATAATTACCTGGAACTCTATTAAAACGTGGACAAAGCACGACCTTTCATTCATTCTGTCCTGATGACAATGCATGGCTGTTCTGTAAGAGATTGATCAATGAATGGAGGACAATGTGGTAGAGCATGAACATGCTGGAACAATAGGCAGTAATATGAGCTTGAACGAATAATTATTCCGGTGGCTGCAGCCGGGCGTAGTTTTTGGGGGTTTTTTTGTGTGTGTATTTTACATTTTGTATACTTCTTTAATCCCGTTTGAACAAATTTGCCTTAGTGTCATAACAGTCCAGTTACAACGCCGACGCCGCGATACAGCACCAAACGGCGGGTTGTTGGGGTTTTTTCTGGAGGGGGGGGGGGGGGGGGCGGGGAAATACATTTTTATTTAATTTTGCCCGGGCAGCAGGGTGTTTGTCCTACTCTTCTCGATTTCCATCTGCCCAGGTATTTTTAACTTGCGCAACGTGCACACGGGCCCTCCGAATTTTTCGTCCTTATCCGAGAAGACTAAGAGCTCAGTCCTACCCATTATGGGATCAGTGCCAAGAAAACATGGGAAAACCCCCAAAATTCCAACATGCCTGCACTGACCGGGATTTGAACCCGGTACGATCGGCATGAGAGGCGAGCACCTTGCCTCTAGACCACCATGCATTAGTAAGATGTAGCCATGGCTGGTGTTAGAGGATGACGGGATGTTACAGAGTGAGCTAGAGCTGTACAGTGAATACACCTCAGTATTATGTCTGTAAGACTTTATGATAATATTAGTCTACATTCCCCAAGAAACAACCAAAAAGCCATCCAGTGAACACAGCTCAGTTTTGTCACTATGAGTCCGCTTTAGTCCCCCAGACAACAGCGCTATTACGGGCAGTCTGAGCCTTTATGCGTCTTTCCATTACCCATTCATCCTTCGCTTCCTGCCTGAAATTCTCCCTTGGTGATGACATTGCTATGTGCGAAATAACTGCGTAATTACCGTGATGTTGACGCATGCCCTGACATAATTCTGGCAATAACTCGTTGTATGACGTCAGAAGTGGTAGATGAATCATGGCTCCCCGTTCTCTCCCATGCCCCCCCCCCCCAAACCCCTTTCCTTCCATATTGGATTGTTTCCCTTGCGTCCACCCAAAATTGTGGTGTTCACCTCACGGCACCCCCCCCCCCCCGGCCCTGCAGTGCACGGCAGCTGAACATGCGCACTTGCGAAAAATTTGTTTTCGGCACGGCGGCTGAGCGTGCGGACTCGGCGAGATAAGCTTTAATCCTAAAAGAAACACACAGCCTAGAACTTTGCATGAAAGTCGTAATAAAATTCAAAAGTTGTTGGAGCACAAGTTTCTGTGACGTGGAGTGAAATGAACCACTGTGAGCTGAGCCTTATCGCAACAAACAGCGCTTGCGGAATGAACAATGAGGAGAGAAAGACCGGAAGTGACGTACACATCCATGCAAGGCCCACGAGACTGGTGTTGTTTTCGGTAATTACGTATTCCAGATTTAGACATCCCCGATAATTATAATCTTTTTTCTTTTTTTTCTTTTCATGCTTTTGTCAGATTTCGCTGCCCACGAGAGTCATTCATATTTTCATTGATTATCTTTCGTTTTTGATTTTACATCTTTCGTCACATTTTCTTCTGTCTTCCTCCATCCCAACGTTCTTATGGCATTACTACCAGCTGGCCCGCTGACTCGGGGAGTACACAGATGTGATTTTTAAACTTGAGTTTCGATCACGAATGTATAAATTGAGGCGAGGAACGAAATTTCCTGTCATACTTTTTAATTCTACACTAAGGAAATGCGTCTTTTTTTCCGCCTCAAAACGTCGGAACACTTTCTTCTGTTCAACTCAGCTGTGGCTCAAAATCAACGCAATTTAAAAAATACAGTGAACTTCAAGACCTTTTAAAATATGCCCATGTACACATTTACTTCTTTCTATGTAATGGGATATTTTATAGAATTTGCGGCTGAGTGGTTAAAAAACCGTTCATGATTACATTGGGGGCATTAGTTCCTTTATAATATAAGTTGAAGTGTGCCCGGAACAGTTTATGGTAGAAAATTAGATCCAGTGGATGATTGTGACATGATAATGTTTATCTCCATTTGAGATTTTTTTCGGGTTTTTTTGTTTTTTTTTGCAGCAACATTTTCACTTCTTTTCCTGGTTTCTTTTACGTGTTGTTGTTGCTGCTGTCTTCTTCCTGGAGCTCACTGCTTTAGCCCACAGAAAGGCTGATTTGGGGTAGGCGCGAAAAACACAGGGAAAATGCAGAGGCAGAGAAAAATAGTTTTAATTTTTTTTTTTTCAATTGGGTATTGTTGCTGGGTACGGGTATGTAGGGTGGATGTCTGTTTTGTGTTCTCTATTTTGGACAGGCGCAGTGGGGCCGGCGTGTTCTTTCTACTTGTGTTCAGGCCTGTTGGGGACACTTGC
>OZ007578.1:4428968-4443968 GCA_963931925.1 Onchidella celtica | reverse complement strand
GAATGTATGGGGACGACACACCCACGGGACACAGTATTTCTTGAAAGAAAGAAGAAGAGGTACAGAAGGAAAGATGGAAATCAGTAAACAGTTTGATGGAAGGAGGAGAGGTAACACATATACATCCTGTTAAAAAAGCAAACTCCACACGCTGTCGTATGTTTCACAGTAAGGATAGTCTACATCTCTTGAGGACGTTAAATGAAACATTCACTTTTGTAACACTAATAACTCGGGTCGCAAGAGAAATTGCAAGTCCACATATAGAGTAATTTTCTATTCAGGTTTAACAAGGAACCAAGAAACAATAAATACATAAAATTGTACTCACCACCGGTGTTCATGTATTCCAAGACGGGGATGAGGAGCAGCACAAAAAAAAACTATTGTCCACTAAACAGTACCAACTTGTTCAGTTTCATCCTCTTGGCTGCTTTGCCTCCAAGGATCATTCTCTGTTGGTGCAATTTGCCAGCCTTAAAGAGTCTCATCCGCAAGTAGTAAGATGCCACACTTTTGATGAGGCTAGTGATATGGTCCTCCTCTACAATCATCTCGTGGTCATAGAAATGATCCCGCAGAGATGGGAATAGATCAAAATATTTCTCCTTTACATATGTGAGGACGAGGTTTTGAATCTGGACATCAATGAATTTCTTGTGTGGCAAGGTCTGCATGACATATGGGCTAGGCATCACAACCCTGAATGCTTTTTCTGTTGCCAACAAAAGCTGCACAACACCGTCGGAAGGGCATACAAGACCGCCTTGATCTCTTCTCCTCAGAAAGGAGAAACGAATATCTTCCGGAGTTTCCGCACATGTCAAGGCAGCCCTGCAATCTGAACATTTTATTTTTGGAATCAGACGTGCGCACACAAATCCTGCTGTGTAGGTCAAGCATGAGTATCTCCACTCATTATCCGGGAGTGTAAAGGTGGACTCAAGCCTGTCAACCGCAGCAGCAAACATGTCATCCTGTGAGAAATCAGGCAGGTTTTTGGGTTTTGCCGGTGCCTTCAAAAGAAAACAGTCCAACTGCAACTCCTCTGTGCCATCCAGTTGAAGGCAATTAGCATACTCGGATGCTTTCACATCATTCTGAATCATGAGTGTGCGAACTGAAGCCCGAAACTGTTGTGCAGTTGGGTTGTTATTCCACCCATTTCTTTGACGAATCTGAAATAAATGAATAAATTAATAATTTCCATTCGATAAAATACAGGTAAATTTTTCTCTAAACAATAAAATCTTCAAAAAAACTTTCTGCAAGTGATTACTGTAGAGTAGAATAGATACATTTGCCTGAGCAATGGTCCAAACAGCATTCTCTTTTCAATTTCCAGATGGCAAAGAATACATGTGGCAGCCTTAATATCCACAATGAGCGTGCATGACTTCTGAATTTTGCTATCCCAAAAAGAACCTGGAGTTCAGTCCTACCCACCATAGCATCAGAGGTATAAAAAAGATTATGGACATTTTATGCTGCTTTGGTATGTTTCGAAAACACGAATCCTTACCTTTCAGAGGACTGCAAACACTAGAGCACAATTATAATTTATCTATAATCAGGATCACACTAAAAAGACAGATCTCTTCTTGTAAATAGTGCTTGGAATTTTCCCACAATTTTACAATTATGTTGGTTAATTAAATTATTATCAGTTTCCTCTGGTCAGCATTATTTGCAAGATCTTGTAAATGCTACTTTGTTTCTGATTATCTCTGTCTCAGCAGACTATCAGATCAACAGGCTTAGTCTTTTGTCCTGTTTTACAAACTCTAGATCTATTTTTTTTTAAACATAATAGGCCTATATATCTTCATAGTCAACACTGACTGACTGAGGAACAGCTACACTATCAGTATTAAGTCTATTTCACATATGAATTTCATCCTTGCCTCTATCACCTACTGTGCTAGCTCTTCATAATGGGCCTTTTTAATTGCTTACATAGCTACCCAAAGCAAATGTAATTGTAAGCACACCTCTCTTAACTTTGTTTTCCCTCAGTAGCCTACTCATATTCATCACTGAGAATCAATTGACATCAGACATTAATGTACTGTGCCAGATGTCCGGGCTGAGAATAATAAGTTGCACAGCCAAAACAGAAGTTACGAAAGCAGTTCAAGAAACGAAATCTGATTAGCCAAACCACACTAGCTGTTCTGTTATCAATACCGTTATATAGCATTAGCAGACAGTGATGCTGACTGCTGTACTTGGGTCAATGACGCCACGCTATTGACTGCTAGCGGTACGCGAGCCTGTTCCTCATTAAATTTGCAATAAACTAACACAAACTTTTGACAAACAACATCAGAAAGCCATTCTCATATAATATAGATCTAGTCTATATAAAAAATCTTGCCAGGCCCATTGTATTCGGTTAATTGCACCCACATAAATCTAGATCTAGATTAGATCATAGCGGTCAATGACGCGCTGCTACTGCTGGCAGAACGAGAGCCTGTTCCTCACTAACTTTGCAACAAACAGACTAAAACTCTTGGTAAACAAGATAATAAAACCAATAAATATCTTGTGATTCCTTACCTTTCAAATTGTCAGCTGGAGTTTGCAGTCGATCTTGAAACAATAACGATGTCAAAAAAAAACGAAAGTGAAACTGCACAGGAAGAGTACGCCGTCTGCTGTTTATCAGGCTTAAACAATGGCGGCCGGACTTCCTGGGAAGCGTCGGTTTCCTTTCCACCGACCAATGAGAGTCGGCGATCTAGTGTACTATATCTATGGGTAGAGCTACCCCAGCCCACGTCATCGAATTGTGTGCAAACGTTGTACGGATATGCACTTCCTTTTGAAATATATGGCTAATGTGTTATGTTAGCTTTCAAAAATGTTACTCTGGGCCATATACAAAATGCGCTACTAAGCCTATCAGGCTACTAACCTTGCTACGGAGCTATAGAGCTATAGAGCTATGGAGCAGGGTTAGCAGTCTATTAACTTAACAGCGCTCTTTCTAGAAATGACACTATCACCACATCGATGCCCTACGATGTGTGAATTACACAAAAATTAATAGCAAAATTAAATTTAGTTCGATGTCGCCTCCCAAAACATTTACATCTAGAATGAAGCATCAACGAATCGCAGACCCATCCCCTCCCCTGTCGCCCTCTCTCTCTCTCTCTCTCTCTCTTTCTCTCTCTCTCTCTGTCTTTCTCTCTCTCTGTCTGTCTGTCTCTCTCTCTCTCTCTGTGTCTCTCTCTCGTTTTCTCTCTCTTTCTCTCTCTCTCTCTCTGTCTGTCTCTCTCTCTCTCTCTCTGTGTGTGTCTCTCTCTCGTTTTCTCTCTCTTTCTCTCTCTCTATCTGTCTGTCTCTCTCTCTCTCGTTTTCCCTCTCTTTCTCTCTCTCTCTTTCTCTCTCTCTCTCTTTCTCTCTCTCTGTCTGTCTGTCTCTCTCTCTCTCTCTGTCTCTCTCTCGTTTTCTCTCTCTTTCTCTCTCTCTCTTTCTCTCTCGCTCTTTCTCTCTCTCTCTCTCTCTTTCTCTCTCTCTCCCCCCCCCCTCTCCAGGGAGTATCTACAAAAAAGCTGATGAAAATGCCTATTATTAAAAGTGTTTCGGAATTTGTGTAGGGACACGAAATTCAATGCCCAACTATCATGAAATCACGGGTACAGATGGTTGTAAGCTCATAATAAAACATGCATTGTAATGGTACTTAAAAAAAAGCAAATGGAATCCATTTTTTGTTTAAAGAGAGCAATTGATATAATGACTTCCTACAAAAAACACTAGAGTCACGCACTCCGAATTCACATTTCCTCACAGATGCAAATCAAATAGTTTTTACGACGCCTATCACTACTACTCAATCCTCTACAAACACACACCCACAGCTCGTTTACAAATAATCCTCCAGTTTTCTTAAATATTCCGTCTACATGATTTTAGCTCTGCATGCCCATGAATGTAACACCAGTGTGTCTGTCTCGCTTTAAGAATATTTACGCATTTTTTTATTTTTTTTTTACTGAAGAAATAAAGTTTTACTACATGTATAAGCAATCCGTCTATATGTCGCAATCTTAACCAATTATTGATATTTAACCACACCATTGATGAACAAGAAACAACCTGTATCTTTCTTGTAAAAAAAATGTTCCAAAATATTAGTTTGTTAAGACAGTTTGGTTTTTATAAGCTTACAAACTAAGCTTACAAACGTACAATCATTTAGATGAGACCGTTTAAGAGATATTTAAACAAAACAACAACCACAACAACAAAAACGTGCAGATAATTCTGAAACCAGCTTTTGTAGAAATCACTATTTCTCTCCCTCATACGGTCCTGAATGGCAACTACTTAGATTGCCTGGTCAAATCGAAAACTGTTCAACTGTCCTGTTGTTTACTACGGATTGGCGAGACAAAATTGAATTGTTCGATTTCAGTGTACCCTGTCAGTTGCTACAAATGTATATCATGATAAGCCCTGAAAACTTGGCTCGTAGAAGCCACTGGGTCAGGTCTGTGTGCCCAAGGTCTTGGTGTGAGATGTGGAGGTTGGGAGTTGAACGGGCTCTCGCGCACTGGCCAGACTCGAACACATTTTGTGGTGCAAGTTCGAGGGCGCCAAAACTGTCTTGAAACAGCAGGTGAAACTAGAGACCTGGCGCACTCAGTCACAAACAGAGGCAAGACAAACTTCGTTTCAGCGCGCTACGAGCCAAGGAAATCCTCAACAACAGAATGGGAGAATCGCCCGTCGCTTGATCATGCTGGAAAGAATAAGAAAGACGTTGAGAGTACTGAATTTAAGGCAATGTCAAAATCGGGCAAAAAGAAAAAGAATCCTCCGTGAGAAATAAAACCCAAATGATACAAAGCAAACTAAAGAGAAGACAGAAAATACACAAAATGTTCGGCTTTCACCTTTTTCAAGTGAAAGAAAAAGCCCAATTTTGACATTGCTTATAGCCCTGCTGCGACCTCACAGTTTTTCTGTGTTTTCTAGATTTCGTGAATTCAAGGCACTACCAGCCACAACATTTAAGTTGATGGAGGGTATCAAGGTCAGGGTCTGTCCATTACATGGCAGGGTAGCGTCATTTACAGATTTTCTATGTTTTGACTGAAAGTGTTCCCACAGTTCCCAGCTGGCATCATCGCCGGCCATATTGGAGAATTCTGGCGCTTCGTTACTTCACGTGACAATCAAATGGGAAAGCGCAGTTACCCAAGTTGGCAGTCACATTTCCGGTATTTTCTGTAATTTTCCCCCAGCAGTCACAGACACTGGCATAAGAAAAGGATGGTGGTACAGCTTTTCTTTTTTCTATTTGTTCTTAATTCTAGTCTTATTAAAATGTTTACACAATTTTTATGCTTAAGTTGATTAGAAGAACTGGCAAGGCTGAAATTGGAAAATATGTAGAATCAAGGGAGATAATTATTGGTACATGGGCAGGTAACAAGCCGCTCTATCTATGAGTACATTCCCCTTCCCCTTTGTCAGCAGGCAGATCCTGGGGAATGTTTGCTTTATTATCCACTTTATTTTCTTCTCCTTCTTTACTGGCTTCGTACAAGAATGCACTTTTATAATTTGGTAACCCAAAGTCTTTGTTCTCACTTCTTTTTTTAATGTCTGAATGCACAGTCATGAAAGTTACAGAGATGGAAAGTGATGGAATTTGGCTGGGTTTTCAAGGAGCCAGTGTGTGTGGGTAAATTGTCCTGAAAAGCAATTAGACAGAAACAAAATGTTGTAAGGCTGTGGGTTTCCTGCACAGCTTTTTTCAGAATCCGATTCTCCACTAAGCACCATTGATCTATAAACATTATTGGTATCATCTTTAGGTATTTGGACGACACACTCGAAGGTGCAGCAGTAGACTATTATGGCGCACAAAACAATGTGAATCAAAGTGTCGAGAACAGCATATATTGCTTTGAGCCCCCGGGGCGTATGCTAGGCTGTCCTGCTTGTGGGTTTATAATTCACGCCTATAGACCCATTTCATTTACCGTCCTCCATATCACGTGATTTGCAAACAAAATGGCGCCGTGCCCCACTTGTAGGGCGGAAGCGGTGGACAACAGTCGAACGACGCCATCCTCTTGTTGGGCACCCAACTGTACAAACCCGTTACGTGCTGGTTTTGGCATAAAAATGCATCTTTGCTTAGACTGTGCACATATTCAGATGCCATCACTAAGGCAAGTGGAGGTTTTTGCCCTACACGGCGCTTTTCGATGCCGTGCGGCTCCCCGCAAACAACCGTAACGTGGAAGTGAAAAGGGTCTATACACTGGTGAGAGGATGACGTCACTGTAAGTGAGGTTCCTCTGGTGTGCAGAATCTTTGAAAGCTTTGCTGTGCTCATTTCTTATGCTGGCAGATTTTTGTTCTTCATACCCACATATCATTTTTTTTAAAAAGCACAGAAAATCTGTGGGGTTGCAACAAAACTTGAAGGAAAGTCAGAATGTGACAAAAGGGAAAAGTTGTAAGTTGCAAAGAGTCGCGAAAGAAACATATACGGAAATGATACAGTAAAAAGTACAAGGGAAAAGGGGAAGACAGAACTAGCTTTCATCACAGGGGGTTTATGTAAATTATAGAGCCAAAGAGTAAAAAAAAACGCTCAAAACTCACAATGTTCCCTTTGAAAAAATCCTATAATTAAGACAAAGTGTATCAAAGTCACAAGCAAACTTTCGAAAGAAACATAAATTGTGAACAAAAAAATCGTTATCTTTCTGTTTGTCGTTGTTTTTTTTTTTAAGGAAACGAAAAACTCTACAAATTCTCTTTTGTCATTTATAGGCCTCGACCTTTCTTTATTTCACAATCATTTTAATTGTAAGTGAACTGTGAATTAACTCGTGTCTCCCGTGCGTGTCATGTATAATTGCTCAATTTCTGGATATTATTGGAATGTCCATGTCGTCTTGTTATTTCCCAAAGAAACTGAATACTCATGTACCGGTATGTTAAAATTGATACTTCACAATAGGTGTGTGTCTCATAGTTAAAGTGATTAGTCCCATTATGATAGTCTCAAGGGCTATCGATACTTCCATATCGACCTTCTCTCTCGTTAGAGAAAAAATCAGACAGGTGAATGGAAACTGAAAGAAAAACAGAGTGAAAATTACCAATTGTATTTAGATAATGAGGAAAAACAAAACAATCTTTTTAACAATCACATGCCAAGCCATTCTGATTGCAAATTATGATGGGTATATTTAAATTAAATTATATAGCCTATTAACGACATAGAATGGTTTTTCTCGTAAACCTGATTAGTTCCAGAAAGCTGACATAGGCAATTATAATTTTAAACTACATGACTCAGGGCATTTATCTTATACAACTTACGAAATCCTGCTTTGCTGTGGAAATACCAGGTGTTTATTAAAATACGTGCATTTTGATCGTTCATCATACAGTTCCCCGTGGAGTCGTTCAAAATGAATAGACGTAATGTCTAAACCTGTCTAATCCTTCGCGGTAGAAACAATGACTGAAGGAAATGACGTTTACCTTGTCAGACCTTCTCAAAGCAACGTCGCACGATTCAAAACCTTGTCATACTAGTAGAGGCCCCACGACTTGGCGGGTCACGGACACACATCTTCTACCCAAAGTAGAGCACCTGTCATTTAGCGGGTCACGGACACACATCTTCTACCTAAAGTAGAGCACATGTCATTTAGCGGGTCACGGACACACATCTTCTACCCAAAGTAGAGCACCTGTCATTTAGCGGGTCACGGACACACATCTTCTACCCAAAGTAGAGCACCTGTCATTTAGCGGGTCACGGACACACTGTCTTGTTTTAATCGGCACCAGTTGGGTTTTCATGTGTAGGGAAACGACAGCAGCAACAGAAACGCCAAAAAACCTTCAAAAAGTGAAATAGAAAGAATGTGCTCTTCTGTATGGAAACGCCGTTTTCCTTACACAGTCATAGAAACATCTCTATCTGTTCAGTACTTGACGTGTCTATGGCCGTTGCCGTTTCCGTAATACAGCTGTAGTATCTTCGTTTTTGAAAAATGCCCTTCATCAAAAATTTTAATGGTGATTTCTGGCACTGGCAGTGGTTTGCCCTAGGCGTCTACGTCTTTTCCTGTCACTAACCCCCCCCCCCCCCCATTAAATTTATAACTGACTATATCAGTCTGCAGGGCTGTTTCAGTTCATCTGTTGTTTCTCCCCAGCTCCTGAGGACCATCCGGAGTTATGACAGGACCCGAACCTGCACCAGGAACACGCCTTGTATCTGGGCCTTGTGTGTGTGGTCACAATACGTCACTGTGGACCCCGAGAACTGCATGTTTATTTCTTCAGGGTAAGAGAATTATTCTTCTTGGTATCTGTCAGTCAATCTTTTAAAGTCTGTTGGTCAGTCAGTCAATTCGTCAGTCAATCTTTTAAAGTCTGTTGGTCAGTCAGTCAATTCGTCAGTCAATCTTTTAAAGTTTGTTGATGGGCCAGAAGTCATCCATTCAGTCAATCAGTCAGGTAGTCAGACAGTTAATTGTGTCATTCAGTCAATCAGACATCCGATCAAGCTGTCGATCAGTCATTTAATCAGTCCGTCGGTGAATTAGTCAGCCAGCCAACCAGTTAGTCAGGACGTAAATCATTCAATCAGTCAGTCACTTATCTCAGTCAATCAGTCGGCCAAGCAATTATCAGTCAGTCAGTCAGTCAGTTAGTCAGTAAGTCAATCAGTCAGAAAGTCAGCCAGTCAGTCTAGCATGGGCGGGATGGTAAAGGGGGCGAGAGATGACAAAGTCCAATTTTCCCCAAGGTAATTCTTGGTCAGTCCTATCTGCTCATCACTATCGTAATGGTGACAATACATTAATAATACTATTTTTTCAAAGCGGCCTCTAGGAGATAGAGTGGTCTTCCGCCTTAACTAAAATATCGGCATAACAGCAGTGACAACGTAATTTGACAGACAATACTAGAAGTATAAGGTATCTCTATTTCACCACCAAGAGTTTTTCCTTGTCAAAACAAAATAATGCAGCCTGTTGTTCATTGGTAATCTTAGATTTGTCTTCATTACGCCAGAACAGACAGTGATGGCAACAGGTCAGTTCCATAAAAGAAAACCAGAGGGAGAAAAGGCCGTAGTCCCAAAAAGTCATTCTCCCCCTCCCCCCCCCCCTTTCCCTCTGCCCCGTGTACTAGTTAGATGCATCAGTTCGTCTCTACCACTTCAAAGTTTGCAAAAATAAAATAAAAACAAGAAAAAAGGTGCTGATCACAAAATATCAGGAATTGACCTTTCAGTTGCAAGAGGGACACTGTAGAGTTTTAAACCTTAAAGGTCGATTTTGCCATTTTTCACATTGATCATGGTTGGTTTTCCCTTTGCTGTTTTAGTAATACAAGAAATCTTCAGAGGATCGTTGTCCAATTCTGGCATTCGGAAAATTCGACGATATTGAAGTCTTATTTCCTGGTGTGACTCATTCTTGTCTATGTCTCTTTCTGCCAACAGCTGCCGATGTGCCAGAGGACAGAGATGTAGACGCACACTCGACGTCACACCGGACAATGGCTACTTGACAGTTCCCTTCACTTGCCAGTGATGTCATCGTGACGTCAACTCTTGCATGTCTAACTTTGAGTTCAGCCTAAAACTGAAGGAGTTATAAATAGACACTGTTGATCATTCACTTGGCCTTTTGTCTTGTTTTTGGTCTGTTTGTTGCTGTCTTTACTTAATTATTTTTGTCAAACAAACACTTCAGTTCTGTTCCGGTTTGCTCTTTCCTTGTGCTTGGAACACTCTACATGGTGTCCACAAAGTCTGGGTACATGCGGGATTTCACTATCATTTTGCTACAGCTGTTAGAGATTGGCTGAATGACACTTTTCCTTACTGGATTGGAAGAAGAGGTCATGTGGAATGGTCCCCTCTGTCACAAATCCCAGACTGGGAGATGTAATAAGTTATGACAGGACAACAATCACGAACGAACAAGTTTAACACTTAACAGAACAACCCATCAGACTCACACATTTATTAAACATAATTATACAGATAATAGCGCAATTACATACATTATATTATTGAATTTAGCTGCCGTACAACGGCCTTATTCCCACATGCACTCTTCCTCGGATCCACAACCCGGTAGTTACTTCCTAAAGACACTTCGGCCTCAGCCTCTCCCCTCAGGGTCTTAATAGCACATTAATAATTCACTGGCACCGCAGTCTCTCAATATCACCTTCCTATTGTCATACACCTTAGCATTCCACTAGCACCTCAGCAGGGCAATAGCACATTATCATTTCAATAGCCCATCAACATGGCAATAGTACATTATCATTTCAATAGCCCATCAACATGGCAATAGTACATTATCACATTCACGCTCATATCTACGTCCCTGTCCGTGGCCAGACTGCCACGACTTTATGTGCCTCTACTGTCCTGCACCGACAGCCTCACTCTTGGCCTATGTGTGGCCTCCGGCCCTATGCTGGCCTATCCCCTGTGCTCACCGAGGTGGCTCTTTGGCCCGTCCCCGACACCTACAAGAATAACATTACATTGGTATAATACCCTACCATTTCTATTCACTCCACCTCTCCTTACAACCCATGAAGCGTACACACAATAGTTCACATTTCACTCACCAAACATCTTACGGTAACACACCTCCATCGGATTACACAATACTCACTCGCGCTACAAATCCATGAACTCAACTTTCATCTATCGCTCATGGCGCACATTGCTATATCCAATATCAAGGACTTCCACGTTCCTCACATATACTTATTTACATCATGGTAATAGACGAATATAATATAATACATCAATCATAATTATCAATCAACGTTCTACCTACCAGTCATCACTGGAAAAAACACTCTCATCCGTCTTCCGACTGCTCCCCTTATGTTCGCCCGCTGGGCTCTTACTAGCGTCCGTTCTCTTTGGACTATCTCTGTGCAGTGAACTGGTAAACACACTGATCTCACCCCGTTTAATCCTTACTCACCCCCTTTCACGTTTTTCCCTACTTGTCTGCCGTGAGCCCTTCTTACTATACACCCGCTCTGTAGCAATCCCCTTAATTGCACTCACTCCACTCGTGACACCCTCGTTCACCAGACCTTTCTCCCATTGACTTCTGTTTCTGGGGTATGCTAAAAGAGAAAGTGTACTCGATGAAGATTACAGATTTAAACCACTTGAGAGAACGCATTACCAGCCAGTGTGCTGAAATCGGCGGCAATGCAGACCTGTTCCATCGAGTTCACCTGAATTTTGCAAAGTGCATCAAGTTATGCGTTGAAAATGATGGAAATCATGTTGAAAATATTATTCATCAACATCCCAATTGAATAAAATTGTTTTGTTTTAAGAAGTATGTGTTTTTTACCATGTACCCAGACTTTATGGACACTCTGTATAATATCTGAAACATTTAGTGACGGGGGCGTCACGTCATTTCAAGAACATTTGTGTGAGATGAGCACGGACAGTGTAGACAAACATTGGTTGATGGGAAACTGACAAACTGTTATAAACACACACACACACACACACACACACACACACACACACACACACACACACACACACACACACACACACACACACACACACACACACACACACACACACACACACACACACGCCCAAATCTGTGGGGTCGCAGAATGGCTTGAACCAAAGACAAACTACGTCAAAGAGAAAAAGTTGTATGAAGCACAGACTCGCGTGTGAATTCATTCAGAAACAGTACAATCAAACGCAAAGGAAACGGAAAGACAACCCAAGCTTTCAGTCTACCGACCTTCTTCGGGGGAAAAACTGTAACAAGATAGAAAATGTAACAAAGTAGAATACTGAACAGATGCTGGTACTTAAATCGTCTGAGAGGTCCAGACTTGGTTTCTCGGAGTGCAGAACGTCCGTCAGTGTAGGGCTATCCACAAAGTATGCTCACTAGGGTGGGAGGGGGGAGGGGAAGGGATAATCCCAGTATATGAAAAAACGTACCTGGACGGTGGTGGGGGCTCTGGGTGAGCGTGCGGAAACTTTTCTGTTATGGTAATAGAGTTTAATAATTCTGATTTTATTTACTGGTTTTTAACACCAAAAGTTGTAGGATTATGAAGGAACGAATGTAACGGCCATGTAACTAATGACACAACCAAGTGCTCCATGCTAAATGCTATTTAAACATTCAAAAGATTTAGGCTTTATCATGTCTGTTTTGGGGGGTTGAAACCAAGCGCATGAATAGTGTACATGGGGGGGGGGTCGCCCTAAGTCGAGTGCACATACCGAATGGGTCTGTGTATAAATAATACTGTAAAACTAAGAAATGCGAAGATCCATAATGGAGTGGCCAGGTAAATGTCTAGGTTGGCCACCGACATCCATTTCCTCATTCTCGGCATCAAAATTTATGAGAAATACAAACACACCAGCCCAGCCTGTCTCTGGCTCTCAACACGCACCATCTCTACTGGGACAACAACAACAACAACATCAACAGCAACATCATCAACAACAACAGCAGCAACAGCAACATCAACAAGAATGTCAGTGCACTGAGAGAGTTCCACATGATCTATGTACAGGAAGGTGATGTTTAGACTAACACGGTGGGCACAGGTTGTGACACCACTTTACCTAAACCTTGCTAAATGTAAGTTATAAACTTAAATAGACGTTGTTGTTTTTTAATTTGTGTTTTCTGAACACACTTGCAAACGCCAATCTACACTAATTCTGAACACTCTTACGGCTGCCCTGAGTTGTGTACGTTACAAACATGCACTTACAATGGCCAGCTCTCTGAACAGGAAATTCCCGGTCAATGACAGATTATTATTGCCAGTGTTACGGACAAAGGCCGCATACCCCAATCTAGGTCATTCACTTTTTAACAGTTTTTCATACAATAAAATGTCTCGCTTTGTGTTCTACATTTCTCTTTGGATTAGAACTTTTGTACGTGTAGAGTACGAGTACATCACAAACTTTAAACTGTGCCAAGACTAAAACGGGGAGCGACGTCAAATGTTTTTGTCGTCTTTTGTAACACTAGTGTAAGGGCCCGTTCAAAGAACGGGTTGCAAACAACACGCACAACCAGCACACAGATTATGTAGATCTAGGAAGAAAACAACTCACAACTGGCACAGTAACACCCGCATGGCCCGTACCGTGCATAAGGCAGACGGCACAGAAACTCATGCCTTCAAACTTTGAAACGCAACCAGAAGTTTAAAGTCGAAACAAAACAAAGGCAGGAGTGAGGCAACCATTGGATTGTTGAGGAGAAAGCATTATTCGATGACGTACTCTCTCTCTCGCTCTTACAATAAAAATAGTAATCTGCAGTCCCGCTTCAGAACTCATGCGCGCCAGGACACTGCGCACCAAGCTTGATATGGTTATTTTTTATGACATACACAGTATTAAAGTCGAGACAAAACAAAGGCAGGAGGGAGGCCATCGTTGTTGAGGAGAAAGCATTATTCGATATTTTTAGGCGTATTTTCATTTATTACAAAATTACGATACTTCGCTTTCATGTCAAAGGAATAGACATAGTAGCCAATAGAACTATCTTTCACGTGTAATTTTTTCAGGTTTGGGCATTTCTTCCTCGCAGCAGTGAATTTTTTTTTCTTGCTGTTTTTTTATATAGATTTTGTTTGGGGCTTGTAGAGTTGCTTTTTTTTGTTGTTGTTGTTTTCATGAAAATGCAGTGAAATGTAGAAAACCCGTGTAGAAGATTGTATTTCACCAAGCACAGCATTGCGACGGCGTAGTTCTATTGAGATTCCTAACAATATTAGTTGACCACGATTGTAGATGGATTACGTGTCCGAACTTGGCGTTACAACAGGTCATTGACTCGGTCAGCTTTCTCTCTCTAAAGCCTCTTGAGCCAGTGACCACCGTTGTTATTGTAGGTGATAGGAGCTGGAGGGACAGGGGATTCGCTCGGTACATTTCAAATTGGATTCGTCTCAGTGATCGTTACATTTCCTTTACAGTGACATTAACAATACTTGTAAAACAGACAACTTGACGTTCCAGTCCACAACTTTTAGCCCTTCGGCAATTCATGAGGAGAAGACTGAAATACTGGCAGTCGCTTTTTAAAAGTCTGCGTGTCGATACTGCCGAGTTATTGTACACACCAGTACTGTCGCCCAAGAAAAACGACGTAACTGACGGTTGTCCTTTTTTTCTACTTTATTGTCTCTATGAACTTTTCTCTCATGTAATTCTTTATGTCATAGGCAGATAGACATGTCTGGGATGGAAATAGTAGTTTCTAGTGTGGCAAACCAACCTAAGTGACTGTTTGTAAACAGAGACAAGAAATAACAAAAAAAATAACCTGTTGTCGGTTACGCCGTTTTCCCATTGGGCGGCAGATCATAGAGGTTCTGAGTCCCGGGCCACGTTCTTCTACTGGCCATCCCGGGTGTCCTCAATTTCTCCTTCATTTTTGAATTGTGTGTCACAATTATACTTTTACAGCGGTACCCTGGTACTCAATGGTAGGCATTATATTCACGCCAGCGAGCTTTTCAACCACTAGATCAGATAACCAACGTCTAGATCAGATAACCATCCACTAGATCACATAACCAACGTCTAGATCAGATAACCAACCTCTAGATCAGATAACCAACGTCTAGATCAGATAACCAACCTCTAAATCAGATAACCAACGTCTAGATCAGATAACCAACCTCTAGATCAGATAACCAACGTCTAGATCAGATAACCTACCTCTAGATCAGATAACCAACGTCTAGATCAGATAACCAACCACTAGATCAGATAACCAACCACTAGATCAGATAACCAACCACTAGATCAGATAACCAACCATTATATTCACGCCAGCGAGCTTTTCAAGCTTTAGTATTTGAAAAGTCCCACAAGGAAATCTGCACCTGATGCAGCACTTTTTGAGTGAACTGTTCATTCATGAT